>VDFB02373365.1:339725662-339797871 GCA_007258455.2 Sequoia sempervirens
AGAGTACACATTTACCTATTTTCTTAGTTTAAATTTGGGTCATTGATCTTTAGGAAAAAAGATAAGATCAGATGGTCGCAAGTGATTTGACCAATTTAAATATTCTTGACATGTGTTGAAAAGATCACTAGCCAATGAGATTGCTCCATGTGGGATTAAATTTACAACTCAACACAAGACACAGATTTAGGAACAACATTTTTGGCCATGTGGAAGCTTTCCATGCTCCTGTGGCCTCAAAATCAATCTAATCAAAAGAACTTGTGGAATGGAAGAATGGCTTCAAATTGTGCCACATAGCTCCAAATCCTTGTGACTCAAAACCTTATTCATTATAAACTAGAAATCGCACCTTAGTGTGCAATGGGTACGTCAAAGAGGTTTGGAAGTTCAATTAGGGAATTTTTTGGTCTTATTTTTTCATATTAAATTTGTGTGGTACATGAGGTAAATTGGTAGGAAATTTATCAAATGATGTTGCTTGTGCAACAATGATCTCAATGGAGAAGTGAAAGCTTTAAATCCCACTATAGGGATCCAAAAAAGACTAAGAAAAAATCCTCTAAGTAGGGAGATAATCAAGATCCATTACCAATAGACCCATGTTATGTTTGCAAAAGGGAGAAAGGGAGAGATATGGGTAGAAAGATGGAGAGATAAAGGGGGTAAGAGAGAGAGGGGGGAGGAGATAGAGATAGAGATAGAGACGAAAATGAAGATAGAAATGGAGGAGAGGGATATAGAGAGAAGGAGAGAGGGATAGATAGAGATGAAAGAGATATAGATAGATCTAGGAAAAGAGATATAGATATATGGGTCTAGGAAGAGGGAGACAAAGAGGGAGAGAGATGGATGGATAGAGAGAGGGAGACATGTCTAGAGATAGAGGGGGAGAGAGAAAAGTATAGTTAAAGATGAAGATAGAGCGAGAGAGGAAGAGGGAGAAAAGTAGATAGAGAGATAGAGGGAGAGGGAGAGATAGGGAGATAAAGAGGAAGAGATAGAGAGATATAGAGGAAGAAAGAGATGGATATATATATATATATATATATATATATATATGGTGAAATAAAGTGATAGACAGATAGATATAGAAAGACATATAGAGAGGGGGAGAGGAGAGAGATATACCAAAAAAAGAGAAGTAAATATAGAAAAATAGAGATGGAGAGAGGGAAAGATAAATACAGAGAGCTAGAGAAAGGGAGAGAGAAAGAGAGAGATATAGAGATATTTGGGAAGAGAAAGAGAGAGATAGAGATATATGGGAAGAGAAAGGGAGAGATATATAGATACATAGATAAATGGTGGGTAGGGAGGGAGCGAGAGAGGGAGAAATGGGGAGGGATAGAGAGAGGGGGGATAGAGAGGGTGGGAGAGAAAGGGAGAGACATATGAGGGGAGAGATTTAGAGAAGAGGGGAGAGAGGGAGAGGAGATTAGAAGACAAGGAAGAGAGGAAAGAGGGGGGAGGGTGTGTATATATATATATATATATATATATATATATATATATAGAGAGAGAGAGAGAGAGAGAGAGAGAGAGAGAGAGAACAAAAAATATGATTTAATTGAAGAAATTACCAATTAGCCATGAGCTAATTCCAGTACTGTAAGGGTTTTCTTTGAAGGGTTTTGCAATTTTCCTTCTCATTCAATAATCTCCGAGTGTTTATGCAAATTTCCCAATGATTTGTGTGACGATAAAACCAAGTGAATGCTCCTCTAATTCTTCCAATCTATAGATGACCAATTACACCTTCAAAAGAAGACCTTTTTCTATCCATTTTCCTCCTTCGAGCACCCTCTCGCCTCGTAGAATGAGAGCTACCCAACACAAGAAGTCGACTCCCCATCTAGAGATCCAAACTACCGCTTGGTTGAGATGTTTAGAGAACGAGTTTCTGGCGGGAAGTTGTAGCTCGTCCATTCTGAGCCAAGTAGGCAGTATTACCCACCCTATGAGAACCAATTACTTGTGTTATTAATGTGAAAGCACCGCCATGAAAAAACCATTCAAAACAACGCATTAATACATGCGAGAGAAAAGGGAGAGAAGAACGGATACAATCAGTTTGTTCGTTGTCCAAGGGCTCTTAAAAAGACTAAACTATTGATTTCAAATTTTTGCTTGGCCTCTTTCACATTTACATATTTAATATTATATATAATAATAAATGTAGTTATAGTTTATATAATTTAATTTGTATTATATATAATATATAATATATATTAACTATACTTAATAAGATTTAATAATTTATTATTATTATTATAAAATACAATATGTAATAATAATAATTTTTATTAATATTATTATTTTTTATTATATAAAAGAATAAGGCTAGTCATATATGTACAACGAATCTAGAGAATAAAGACATATCATATTCCATATGGTTGGCGAAGGTGGAAATCACATATTCTATGTAATTTTTTTTTATTTTAAAAATATCTGAAGTCTTCTAATGAGCTGTGAGGGTGCCTGGTGAGTGGTGGCATTCTGCAAAGCACTTGACGTGCCTTGTCTTTGCTACCACATTTTGCATGCATGCATATTAGGGAACTCAATAATCTAGTAGGTTTAAAACCCCAATATTTTGAGATCTACTTTTCGTTTGTTGTTATTAATAGACTGCATAGATATATTTGGTGAACCCACAGTCCTCCATACCCAAGTCGGGAAAAATGCTCTTCCGGCTATACTTGCAGCTCTTAATAACAGGATCTCAAAAATACCCCATATCTGATGATTTCATAGACCAGTGCAGGAATGCAAGGGATTCAACGATCCTTCCTAATTGTTAGATCCCTGAATTTCTCTCAAGACTGTGGTAAGCACAAGTCTTGATTGTCATGAGAGGCCAAAGATGAGTCATGACCTTTGTCCAGGTTATTAAAATGGAGAGTCTCATCTGAGTAAATCGTGGAGGGGAAACATGGAGCCAATTTAGGAGTGCGGCTCTGCAAGATGAGCTGTCTGTTTGTGCAGCGAGGAGGAGACAATTTGTGCAAAATTGACGTAAATCTTGAGGCAGTGTCCAATTGCCATGGTTTCAGCGGGTTCATTCTAAAACAATTCTACTTTTTTATGCTAAATGCAGATGGTCTGACTCTACCATTGACAGTATGTGAAGTTAGGGTTTGGCAACGATTGCTTTTACAATTTGTTCTATAAATCAATTTTTAGTTTGTTCTATAAATCAATTTTCAGCTCATGCCAAAATGGCAGTTTTGAAATATGGTTTGATCCATAAAAGAATCTTTTGGCAAATAAAAATGACAGTTGGCAAATCAGAATAATTATTTATAAAGACTAATATCATTCCAACTAATATCCAGGATAGATAATCATTTGAAAATTCATTGTATGGAGTTGCACTGATAAGCATATGCAGGGATTTTCTATACTACAGTTAGATCCTAAAATGACTATTTACATATTGGTATGCAAAAGCAAAATTACAAACAATTGTTGACATGAAACAACACCTGCAAAAGCCTCCAACATCGCAGGTGTTATGGAGCAGACCCTGATTCTCCTACAGACTTCGCTGTAGGAATAAAAACCTTCACTAATGGAGATGTTAGTATCGATTCCAGAGGACTACTTGCTGCCACTTCTGTCGCCAAGTATCATGCAGCCACGTAAGATTGTATTCTTATCGGTTATAACCCTTCTACTCTCCTATTTCCAAGTCGCACGCACGAGAATAAAAAACGCTAGTGGCTGTCAATTGTGGGGGAGAACTGCGAGGTATTTATGATGGACTTTAAGACTGGGAGTAGACATAACTGGCGTAAAAAGAATTCGGTGGCAAAGGACAAATATAAATGAAGGGCAAAGATTAATATAATGGTCCTGTATCCTCGTTAGATCAGGTAGAACCGTCGATATAAAGATTTGGCAAGATTTGGCTGACGAGACTCCATAGAGGGAACGCCTTCGGCGTAAATACTTTCCAAGGTTAATAAGAAATAAGAAATCAACATGTGTCCCTCTCATGGATCTAGATCTTGACACCTGTCACCTTTTTTGATGCTTTTGCTGTCTCATATAAGCCTTTATAAAATTGCTTCACTGAATGGAGGAAAGCCAATGAAATGATACCATGTGGTGCCCTTTGAATGGATTTGATGAAATTCCTTTGAAAATGTTCCATGTGTCCCTCTTCCACGCTTCTATAAGTCAATTTTGGGTCTGCCTTAAGGGGCTCTGTGGAATAACGAAATGCCCTAAATCTTGCCACGTCGAGATGGTGGGGTCTTTAAAAGGGTCCTGTAGCAATGAGAGATGCTCAACTTGCCATGCATCACCATTTTCGTGGTTCCACAACTAATTTTTTCTTTAATATAAAATCCTTCACAAAACTGTGAAATCCAATAAAATGGTGTAGTATGTCGATATGTGATTGATTCTACGAGTCATTTTACTTAATAAAAGATTCTTGCAGGGAACGAGTGTGTACAACTTAAAGGCATAAATCAACATGTTCTTTAATAACAACCTAGAGCTACTAGGAAACAAGAGGGGCCAACTTAGAAAAAGGCACGAACATGGGACTTAAGACTTTAATAAAACATTTTAGCTCATGGGTTTAGGCAGTAACCTTAGGGATTAAGGTTCGTTGAAAAAGTAGATGGAATACTCAAAGGTTATAACTTGGGATACCAACAATAGGCAATAAGGAGTCAACATGAAAACATAACAAAAGTGCAAGAGCACACTTAGACCTAGGGTTCTAGGGCTTTAGACTTAGAACAAAGATTGAAGCAATATTTATACCAAGCCCTAACAAGGAAAAACTCATCTTGAAGCTTAGAACAAGGGAAAAAGTCAAGAGTTAAAGATTTTTGAGCAAAAGCATCATTGGTATGAATGGTATATCAGATGAAAAATGTTATAATTTACAAGCCAAAGCTAAGAATAACACTTCCAACTCTCTTAATGCCTTGATTCCATCTTCAAAAATGGAAACAATTCCTTTTGATGATAATGATACTATGAATGCCATCTTTGATGATGAATGGGGTTCATTATATTTTATACCTAATTTCATTGGGGAGTCTAAAATCTCACCATTAAAGCCCAAAGATTTAAATGTTGCTTTGGTAGCATCTACACAATCTAGTACAAATAATGATCAAAGTAATGTTTCATCTTCAAGTATATATTTTGGTGATGATTGGGGTTCATTATGTTTACACCTTCCTTTGTGGGAGAGTAGACAATCTCTCAATCTCAACCTAAGGATTCTTGTGTTTCATTTACTCAATATTTTTCTAAATCAACAAATCCAAAAACATCATCCCATGATGGTGATGGGTTATCTTTAGATTTTATCCCTTGTGTGTTGGTGATGTCTAATCCTCACATGTCAAAACTTAAAAATGATTTGCATTCTTGTAAAAGAACCAATTCTTTTCATGTGATCATTTAAACAAGACTTCTCCTCCTCCACTTGAGTTGGAAAAGTGTTATGGGCTTGGATTTAAAATTCTTTCTAAAAGCACAGATATAATGAAAATATGAAACAAAGAGTTAAGGGTCATGTGAAGTCTACAACATAACTTTCTAAAAGGGATTTAGGTTTCCAACCTTCTCCTTCGCCTACATCTCATACTCCATCATCTACTATATTTATAATGTCTAATGGTAAGTGAACAAGCTTTTCTTCACAAGAGAAACAAATTTCTCCCAATCGTTATCCTTTATTAGAGCAAGAGCATATTTTTTCGAGGCTTCTAAAATCCCACTTGATTACTCTTCCTCCTCCAACATGTAAGAATTTTTAGAAGAATCACTCTTTTTTTGCATGCCATCAAGTGCATGGTCATTCTAACAATGAATGCTAGACCTTGAGTAACAAAATACAACAACTTATTGATTGTGGTGCTCTTCCATGTGTTGATTCACCTAATCATTCTAAATAATAAATTTTTATTCTATTGTGTTGCTCCTCACTATGTTGCATTTGTAACTTCATGTGTTTTCTCATTTCCATTCATGATGACACAATCTTGCATACAACCATATTTATTTCTATGGTAGCAAAATTATAGTCTCTTGCATGGTTTTCTTTTCCTTCACACTTGGGAGAAAAGATAACTAGTTTTGGGAGGTGTGTATTCTTTTCAAGGATCCCCTCTTTGCCTTATTTTCCTTAAAATATCAACATAAATGGGGGTATATCACCCTATCCATTTCATTGACATCTTGTGAGATTTTGATTATAGATATACCCCCTTTGTGGTGGTGTTATTTATAACACCCCTGAGGCATGATTATCAATTCATCCCCGGTGATGTTAAGAATTGATTCATCCCCTATGATGTTAAAATATTATGCACTCCTTGAAGCGTGATTGGAAAAATAGTCCATGGATTTAGCATAGTAGAGTTTTCTCATCTATGAACTAGAGCATTTTTACATGACCACTTAGCATAACACAACTTACTTGCCAATGGAGCCATGCATTTCATGATACAACTAGCATAACACAACTTGATAGCCTTGTGAAACCCATCATATTGCATGGACACCTAGCATAACATAGCTTGCTTGCTAGTAGATCTATGTATCTCATAATTTTTGCATTTTAGCATTCGATGAATGATGTTTGGTATTTGAAACTAATTTAAGACCGAGGTCTCCTTACCTTACCTTCTCAAATCCTTTTTAGCGTACTAATTGTTGATGGCCAAATTATCACACACAACACATACAAAAATAAACTATCCTACCTCTCCTAAAAAAGATGAATGATCACAAAATCAATCACCTTTCAAGGTCTTGGGAGTTGGGTCACAACTATGTTGTCCTGCAAAGTGGTGTATATGGTTGTAATGTTCAAGGGGCCTGATGGTAATTTATCACAAACTGAGGTATTCTATTACTTAAAATAAAATAATAGCTATCCAAAGAAATATCAAAATATAGATTAGGGTACACAAAATAGAAAGATTGCATATTCATCAAATTAACTAGATTCATTATCCTTCAAAGAATATTTCTAAAAAAATGTAGAATAAATAAGCTTGTAATTAAAAATACTTGTGTTCACTCACAGTGCATGATTAAAAGCAGGTTTCATTCCATTCATTATAATTTATACCCATAACAAATAAATTTTATTCCTTTGAAGAATCATGAATAATAGATAACAAGAAAATATCATTTAAGAGCATAATCCAAAGATGTTGAATCTAGCTGATTTTTATTAAATTTTGGAGTAACAAAAGCTTTTACAACCCAACAATCTTCATTGGTGTACAAATCCAACATATATTCAAACTAACTCTCTAAAAATAATGCAAAAATATAGAATGTAGAAAAATCTAAAAATTCCTATTTTATTGGATTGCCAATCTTTACTTCTATTTTTGGACCTTTGCAATGAGAGAGGTTTTACAATGTATAGACTTATAAAATCAATTTCACTCCCAAAAGAGAGACATCCAAAACAAGAAGTGCACCCAACATGCAAATCCACAAATGGAGGAAGCACCAAACTAAACTGCAGAACTTAATTGTAACAAAACTAACTCTTCAAAAAATGAGTGTCATCTTCTTGCTTTGATCACCAATTAACTCTAGTTCTATTGTTGTGTCTTCCTATTTCATAGAAGAATTTACCAAAATTGAATTTGCATCATTTGACTAGTCAAAAAAACATATTCCCTTTTTTAAATCATTCAAATTTTATCCTCTTTTCTACTACTTATACTCCTCAAAGTTGATTAACACCTAGGCAAGTACCTCCATAGTGGGCCCATCTACCCACTATAATATGAATTTAGTCTTTTCATAACTAGTTGAGGCTACAACCATACACTTCTCCATTTGATATATATCATTTTTAACCCATCTTATAAAATCCTTGATATTCATCAACTTATCCAAAAAGGTCTCTTCCTCACCATTTCAAAATTAATTTCCTTTTCTAGCCTTGCCTTCCATGTATCTTGAATGTCCTGGAGAGTGTCTAATTTGAGTGTGTTGGGAAGAAATAGTTCCAATCTGATGATGTGACTATGGAGCTCTCAAAACAAGAAGAATACTCATACAACTCCTTTTGTAATTTAAATGGACTCAATCTATGTTCCACTATAAGCTCCATTCTGAATGATATAATATTAACGCATTTACTTACAAAAATAATGTCTTCATCACCCAAAATTATAGCTTGATTTAGATCCTTCTTACTAGTAACTCTACTCAATTCTCAGATCTACTTCAAATCTATTCTATATATTTCTCATCTTCATCTCTCAAATTATCAAGTTACTTCTACAATTACTCTTCCAATGAGTAAGCATCCTCATAATACTGGTACCTGAACACCAAGAGTTCTTCCATTTCCTTTTTGAACTTCTTGATCCATATGTCAAAAATGTGAAACTTTTTCTTCATCTCATTGAGGTCATTTCCTACTCATGAGCACTAGGGACTTCAATGAAGGTTGTTTAGAGACAGAAGAGGTCAAACCTTTGAGAAAACTTTTTTATTTGATCTATTTGAGCCTTACGATTATATTTCATTTTCTTATCCTTATTCATCCTCAATTTTACCGAATCCACCACTAAATCCATGGTTGACATCTAGTCTCTTTGTGTTTGCTCCCCCAAGTTGACAATTGACATCTAATAGTTAGATGCTTGTAGTTCTCTGTCATCTTTTTCAGCCATTGGAGTTGAAATCTCTACAATCATCTCTTCAAATTCATTAAGTTGGATGGAATGGAGGGTTCTAGGATTCTTCTTAGGTTTTCTCTTCTCCACTTCCACCATCATGTCTTGCTAACTCAAAGGTTGGACTGTTATTTGTTGTCTCTTCTCCATATTTAACTTCAACCAAGTAGGAGCTCCTATTGGGGTAGACATTTGCTTCTTTTTTCTTAGAGTCTCCTTCAATTTCTCTTTTGTCACTTCTTTTGCGTCGATCACTTGCAAAGAGGAAGCATTTTCTTTCTCAGCTTGTCTCTATATGTTTTCTATCAATTCTTGTTGCTCCTCATAGTGAGCACATGCTCAATATTCTCTTCCTTCTCTTCCTCAAGGTTTAGTAACTCCTCATGCAGTTCATGGGTACCTTCTCCCTGCTCCTCTTGTTTTTCAAAAGCTATGTCTTCTACCATATTTTTCTCCTCAGAATGTGTGCCCTTAGGAGACTCGAGCATTGTTTCCACCTGATCATTTTGATGCCCCTCATGCTCTTTAGGCAGCTCTTTTGTCTCTAGAGGAGTGGGAAATGGGACATTGGAGATGTCTAATACTTCTATAATTGGAGGCTCCTTTGCAACCTCTTGCATTGATTCTATGAGTTTTGTAGTAGTAGGGACAGGTTCAGTTGTGGTTGTCTCTTTAGTTAGATGGACTTGGGAAATTGGCATTACCCCAAGTATGGATACTACTCTTGTAGTGAAAACCTTATAAGTAGTTTATGCTATTTTAAAAGCTCACACTACCTTCTTTGTTGTAGGCACCATTGTTGTAGTACTTTGAGCAGATGTTTTATCCTTCCTCTTCTTCCTTTTGTACTAAAATGGTATGAATGAAGAAGAAGTTTCTATGGTTGAATTATTTTTTTCTTGGATGCGCCTTCCTTCCCTATGTAATTATTTATCCTGAGCTCCACCCATGCATTGCTTCTATCCACCACTTTTATGGAGATTTCATCTATGGAGGGCTTCATTCTTTCTAACCAATCAATAAGGTCTAGATTTCTTGTATCCACCTTTTTGATTTCATACATAGGGTCCAAGGTCTATCCGTCATCTAATAGCCCTTCTAGAATATCATCTTTTATACCAAATTCCTTCATATGGAAGATGGTTAATCTATCATAGCTCATTTTCATAACCTCAAAGTCAACCTAGATGTCCATCTAGAAGTCCTCAATGTTGGGTTGATGATACGGGAACATAGAGGCACTGGGATCCTTCATTTTTCCTTTTGGATCAAAATTTTCTCTCACTATATACTGTTTTAGATTGAGGGCTTGCAACACCTTAGTAGATATTTTTATAGCTATCATGGATGAACATGAATAAAATCCCAATTGAATGGGGTATTTCAATTCCCCTACCTTATGCTTATTAAAAAATTTCAAATATACATCCATCATCTTCCTTGAAAAATCAATCAAAAGTATCCTATTGTTGTAATGCTTTAAAAGCAAGAATGGTGCCTTATCAAACCCAAAAATTCTTATGTATGTAGAGTTGGGGAATTGAATAAACTATTGTCCCCATTCACTCACCAAGGTCATTACCTCCTTGGTAATCCTGAAACCCACATCTCTAGTAAGTTGTTTGATTACTAAGTATAAAAAGGCATCATTGACCCATTTGAAGTGCTTCTCAACCTCCTTGTCCTCCAGTTGGGTATAGAATGTCTAAATATTTCTTTCTTCTAGGCCTTCTCCTCTGATTCCTTTAATGATCAGTTTGAGGAAGTTTCCCACTTTGAATTCCAAGTAGACTACATATGATGAAATGAATAAATATTTTGTTTCCTTGATAGTGGTGATTTATGCATGAATAGTATCTAAAAAAAATTGTCCCTAGTCCAAGAACATTCCCCCTTTCAAGATGACATGAATGAAATAAAACATCCAAGACTCATAAGTTCTAGATTCTTCCTTACTATAGTCCCTTGATAGCAAAGTAATGACATCTCCATTCTTTGAATAAAAATATGACCTCATAAGTTTATGAGGAACCCTCGCTATTGATTTCCTCTCTATTCTCAACCATCTTTTATTCAAGTGTCTTAGGTTTCCATTGATTTCCTTTTGGTATTCCTAAATTTCCTCTACTTCTATTATCATTTTTAATTGTGAATATGGATGCAAGTCAAATACCGGTCTAATTGTTAGAGGTGATAAGTCAATGATCTTGATTCCCCAAGGGTCATAACATTTCCTCTAAACTAGATTGTAGGAGGTTGTAGCTGCCAAGATAAGTTCCAGGCATTATACTACAATAGGGAAGGAGGCCACATGAGCTAATCTTGAACTTGTTATCTTTTGTGCTTTAGGATAAGCTTCAATAGATAAGGTATCCTCTTTGAATACATCCATGTCTATGTGCCCTAGTTCTATGTCTCTTATCTTCACTACTTGTGATGTGAATTTGGAGACAATAGGGACTTCTTGGAACTTGTAATTCATTGTCAAACAAAATTTATCTGCCTTGGTCCTCTTGGATTTTGGTTCTCTTTGGGAACCCTTTGGACTAGAATCTCCACTTGAATCTGACATTTAGGTGACCTAGATGAAGATAAAATAAGAATTGTAAGAATCCCTTGAAAATTCATTGAGAGAACTTGGATTTAAGAAAAATGAAATTTTATCCTATCGGGTTCTTAAACCCCCACAAGAACCTCTGTATTCTAAGAATTTGAGCTAGTCACGAGAATCAAGATCATAAATGAACTTAGGACTCTTTTATGAAAAACTCAATTGGGATTAGGAAACCTGATGGAACCTTATACTTAGTGAGAGAGTCAAGATTGGTAACAAATTTAGGATTTGGACCTTTCTTAAAAAGTCCAATGGGGATTCACAACCCTGATCAAACAAGACCCTTATAGAAGTTGGGGTTTGAAACAAATATTGGTTCATTTCTAGGAATGTCTATTCAGGATTTGGAAACCCAGATGAACTTATCATTTGTTATGGTTCGATTAGGACTTGGAATACCAAATGGATCTAAGTGTGTCTAAGTCATAACTGGGAACTCATTTCAGTTTTGGTTTGGTCTGATCGAGATTTGAAATCTTGAACAGTGATGAGGTCTATGCCTTCACATTTTTGAGAACTTGGGCAAAGGACTTAAGTCCTAAGACGCATTCTAAGGATGGTGCTCGACAAAAACTAGGACCCGGGATAGACTTCAGTCTTGACTTAAAAAGTGTCCAGTTGGAAATACAAATCTTGAACAAATATCTATGGTAGGGATCGGGAATGGGAACAAATGAAGGATTCCATCCTAGTGAACAATGTGTCCTTTTGGGGTTTTAAAATCCGAAAAGATAGAGTAACTTAGGCAAAAAAGTTGAGTCACCTACAAAGGGGTTTGCTCATGAGATCATGATCAGGAAAGTATCCCAGATTAAGATCTTTTGCAAGCATAATCTTTCGGGTTTTGAATACCTGTAAGGATCAATTTAAACATAGGTCACATTGGCAATTTTTTGAAAATCCTAGGAGAAATCTAGGGCACATCAAGAGTTCGAATCCCAAAAATTAAAGAGGGTGGAAACTCAATTCACAACCCAATTTTGAAAACCCTTGAATGAGGGTTAACCCAGGAGGGGAAAACCAAGCCCAAATGAGCCAACAAAATAAACAACATGCAAAAGCATAGGGCAAAACAAAGAACTAGATGACAAAATAACTAAAAACAAACAAGAATGACAAAAAAACATAAAACCACACTAAAACACAACAATAGAAAAGAAAATCAACAAGCAAAGTAAGAGAAATGAAAAACAAAGAAGCCAACTTTGAAGTGCACAAAAGGGAAGAAAATTGAGGTCAAATTGATTGAAAGATCCTCTAATTCTCATTTAATCTTCACCCTAGCTCCAAATCATCGTAAATTCCAGTATTAAGTTGCAATAATGAGGTTAATTAAGATATAAAATGTTTTAAATCCATTCTACACATGTGAGAGCTTGTTTGCCATTAATGCAATGGGTGGTTGAGAGTTTGGGACGAAATTAAAATTTGGTATAAAACTTGAGAAAGATCGACATTTGATCAGGGTTCTAATTCTTGAATGGCTCTACGGAGGAAAACCAAAAAAAGGAAAAACAAGGTGGGATCGGGAAGAGAAAAAAATTCAAACAAAACTATACAAGGTTCGAAGCCCCCCCTTTTTTTTTTATCTCAGGTCCTGATGAGACAAGAAAGTAGGACTCATAATCCAAAATAGATTTCAACCTTTTACAATAAGGTCCAAAGTCTGTTTTGAAACCCAAAACTAGACAAGACACCAAAAATTAGGTCCTGGGAACTCAACACAGATCTGGACCATTTTGAAAAAGGTCTGATATCCATTTTGAGTCTCGAAACCTGACGAAGGGACGGGTATGTGTAGGATCATCATGGAAAAAACAAGCCCTTAAGTGGTGAAAAATTCAAAAAAATTAGAGTTAGGAAACTTGACGTAATATTTTGAATAAGCTATCTATATTATTTCAAAAATATGTAAGAATAGAATCTGTAGCAAATTAAATGTAGTTTCTAAACTAATAGGTTTTTTAAAAAATCTATTTGGTGAAAATTTGAAATTCAATGCAAAATAGTACTTAAATTTTAGGGAAAAATAAGAAGTAGTCTGCTTTGACCACCCTAACCACAATAAAATGATAATATTTTTATAATATTTAGATATAATTAGAGGACTCATGTCTCGATGTGAATATTTTTTGTAATTTTTTCCAAACAAATAATTAATTATGAATTTTTTATTACAACTTTTAAAAATATAAAACTTCGATGTCCGACCACCTTAACTTGGTCAAAACCTCATGAAATTCATTTTTTAATCCTATAGTATGCTAAGCATAGAATGTGACACATGTTTTAGATTCAAAAAATGTGATACCATTTGAAAGCTATAGATGTTTTTTAATCACCTATCAATTAGACTTTAGATGTAATTCAAATAGAAAATAAATAATAATTATTTATTAAATTCAAAGTAAAGCATAATTTATATTGCTGGAAAGTTGAGAATCTCCCTTTAAAAACCCTTTTCGTTTCATCAATTTTGGGTAAAAAGTCGTCAACACATACCCATCATATCGCCACTTTTTGGCCCATCATGATCCTGCACATACCTGAACCAAAAAGAAAAGAAAAGACAAAAGGAAAGAAAACAAGGCAAAAATAAAGAAAAGAACAAAATAATAAGAGGGGGACCCATTTTGAACCAAAGGGAAAAAAAGTGGGGATGGGTATGTAGGGCATACCACTAACCTTGTGTCTTATGTTTTATTTTATGCACATCATGTTTGCATTTGTGCTACTTATGTGTTTACCTTGTGTCTTCCGTGTGTTTGTCTTGTGTATGCATTGTTTTCTTTATGTATTCTTTTATTCGTGATTGAATCTTTCATTATCTTGCATGGATGTTTGTCTTAACATTGTGGATTGATGGGATCCTAAGTTGGGGTCTTGTGCATCCCTCAACTTGGTGTCATATTGTCTCTTCATGATTTCATTATGGATTTTTATTCCATTAGCGTGAGTATGAATGTAAGAACATACTCTCACCAAAGTGGAGGATAAATGTAGAATCATAAATTGTCAACCCTGACAATTTCACACTACCTTAACACCTTATTTTTCCTACAACATTAATTATAATAATAATTTATTCATTTTGGGGTCATATTAATAAATATATTTAAATCCTAGAAATCTTGACAATTTTGAGTAAAAAGCACCTAGTCAAGGGCGTAGGCACCCTTGAACTTAAATGGGTCCTATTTTAAATTTAACTTTTGATGCTAGTATTTGGAGAATTAAAAAGATCCTAAGTTGTCCTATATTCAAAAATATCATTTGAGATCCATTATAAACAAGTTTTATTTTCATTTGAACATTAGAAAGATATGATTACAAAGACGAGGCTATTATGATCAAATAATGAAGATGCATTGAGTTATCCTCTATATACTATCTGCAATAATCTATTGTGTTTTGTGAACTAACCTCTTGTAAGTCAATAAAGAAATCAAGGAACCCATCAATCAATATTTGTGGCAACTTGTGGTGTGGCATCACTTCATCAAGGATTTCATACCAAAGGTAATCTTGTGAATTATCATTTATCATTTTAGTCAATTATTATTTTGGCCTCGCCCAACCTAGGGTATGCCCTCTTGATCATCATTATTTGTTGAATGTGGAGGTGGAAACACCAAAAATGGGCTTGAATTAGAAAAGCCCCTATACAACACATCCTTTGCCCCTATTTTCATGTTTGCATGTCAAATCTAATGGTTTTGTCAACAACCAACTATAAAAAAAACATAGTATAGATATGTACCTGACAACCTAGAAGTTTGTAGACCTAGAATCTTATATCTCAGTCAAGGGATTCCTCACCCTTGATTAGAAAATTATACTTCAATTTTGATGACATGTGCATAAATATTTTCCTTTTTTAGAATTGGGTTTGTTTCATCAATTTTCATTTTCATCTATGTGATAAATCACATTTTCAAATCTGGGGTTCATGTCAAAATAGGCTTGTTAACACACACATAAAACTTGTCATCTTTACAACTCAAGAGAACAAAAACCCTAGGAGATTAGCTCTCTCTTATGGCAGCAAGCCAATCATCAAACCCTAGTTGGAGCACTTTTCTTACACTAGAGTCATAGTTGGTCCTCATTTCTTGCTAGGAATAGTCATTACTTCTATGATGTTGATAATTGTTGTAGTTTCTCCTTTGCTTCCATGTAAATCCATAGTGATTTACTTGTGATTATCTATACTAACATGCCTCCAAGATGGTTTCCTCCATTATTCTTACCTCTTAGTGATGTGGATGCCTATGTATTGCAGCCTTTGCTATCTTTGGAAACTTCTTTGATTGTTCACCATTTATTTCTACTTGTTTTGTTGGATCATGAAATGAAATAGTTATTTCCCTTTTTTTTTCATTTACACCTTGCTCCTCTTATTTGTCATCAAATTTTTAATACAATATTTAGTATATTCTCGAAATTTATCTACCTTGAATTTATTTTGGTCTTTATTATCTATAATATATTATAATGCAACTTATCTTCCTATACCAAAGCTTCATGAAATTATTTTGCACATTAATGTTTATTATCCCCCAATATTCTAAAACAAGGATAACCAAGAATGATATCCAACCTATCCATATCCGAAGCATACAAATTTGAATGCAAAACATAATTATCCATAGAGAGCTTTACATGTTTAAAATTTTGAATATCCTTGACCTCTATTTGAATATCCTTGACTTTGTTTTCTTTTTCTTCTAGATTTCTTGGCTAATTCCATGTTGATGAAATTATACTTATTGCTAGGGTTTATATAAACAATAATATTTGTCTTTTTAATACATCCATAAAATTGAAGGATTGAATCTTCATGCTTTACAGATAAACATACATTAAATTTTATTTTTCATCTTCTCCTTCCTATCCTTCTCCATTTTCTTTCTCTGCTTTTTTTCTTCATATTCTTGTTCTTGTTCTTATTCTACTTCTATTTTTTCTCCTTAGTGGCCATCTTTCTAAGAAAGCTTGTTCTAGTTTGTCTAAAGAATACAAGATATTATGCAACAACACAAACCATTAATGGGATTCACCTCCCAAATGTACACATTTACATACCTTCAATATTATATTTTCACCACCAAATCTTTTGAATTGGTCCCACCATTCTAATGTACACTTCATTTCCATAAAAAGTAGGATACCCATTGAAACTAGTGTTTTAAGAAAAAAATCTTTTAATAGAACAACTTTCTACCAAATATAGTTGACCAACATTTGACTTGATCATTTAATAATGTTGTTGGTCTCAAAACTAAAAATAAAAATAAGAGGTCAGCCTTAATGAATTTTCAAGAAGTTTCCAAAAATATTAAAAAATATAGATTATTTTTTTGTGATTTGTAGTGTGGAGAATTTATGAACTTTTTTTTTGCAATAACTTACTCAATATTGGTGATTAAAAAATAAATTTGGAATGTAGCTTCCTTATTTGATCCTCAAACTTTAATAAAAAAATTGGAAAGGAATTGACAACCGATTGAAAGATATGAAAATATTTAAAAAATAAGGTTTCATCCTCACCTTTGCCTAAATTATAGATTTGATACCACTTGATAAGATCCACACATATAATAATAGAAATAATACAATGTAGAATATGGGTCATACACCACACAAGAGATGTTTGTGGACCAAGATGCCACAATATCAATATATGTGAAAATAGGATAAACCCTTAGGGTAGAGTATCACTATGAAATACTCATAATTATGGAAGAATCCACTCCACACATCTCCAAGAGATCCTAAACACATAAAATACTCTTCACATATCCTTACAATTATAGCCACCTTCTTTGTATAGAACTCCTTGTAATGTCATAATGGAGGGGTAAACCACTAAACCCATGTAGGCCTCCTAATTAGCTAATCTAATTAATTACTCAATATAACTACTCAAGGGATGTCCACAACATATAATAATTTTCATCAACCTATATATAATATAATGGGTAAGTGCAAGAAGTTGGGTCCACATTCAAGGGAAGTGTCATTTTTCATCTCTAAAACATGCACCCATTCATTTTTTAGAATAGGTACCCATTTTAAAGTGGGTACTCATTCCAAAAGGTTTGAAACTCACAATACATATTTTTTATTTTGATTTAGGCTCAAAAAAGGAATGGTAACCCAAGACTTACCCTTGGAGTTGCAAGTACAAGGTAACATTTGGCAATTTTAAGAGAGAAAACTAACTTTGGCAATATAGTTGATGAGGGTTTTTTTCAAAATTGTTTTATGAAATTAAAACCCACTATAGGTGATGATGTCTAGTTTTCAAATATATGATATTTTTTATTATTAGATTATTTTTCTAATTTTTAATTAATTTATGATGAAACTGATCCATAAACTTGAAGTGTTAGGTTTTCATATATTTTTAATAAATTTTAATTTGTTAATTTAATCATTTAAAAAATTATATGACATCAATATATATAAAAATATTTACATAATAAAAATAAAAAAAATCTAAAAAATAATAATTTTGGGTCAAGTTATGGTGTCCATACACAAGGCTTTCAAAAACCAACAATTAAGGACAATAAAAAATTAATAAAAAATATATTAAGAAAAAAAATATTAAAAAATATCCTCATCAATCTTCATTATTATACACATGTTTCCCCAAAAGGAAATAAAAAATTACCTTTTTTTAGGTCAAATTATGGTGTTCGTACACTTGCATGGTATGGTCCTAAAAACGTGACTTTTAAAAAGTGTTTTTATACATCCATATCAAAAATTATTTTGTATCATTTGGGTATTAGAATAAATTATGTATTTTAAAACTAGACTCAAAATAGTAAATTTCATATTACTGAACTTTTTCAAGATTCAATGTGTAAGTGCTTCAAATTTTAAGTCCAACTATGATTTTTTTTGAAAATAAGGAAAAACACTTCCACTTTTTGAACATTTTGTGGACCCAACTTCTTGCACCTACCCTAATATCATATTTATTATTACATAATAGGTTTGAAGTTAGCTTCAATTTTAAAAACTGGATCACTCATTAACCTTTGCTTCTCCACTATCTTCACATTCCATAGGTTTGAGAGAACACAAGATAATATATATTTTCTAATCAAGAATAAATAGGAGGAATCCCTTCTCGCATGATCATTAGTAAGAATTATTTACCCATATTTATATTAAAATCTTTCCTTTTGTGTACTCATTCTTTCTTTATTCCTAATGTTCCATTGTGTGCCTCACTAAGTTTATGCCTTTGTCATTCATAGTTGTACACTATACATTTAATTGTTAAGCCATCTTGTTTCTTACCTTTTTTGTGCTTGTATACTTCCTTTTCCTTTGTCCTTATGGTTTAACCACTCTTAACAAGCCTATCAACATTCTATTTATACAATTTGTTACATCCTGGTTTTTTTTTACAAATTACCTTTAACTTTTTAAGTTAAAAATGTGTTTTGATATCGGTAAATGATTATATGTTATTTGATATTTTGATGAAATTAAATCCAATACAATGTGTTTCAATTTTATTGATTATTATATTATTTAATCAAGATTATGATGATGTTGTGATTAATACTAGGCTAACTATTTGATTGGATTTCTAAGCGAAATGTAGGATAAAATGCTTACCCTCCTAGAGGGAGAGGGAGAGTATCACCAAAGAGAGGAGTATAGACTTGGGAAATAAATAGGTTTATACCAACTGAGTTGAGTACACACTCACATAAGTATAAGTAACCAGATTAGGCAAGTACCCTAGTCCTATCATTGAGTCAATTTTGTGTTTTTCTAAGTTAGGGTCAAGTTGTAAGGTTAGGTTAAGCCTTGTTGAGTCTTGGCCTAGTCTATTTCGATAAAAATAAAGTGATATATAAGTATCATTTTTTTTATTCAATTTGTCAATTTTATTTATATTAAGTCAAATAAACTAAATTATCTAAAAGTATTTAAATAATATATATATATATATTATAAGATTATATAAATAGTTATATAAATATATACAATATATATTTGAATATATAATCAAACATATATATATATTTATAAATATGAAAAGAGTTTTGATTATATGGGAAAAATAGGTTTTGAAGGGACCCAAAACCATTTACAATAAAAGATACTAAATGTTGATAAAAGAGTACTTCAGAACGACACCAGTAGCATACCATAAGCTAAAAAACAAGACAAAAAAGGGTGTTGAATGAAAGATAAGGCAATAAGCTATCAACAAAACCCATCAACATCAAAACAACAAAACAACTAAAAATAAACTGAAACCTAGTAGGAAACAAATAGTAACTAAGAAGACCAAACACTAATTCAAACTGCTCAAGGTGTTGGCCACCTCAAGCTCCTGGCTTTTGTGCTTTTTGATCATGTCCAATAGCTCCTTCTCAACATCAAAGGACTTTTTCCATTCAGCCAACCCTCTAACAATAGGGCCCTTCTCATCATCTTTAGCACTTTTTTTCCTTTTCCTTTAACCAAGTGCTCTTTCTCCATTAACTCAGAAAACTAAACTTGGTCCTCCTTGAGATCACTTATCTTTTTGAATAGGACTTCCAAAGAGTCCACAGTGTTCTTCATAGAGATGTGACACTCCTAAAGAAGCTTCTTTATATTTGCATTCGTTCCCAAAACCTTGGCTTCCAAACCAGCTAGTTGATCTTCAAACAGAGATTTGAATTCATGGAAATAACCCTTAAGGTCCACTATTATGTCAATCAGAATGTCTGACATCGAACCTTTCAGAACATTCTTCAGATTCTCCTTCAAACCTCTAATTTTAATGTTAATCTTATTGAACTCCTAAAGAGTCCACTTAGCTAACTTAAAAGTTCCAGTGGCCCTAGCCCTAGCCATATCCAACAATTCAAACATAGAGGTAGAATCATCATTGAGGTAAGAAAATTCCTCAGAGAGGGGATTTACCTTCAAAGACTCTGGTTTAGCTCTCTTCTCTTAGAATCCTCCTCATCTACACCCTTATTCTCCTCATCGAGCTCCATATTGGGTGAGTCTTGAATTGGGGAGTCCTCAATAGCCACTTCCTTTTCACTAGAATCCTTTCCATCACAAGACACTTAGGGGTCCTTTGTTGACACATTCGAGGCCTTGTTCTTCAGGTTGATAATACACTTAGATGACCTCCTCAGCTTGTCCTTTTCCTCCATACACAAAACATTATCCTGTGACTCCACCTCAATGCCACCACCTATGACACCCTGGCCAACAACCAACTCCTCGATCCTAGGAGGGGAACCATCCGAGCCCACTTTCGTGTCATTGATGTCAGAAAGAACAAGGTGTTTGGCTGCATTGTTACTCTTAGAAATACCCAGCTTCTAGATTCTTTGAAGAAGTAGTTGCAGGGGCTGGGGATACATCCTCTTCCTCTTCATTCCATTCCTCTTCATCATCCATACTAGAATTCGAGCCCAATGACCCAAAAAAATCACTCAATGTCTTCTCCTTACCCTTAATGGCAGAGGCAGGAAGAAGAGTCCTAACATGCTCCATGATTAAGATAATGTGGCTTTCATGAAGGATGGGAGCCCTCCTATTCTTCAAATGAGTGTAAACATAAACCTCCATGAATGATAACAAAAAATGGGAAAAAAATGAACAAACCATGCCTTAAATGGTTTAGAAGTGTGAAGTGGTGATCGAGATTAGTAGTAAACCTCCCCTCTAGAGTCACATAATGCATAAGCACCTCAGGAAAATTTTCCCAAATATTCTTAATGGATTTGCGCTCATAACCCCAACTCTCCATTTTGACCAACTTCTTCCACTCGTCATCTTTGAAGAATTGGGCCATCACTTCCTCGTTACTCTTCTTGTCCTTGTAAAAATTACAACCCATCGTTGGCATCCCAGTAATTGTAGCTACCAGCTCCTCATTCACATCCACTTCCAGGCCTTTTATCTTGAGCCTGTGATTGTGCTAGTAAGACAAAAGGTATGCTGAGACGTTAGGGTCATGCCCATGCAACCTTTCTAAGAAAGGTGTGAAATTACCATGACACAATATATTCCATAGCTTCTTATTCTTCTTGAGGTCTGCATAGGAATGCAACTCATTTTTTCTTTTGTCACCACCCATTTCATCTGACACTAGAACAAGAAAGCCCTTGCAAATATTTCTCAACCGAATGCTAGAGAACGAAAGGAAACCCACAAAGTGTGCAAGACGGAAGAAGGTACTAGAAAATAAATGCCACATCATCTCAACCCACGCCATCATTTCTCAATAAGCTCCTAGATTTATCGAGAAGGATCGAGCCCTCCTCCCACACATGAAATTCATTTAAACTAACAACCTCATTGGCAAAAAAATCTGCCAACAAGTTTCCTTCTCAGTAAATGTGAGAGACATGAATCTCTTCACAAAATCAAAGCATGATTATAGTATCTTTAATAAGTTGTTCCACAATCTAGCTAGGAGGATGAGTGCCACATAGATATGTTAGTAATGTTTAGGGAATCACCTTCAACCCATAATTTGGATTAACCTTTTCTAATAACATATTTAACGCTTATGAACATAGCCTTCACCTTTGCACAGTGATTTGTCCGATTTCCCAACGGGAGTGCAACCATGCCTAGGAGTTTGTCATCATCATTCCTTAACACCCCCCACATCCTACATGCCTAGGGTTTCCCTTCAATGCCCCATAAAAGTTAACTTTAACCCACCTCAAGGGAGTTGGTTGCCACTTAATGCTAAATCTAGCATTTAGACTAGATTTAGGATTCAAACTAGGAATTGAAGTTACCTTCTAGTTAGAAGTCACCAGGAGGTCATAACCAGTTAGGCAGGAAGTAGGAGCACACCGAGAAGAATCAAAATTTATAAGAGCAAAATTCTCTAGAATCACCTATTGAATCTTGATGAAAAGACCGCCAACTTTCAGCTTAGAATCACAATTTTTTTTATTTCATTCTTTCCATAACCCCTAAGTGATATGTGGGGCCATAAGATCCCATAGCCATTGAAGAACAGGGGAGGAGGAAAGGCATTTCCACTGGTCAATAAATTTATCAAGAGAGTCCGGGAAGACCCCAACCAAGATTCCAAATACCAAGAAATTTTCTCCAAAGAGAAGGAAAAATCACACCCAAGAAGGATATGATAAGCACTCTCACTATCAGCTTAAAAAAGAGCACATCTATTAGGAATCACAAACCCCCTTTTACATAGGTTGTCCTATGTTAATACTTTACCTTGCATAAGCTGCTAGAAGAAGACATTCACTTTAGGAATCAAATTCTTGTTCCATAACATCCCCCAAAATGGAAGAGAGTCAAGCTTTTCCATCGAATTCATGAGGGCAGAACACACCGAGAAATTACCACTCGCATAAGGGGCCTATCTAACCTTGGAAAAATGAGAATACAAACATTGCACAAGAAGCCCTTCAGAGCCTTCAATGATGGATCCCATTCTTGGAAGTTTTTCCACTCCCCATCTAGAAAGTAATTTTCCACCCTAGTCCCAAAAAGGTGTTTGCACATAGGAACAATAGGGGGAGCCCAAGGGAGACTGATTAAAGGTTTAACATCACACCAAACATCCTCCCAAAAAAGAAAACTTGTACCATCACCCAACAGACACTAAACACCATTAGC
Source organism: Sequoia sempervirens (assembly GCA_007258455.2). Lineage (NCBI taxonomy): Eukaryota > Viridiplantae > Streptophyta > Pinopsida > Cupressales > Cupressaceae > Sequoia > Sequoia sempervirens. Next base: position 339,748,613 of record VDFB02373365.1, read on the forward strand.
AATCAAATCCCTGTAGGGAACTATATTCCTCCAAAAACATGAACTAGAGGGAACATCATCAGAGGTCAACAAATTCCAGGGTCTTGCAATTCCATGCAGGTACTTGTTACTGGCCAAAGAGGCCCACCCCACTTCCCCATTCAAGAGCCTCTAAAATTTTTCAATAGGAGAGCCTTATTAAAAGCTTTTAAATTTTTGATACCAAGTCCACCCCATTTCTTCGGTCTACACACCAGATCACATGCCATAATAGGAATTCTAGATTTGGACTCAACACCTAACCATAAGAACCTTCTCATTATTTGTTCCATTTTCTCTTCAAACTTGACAAGAATTATAAAAAGACTCATAACATATAGAGGTAAATTTTGGAGAGTGGAAGAAATGAGTTGAATCTTGCCCACCTTCCTGAGAAGCGCACCTTTCCAACCCACCAACTTTCTATTGAATTTATCCAATAGGCCCAACCACAAGGACTTTAGGATCTTAGAGATACACAAGGGGAGCCCCAAATAAGTAGCCTAGAGGTCACCCCTATTGCATGAAAGGATTTTGGAAAGCTTTAACTACAAAGCTTCTTGTGTGTTAAGGAAAAACAATTTACTCTTGGGAAGATTAATCCTTTGACCAGATGCCTTCTCATAGTCCTCAATCAACCTCTTAATAGCTCTAACTTCCTGAATAGAAGATTCACCCATCATAATTGTGTCATAAATTTTTTTTTGATGGGTAACAGGATCACATCTAGAAGGAGAGAGGCCCATCAAAGATCTAAAATGTATGGCCTTTTGGATATTTCTGCCAAGAGCCTCCACCATTAGAATAAAGAGTAGCAGCGAGATAGAATCTCCCTACCTCAGCCCACATGAGCTCAAGAAGAAGGGGGAAGGAGAACCATTTACCAACATAGCAAAAAATGAAGTAGAGATAAGCTGTTCAACAAGCTGAAGAAACTTCTTACAGAAACCAAAGCGATCCAACACTTTCAATAAAAATCTCCAGTTCACCCTATCATAAGCTTTAAGAAGGTCTAGCTTCAGGAAGAAGTCCAGTTTCTTAGAAGCATTAATAGAATAAGCAAGCTCATGAAAAGTTATAATAGAATCAAGGATTTGACGACCCTTAACAAAACCACTTTAATGCTTAGAGATTAGGTCCAAAAGGCATTTTTGCAGTCTAGTAGCAAGCACTTTCAAAAAAAAAATTGTAAATAGAATTACAGAGACTGATCAGGCGATACTCACCAAAGCTATTAGCATTAGCAAATTTTGGAATTAGGACAATGAAGGTCATGTTCAACTCTTTAAGTATACTTTTGGAACCAAAGAACTCCTTGATAGCATTGATCACATCCTTTGAAACAATCTCCCAACATGCCTGGAAGAACATAAAGGGAAAACCATCAGGCCTAGGGGCCTTGTTTCCATCAAAATAGAAGACTGCTTCTTTTACTTCCAAGGCTGAAGGGATAGTAGTGAGCTCCTTTTTCAGTACCTCTGAGATAACTTTAGGAATAACCTTCATAGAAGCTTCCACACAATTTTAGTCCTAGAACAGATCATCCTTCAGGAGCTGAGCTCAAAGAAACTAGCAACCACTCTCCTAATAGCCTCCTCATCCTCCAACAACAAGACACCAACCATAATCAAGGAGATTCTATTAGTCAATTTATACCTAAGGGCAGTGAGGTGAAAGAACTTAGAGTTGTAGTCTCCAGACTACAACCAAACAGCACGAGATCTCTACCTCCAAAAATATTCCTCCTTAGCAACAATATCATGCATCTATGAGAGAAGGTCATCCTCCTACAATTGTAGATCCTTTGATAATCCCTTTGACTGAATGGAATTCTAAATACCATCCAAATTTTGAAGAATAAAACTTTTAGAACCGAAAATATGACCAAACAATCCTTTATTCCATTTCTTGAGATTCCTTTTGACAAAAGTCAATTTTTTGGAAACTTTGAACATCGCATATCTATCAATGTTGACTTGCCATCATTTTTTAATACAATCCATAAACATCACATCCCTTAACCACATGGCTTCAAACTAAAAAGGAAATAATTTCTTACCCCCAAGCCTATCAACAACAAAAGAGATAAGGAAGTGGTCAAACCCACATCTCATAATAGAAGACAGGGAGAAAGCAAAATTCCACAAACTAGGACACAAAAGTTAAAGCTTTGTCTAGTCTAACTTGAATATTATCCACACCAACATGCCTATTAGACCAAGTAAAATTAGCTCCAGTCAACTTAACATCAATAAGAGCATTATCATCAATGAATAATCTTAAATCAAGTCGGCTCTCTGGATTGGCTTGCGCTCCATCCACTTTCTCATTGTCACACAAAGGAGTGTTGAAGTCTCCCATCACAAGCCAAGGGTTGTCCAAAAAATTCATCCTAAGACTCCCAAGATTATCCCATAACTTCTTGGCTCTCTTCATATTACAAGCATAAACATTAGAAATAACCCAATAATAAGAATCCCTAATCCAGATAAACTTCATCTCCACATGATTAAAACCTTTCGCTATCGGGACACCTTTAATCAGCTTAGCATTCCAAAAAGTGGCAATGCCACCCAAAGCTCCCTTAGAGCTAACCCCATGAAAACCATAGTCCTTAAAAAATAGGTTCTTCAAAGCTTCCAACTTATCAATGTGCATTTTTGTTTCTTGGATCAATAAAATGTCTGGCTTATGGTCCCAAACTAAGTTCTTCAAGAGGTATTGTTTATGCATATTATTCAGCCCCCTGATATTCCAAGAAATAATATTCATTTAAACAACTTAGAGGGGGTGCTCTTTGAGCACAGATCAAAAATGGTTTTTTGAACCCTTTCAACAATATCCCGCTTACAATCCCTCTCCTTGCTTTTATGTAGGGAGGGTCTTCCTTGGCCCCTCGATTTAGACCTGCAATCCGCTTTTTTCCTTCTCATGGTAACACCTTTGTGAGGTTGAGGAGGGGGAGAAGTAGAGGACTTCTTCCTTCTACCTCTCATCTGAATAAAACCATCTTCATCCTTTCTCCCTATATCAACCACCGCCAAAGCACCATCACCAACTACTAGCCTAGATGCATGATGTAGAGGGGAAGATGGGGCAACATAAGGCTCTAGAACAATCTATTTAGGGGAACACAAAGTATCTAAGACATGATCCACATCTTGATTCAAAGATTGGCCTACAATCACCTCCACAGTTTTCTCAGACTCCTTGTCAACCTAATGATGAGGGACTAAGTGATCTTCAATATTAACTTCACCCTCCACATCATTGCTAGCAACTGACTCATCTTGATCTGAAGGAGCTAGATTCTCCTTGGTCTCCTTGATATTCAAAACTTTAGTCTACTAAATAGACTTGGGCAGGGCCACCTTAGCAGGGAAATCCTTAGCCTAGTGACCCACCTTCTTACATTTGAAATAGGAAAAAGGGAGATTTTCAAAAAAAAATTGCTGCTTCCAAGACCCCACCTTAGAGTTCAGGAAGAACTCAAGCATCACAACATCTTGGTCAATCATGACACAAAATCTAGCTGCAACCAATCACTTCCTGGAGAGAGCGGCCTCATCAATAGAAACAATCCACCAAAAAGAGTTAGCTAGCCACTACCTTAAGCACTTCTTCATCCCAATATTCCAAAGGAAAGTTTGATAACCTAACCCATACAAGGGCTGAGTGAAAGAGACACTTGGAAATATCCATCCTAGGTTCCCAAGGATGAAGAACCAGGGTAAGATGCCCAAATGACCACAGTCCTTTCACAAACACCGCTCTCAGGTCTTCATCACAGGAAAAGGCAAAGAAGAAGAAACCTTTAGCCATAGCTACAACTTCCACCCGACCTTTTAAATCCCACTTCTTAAGGACCCAAGTGCGGACCTCCTCAATATTAGGTCATGGACCTACAAACTTGCCAACCAGAGAGAAATCCATTTTAGCTATATTTTTGTCAACAAGAGAGTCCAGAACAAACAAGGTGAAACCAACTTCAATGTTAGAAGAAGACACAGACTCAAAAGCTACACCTTTTCCTTTAAGCTTAGATGCAAAAAGGTTGGACCATATCTGCCCCAACAAGGATGGCTTCCCTACCGATCGACCACCACCCACCAGAGAAAGCTCAATCTGGGGAATACTCAGATTAGCCACAAATGATTCCCCAAATGGGGCCCACACATCATTTCCAACAACCACCTTATCCCCATGGACCTTTGGAAATGCCTCCTTTGATGGACAACCATCACAAGACTCCTTGAAGGCCTCAAACACACAACTACCTATAGAGAGCACATCTTTGACTGTATCCTCACCGCATGACCCGTCCTTCCTAGCCTCACCATCAAGGAGCAGCAACGCATCTGCATTGCATGATCTATCCTTCTCAATTGTTGCATCAGAAAACTCCAAATCTATAGACTAATCGAACTAAAACTCACCATGATTCCCAAGGCTTGAGTTCAAATTCAAGTCACTCAAGCCCACCACCAAACTAGTCTTCTCTCCAACGGTCTCCATTCCAAGGCTATCCCCTAATATGAAAATAGTTATATCTAAATATGTATTATATATAATGTTAAATGGTATATCAAAGGAAGATTGACATGCTAATAAGTGAATGTTATGGAAGTTATTATTTTAAAACCTTAACAACCTCACGTAGAGGTTGAGTGAATTCTTTATAGGCTATATTCCTACATATTTATTATTAACCATCTGCCATTAAATAACTCATTACAAAGGGGCATAATGTGACTGTTGGTCAAACCATTAAGGGGAAACAGTTTCTATTTTTAGCATGCTATGTTAATGAGCAAGAGTGGCGAATAAACTTTAAGTTTCAGTTAGAATTTAGTATCAACGATTAAGGGGAGAAACTATGAGCTAAAGGGAGGTAAAAATGAATCATTGTTAATTATTCATTTGGATGTTTTCATGAGCAATGATGTGTAGGGTGTTAGGGTTAGAATTGAAATATCTAATAGTTAAATGCAAATTTAATCAATAAACAAAGAAACAAAACACACATAGAAAATTAACACATAGAATTTAACATGGTTCACCTAATCTAGGCTACATCCACAAAACTGTAGCCATCCAATGATTTTATTATCCAGTGTAAAACATATTACAATCTTGCTAATAATTCCCTACTACAACCCCCATCCAAATTTCTTATAACAATATTTTTAGAAGCTTCTAGAATTAGGGTTTTACAAAGTGAATTTTTTCTTTTGTTGGTGACAAAGCGAAAAAATGGGAAATTTTTTTTCCTCAGGGGCTTCCACCCCAAACCACCACCCAGGGCCTAGCCTGGACCCAAACCCCAACAAGGATACATGAAGAGTGTATAGTATAGCATGATCAGTCACCGCATACCAACATAGGGGCGAAGGAGAGAGCATTGGACTGTGTATTGGTAATTTGGATGCATTACACTTAGGTAGTGTTGCATGAGTTTGAGCACTGTTGTTATGTTTTATTGATTAGTATTGAATGTTGAAAGCATTTCAAATAATTAATAGCACAGGTATTTATTGGAGAGTGTTATGTTGAATATATTTGCAATATATAAAATAAATCTCTCTCAATCTTTTGGTAGAGAACTTAGTTTTGGTATTCACTAGAAAAATACATAAGAATGTTAGATTTCAATTGTTGGAAAGCTAAGCTATCTTGGAGCAACTTGGTCGAGCATTGTGATTATGAATTGGAAATAATAAAAGTGTAGAACAAAGAGTTTACACATGAATACATTCATACCTTATTTTTCTTGAACAATTTTGTAGTTTAAATCTAGAAATTCTATTTTGGAAAGATGAAAGAATAGTTATTTATTGTAGAGAAGGGGGAATCGTTGCTCCTAAGTCTCTCAGGTCATAAAATAGAATAAGGGAGTGAATTTCCCTAAACTACCTCAAGACTACCTCAATTTTAGACAAAAGGGACAAGTTGAAAAGGAATTACAAACAAGACTCTGTTTCCCTTATGTTTTATTATAGAAGTTTTTCGGAAGTGGGTGAACAAACCACAAAGGTCTCAGACCATAGACCAACTACTCTCTACTAGAGGATGAAAGTGTAGGTGGTGGGATTCAACACGTGCTAGAGTATTAGAGACATGTTGGCATCCTATATGGACAAAGGGTCAAGTTGCAAACTTAAACACACATAATCTATTGACAAATCGAGAGTGTTGATTTTATAGTTTGATAGAAATGTATGAAAATGCAGAATACAACAAGATGAATGCTATAACTTATAAATATAAATGAAATGATGAAGAAGAAAGAAGAAGAATGCCAACTTACTCAAGGTCTAGTTCTCTAGCTAGCTCCAAGAAAATGAATAGCACCAACACACACAGTAACAAGAAAAATGTTGAGGCTGTGTTTTGAGGTTTGCCTCATTCAAACCATTGTTTCACTGTTCCCACTTCCATGGACAACCAAAAGACCACAAGATGTATAGAAAAGTGACAAAGGAGTAGATATAATAGACACACAAAAGTAGAGAGCAAATATAATCTAGATGCTACTCTATAAGTATGATAATGTAAATAAGAAAATAGACACAATATCACCTCCCTTTCTATGAGCACTCAAGGTTAAGAGAGGAAGGAGAAGAGCTAAACACCACACCGATGAAGTAGAGCTTTGACAATATGCAATAACAATGGTGTTGGAGCTAGAAAAATGGTGTAGAATTGGAGGGAAAGAGTGAAGAAAGTTGAGAGAATGAAGAATGAAGTGAGAATCATCTAGAGAGAGTTCAAGAGTTCAAGAGAGAGTTTAAGACAGTGAATAAATTGAAGTTGAAAATGCTAATTTGGAGGCAAAAGGTCGTTCTCAGTGGTCAAGATTCAAAGAGGGATGTTATGCTCACAGTTGACAGAGAATCATAACATTTCTAATGTCTCTTGACCCAAGAATCCTATCACAATGAAAGTGTGATGTGTAGGTTTCCTCGACAAAAATTCCCTCACCGATGCAAAATGACAGGGACATGTGGGAAAGGTGTAAGGCCTCACCTTTTTTCGAGCATTACAATATTGCTTTCATGTTTTTTATAATGGAGGCCGTTTAATAAAATCTTAGGATTATCATATTGAGTTGTGTAATCTTGGGACTAGGATGATAAACCTTTTAGAGACCGTAGAAATAAATTCATGCTACCATTTGATTACCTTTATCCATGGATGCAAGACTTGTAGTTAACAAATTTTGTAAGGAATAGTGTGCCACGGATACCCTATCCCCATTCCTTGGCCGACTTGAAGGAGTAAGCCGAACCCTTGGGAATGACACATGGACCACTAGCAAATACCTTGATCCCTTATATTGAACATTTTGGTGAGGTGTTATATTTCCTTTAAGGTGTTTTTATTATGTACCTTGGGTACTTATGATGTGATTTGATATGTTTAATTGTTTAAGTGATATTAAGGTTTCCTTCAATGCATGTTATCTATGATGTGTTATATTTTTATTTATTATTTAATTATATATAATGGGGAACATATGAAGTGATGCTATGGGCTTGGACTTTTGTACCCCATCACATTTACTTATGTGGGCTATTGTGGAGATTCATTGAGGGATATGGATAATGCATTTTAGATTCATAGACATAAATTTCATATCATGTACTATTTTAATAATTCAACATCATTGTTGTTAATATACTTGTTACATATCCTCTAGTACATGATTGTATTTTTGATAATCATCAACATATACATTTGTGACTCTAGATCACATGGTTTTAGGGCATTTCATTTTATATAGTTATTGGCATTAGTTTCATTAGTATTATTCTCATTATATCTTTATCAAAATTATTCTCGTAAAGTTTTTACTCTATAGTTAAATGGTTGATAATGCTAATATTAGTAATATTCTTAATATGTAACCTTATACTATCTATAATTAAAGTATGACATTAACATGGTTATGTGAGAGGGATTTTAGTGATAATAGAATTATTAATATTGATATTAACATTGACAATATTGATAATGGCATTAACCCTTATGTTAATAATAATGCCAAATAGTATTACCAATAGCAACGTTAACTTTGATATTAAGGGACTAATGTAAATATAAATAATGTTCAATAGCGTAGCGATAAAAAAAGTGATGTTGTGATCATAGTAGGGAGGTAATTATGGTAGGTCATATAACATGGATATTATAGATGAATAGGGGCAATAATACTGGTAACTAAAATAACACAAATTATTACTACCATGGTGAGTTTCAATGTGAAGTGATGACATTTTAAATGGGAAATAATAATATTTCTCTTAAGATTAATTTCCTTAGTATTAACATGGTTATCTATTAATAATTTTGAAGTTATTTGAACCAATAATAACATTTATGCAAGTTAACATAAACATCCAAAAATGGGTGATCTCAATAATAAGGATATAAAAAAACCGGTGAAAATGTTAATAGTAAATAAATTATCTAATTCCTAGTTGATGAGGAAACAAATTTTTATATGAAATTAGTTTTAATATTAAGTTACATTAACATTAATATTATTAATGTTACTCTATTTTATAGATCTAAAATATTTGGAAGCAATTAATATTCAAGCAACGTTATCATATCAATGATAGAATCTTAATAATTAATAGTTCCAAAGGACAAATATTGGTGTGGCTGAGCCAACAATCCATTAAATAACTTGTCAACCTAATCACCATCTATTCAATCTATTCAATTTTGGGTTTCTAACTTTGTTGGGTTTGCATTTTTGTTGACATGGGTCATTGTCCTTAGGACCTTGCAAAAAGAGATGGACACCATTACAAAATCATTAATCACTCAGAGCTATGCAACATTTATTTTTTAGAAAGCATCCATCTGAGACCATGTTTTGGGGAGGCATTCTGTCCAACAGTCCACATGTTTTGTTTCATGCTTCCACATTTGGCGCACATATCGGCAAGAGCATTTCCAACTATAACATCTGGAAGAAATTCATTTTTCAATTATGCTAGAGGGATGGTTGTACCTGGTTTCAAAAGCCCCCATTTGTGCATTGACAGGCAGAGGATGCTAGCTAAGGTGAGGATTTGGAACCAACACGATGTAATTCGTGCAACATCTACTATATAGACCAAATATAACCCACCCAAACATATACATTGGTTGCAATATATCTACTGTTGTTTATCACTTCGAAGAATTGGAGGTTGACACCCTTATTTTGCATCTGTATCTTGATGCTTGTCATGTGCCAATCTTGATGTCAACAAATAATACAGTGAGACGAATGCAATTTCTTTACAATAAAATAATATCCCTTCCATGATTATCATCATATTTTGTTAATTTTCTTTGATTTCTGGAAATTATTACGCAATTGAATCTAGAAATCAAATAAAATTAACATTATAAATTATAGAAACTTGATATCTTTAACCATAATTTTGTTTCAAAGCATTCATTTTGGCATGGGTAGGAAGGACGCTGGCATAGGTTGTGGAGTATGACCTTATTCTTGCAAATGCAATTGCTAGAAAACTCTAAAGCCCTTTAGTAAATCCATTTTGTGCATAGGAGACATCATTTCTTTGAGTCATACTGTTAAACAACTCTCATGCCCTATTTACGCACCCACCTTTCACATTCATGTTTATTAGGGTAGTTGCAATGGCAACATATGAAAAAATATTTTTCTTCCCTTTATGCGTGTTGGATGTTCATACCCTGTTGCTGCAAGCTCCCAATTTGACGCACGCAGAGAGGATGTTAGAATAGGTTGCGTAATTTTTCTATACGCTTGCCTATTTGCATTTATTGAAAATTTCTAAAGCCCTTTTAACTGTTGGAAAATTAAATTCTCTTGAGCCTCTTCCCGTTGGAACTTACCTATTAGGCACATTCGATGCCTATAGCTGAAAGATTTTTTTGGGGATTGCTTTCCCACTTGCTCCTGTCGTGCACCTGAAGACTACAGAAGAAATTAATGAAGTTAGGAATTTTTGAATTCCAATTCAATGCTAATAGGTGATTTCGAATTTGAGAAGGAATGAGTTGAAAAAAAATAGGAATGAAGGTAGATTATTCTATTACAGTAGAAAAGATTTAGTTGAGAAGACTCAGTTAGAGTTGAAGAATTTTTTGAGTAGTAGCAGTCTGTAGATAGAGAATGTTTTGTGTGAGCTTCTGAAAGCTCTTGAACAACAACAACTGTTTTGTTTTTTGATTGAGCAGTGATTGCTCCTGAAGAGCTCTGCGTAGCTCCTGCCAGTTGAGCTTCTAGTAGCTCCTGAAGTTTGTTGTGTGTCTAGTTGAGCAGCTCATGAAGCTCCCATAAATTAGTAGTTTGTAGTTTGAAGTTTAGTTTCTGAGATTTATGTTTAAATGTATTTCCATTTCCAGCTTATTGAATAGAAAGCAAAGTTGCATGTCTCCTTGTTTTTCTTGTTTATTCTGCATTTGTTTTCCTCTATTTTGGGGAAACAGAGTAGCAACTCTGTGTGTTTTTCTATGCAATCAAAAAATATGATATGGTATCAGAGCCATAGGCCCCATTTCCTTGTGAGTTAGGGCATATTTTTTTGGGTATTGAGTGTTTTTCTGTGTGAGAGACATGGATAGAGATGAAGGAAAGAGCTAGCAACAACCATTGTCCTTTAATGGACAAAATTATGATGTTTGGGCAAAGAAGATGAAGACCATTATGGTCACCAATGATTTGTGGGAGTTCGTGGTCAATGGATTTAATGATGTAACTGACCCAACAACATATGCTATGCTCACAAACAATTAGAGGAACTAGTTGAAGGAGTTGAGGAGGAAAGATGCTAAGGCATTGAGTTTGATAGAAGTAGCCTTGACAGAGGCCATTTTTCCCAGAATAGTAGCAACTAACTATGCAAAGGAATCTTGGGAAATCCTCCAAACTTGCTACTAAGGGACTGACAAGGTCAGATTGGTGAAGCTCCATATGCTTCGAAGAGAGTTTGAGACTCTTGAAATGGAGGAAAATGAGTCCATTTCTATTTTCCACACAAGACTCTCTGGTTTGATAAACCAGTTGAGAGTGAATGCTGAGATCATTGATGATCAGAGGATTGTGGAGAAAATCCTCAAGAGCTTACCCACGAAATTTGATGTAGTGGTAATTGCCATTAAAGAGGCAAATGATCTCACAACATTGTCTATTGATGAGTTGATGGGTTCTTTGCAAACCCATGAGTAGTGCCTAAATAGGTCTGCAAGTTCCTCCCAAGAGCAAGCCTTTAAAGCTCAGTCGAATGCAAGAGGCAGGGGGAGAGATAGAAACAAATCCATATGTGGTAGAGGGAGATCTAGACATGGTAATGCTGGAGAAGAAAGCTCAGCGCGAGCAAACAACCAAGAGGGAGCAAGCAGCTATCAGACCAGCTCCCGAAGAGGCAAGAAGAACAATAGTTCAAATATGAAGAATGACAAGAGCAATGTTGAATTCTACTACTGTCATAAGTTCAAGAATTATGTGAGTGAATCCTAGACAAAACAACATGATTAGTCAAAACAAAATGCGAATGTGGCTGAAGGAAACCAATCCACAACCTTCATCATGTGAAACATTGGTGAAGAAGGCAGCCCCAAAGTCTGGTATTTGGACAACAGTTGCAACAACCACATGAGTGGTAATGAAAGTCTTTTTTCTTTCATTGACAAAAATGTTAAGTCTAAAATAAGAATAGAGAACAATGGAGTAGTTCCTATTGTTGGAAGAGGATCTATTATGATCCGAAATAAGCAAGGTGAGAAGGAGATACATAATGTATTTCTTGCTCATGGGTTAAAGCACAACCTCATGAGTGTTGGTCAGTTGATCCAAAATGGATACAAAGTGTTGATGGAGAAGGGTCAATGTGTCATTTATGACAAGAATGAGAGGATGAAGGTGTTTGCAGTAGTTCAAATGACAAAGAATTAGATGTTTTTGTTGAAGATCGAGACATGTTTCTCATCTCAATATATTGTTGCACCTCTTAAGAATGGAGAATGTACAGTAGTACATCATGTAGCACTCAAGAGCACCATTCAAGATCCATCTAAGCAATGGCATCTCAGGTATGGACATTTAGGCTATGTTGGTTTGAATCTTTTGTCCAAGAACAAAATGATTGACGGTTTTCCAAGAATAGTAGAGTCTAATGTTAGATGTGAGGCTTGCATTTTGGGCAAGCAACATAGGAAACCCTTTCAATTGGGAAACTCTACAAGGGAAAAAGCACCATTGGAGTTGGTGCATATGGATTTGGTAGGCCCTATGCAAATCATTTCTATTGGTAAAAGTAGATTTTTTATGACCTTCATTGATGATTACAGACGTAAGACATGGGTGTATTTTTTGCAACATAAATTTGAAGCTTTTGACAAGTTTTTGTTGTTTAAGGCCCAAGCTGAAAAGAAGAGTGGACACGTGCTTAAGGTCTTAAGGTCAGATCGTGGAGGAGAGTATACCTCTAATTTGTTTATGAATTTTTGCAAGAAAAATGGCATCAAGAAGGAGCTAATAGCCAGTTATACTCCACAACAAAATGGAGTGGCTGAAAGAAAGAATCAAACCATTGTGGAGATGGCAAGGAGCATGATGAAAGCAAAAGGACTCCTGACTGAATATTGGGGAGAGGTTGTAGCAACATCTATTTATTTGATAAATAAAAGTCCAACAAAGGAGGTTTGTGACAAGATACCTCAAGAGGCATGGACTAGACACAAGTGGATAGTTGAGCACTTAAGAGTGTTCTATTGTGTAGCATATGCACACGTGCCTAAAGAAAAGAGGCAAAAATTGGATGACAAAGGTGAAAAATGTATTTTCACGGGCTATAGTGAAGAGTTCAAAACCTATCGGCTATATAATCTAGTCACCAAAAAGATAGTTATTAGTAGGGACATGGAGTTCCTAGAAGACAAGTCATGGGATGTAGTGGTAGATTCTGACAGCTCATAACCGCTCTTGACAGCTCTTGAAGAAGCAGAAACAGAACATGAAGTTCAACAAGACGAGTCTGTAAATGCTCCTGAAAGCGTCAGTTGAGCTCCTAAAGAGCTCCTAAGAGCTCTTGAAAGCTCTTGACGGCTCCTGAAGCCAGAAGACAGTCAGATAGACTACCACAGTCAGCTAGAGGATTGGCTCCTGAAGGTACCAGTTGAGCTCTTGAAAGGCCCCTGAGAGCTCCTGAAGTTGGTAGACAATCAGGAAGACTATCATAGACAGCCAGAGATTCAGCTGCAATGAGCTCCGAATGAGCTCTTGAAGTTTCCCAAAGAGCTCCTGAAAGCTTCAGAAGAGCTCCTAAAATCATCAGTAGAGCTCCTGAGAGCTCCCGACAGCTCTTGAACCTGCCTGCTCAGCACAACAACAACAACAGTGAAAGTTCAGAACCACCTCTCACCTCCCTAATGCCAAAGAAGACCAAGAGTCTAAGGGAGATCTACCAGAATGAAAGGTATGATGAAGAATTTGATGAGTGTGAATTTTGCATTATTTTCTCATGGTGGTCTAATTTTTTTTGAAGAAGTCGTGAAAGAGGAGAAATGGTGTGAGGCCATGGATGAGGAGATAGATGCAATAGAGAGGAACAACACATGGGAGTTAATAGATTTTCCTCCCAACAAGCAAGCTATTGGGGTGAAGTGGGTCTACAAGACCAAATGCAATGCCAAAAGAAGGATAGACCAACACAAGGCAAGATTAGTGGTCAAGGGATACAAACAATAGTTTGGGAGAGCTTATAATGAGAAATTTTCCCCCATTTCAAGGATGGAAACCATGCGAGCAATCGTAGCAATTGCAACCCAACACATGTGGAAGGTATTTCAAATGGATGTAAAGTCTACCTTCCTTAATGGAGTGTTAAATGAAGATGTTTATGTGGAGTAGCCATTCGGATATGAAGTTCCCAGTCAAGAACACAAGGTGTATAGGCTAAAGAAAGCTCTTTATGGGCTGAAGCAAACTCCACAAGCATGGTACAGTAGGATTGAATCATATTTGATGAGCAATGGCTTTAGCAAAAGTGATGGTTAGCCCACTCTTTACATCAAGGTAGCAAATGGTAAGGTTTTGATTGTTGTCTTGTATGTTGATGATTTAGTTTTCACTAGGGATGACGATTTCCTCATTGTTGATTTTAAAGAGGCCATGAAAAGAGAGTTTGAAATGACAAATTTAGGTCTCTTGAGATATTTTCTGAGCATAAAAGTAAAAAAAATGCATGATGGTATATTTATCTCTCAAGAAAAATATGAAAATGAGATCTCGAAGAGATATAAAATGTTTGAAAGCAAGCCTGCCCCAACACCAACAGCCATAGGTCTAAAGTTGAGCAAGGAAGATTGTAACAACACTGTGGATCCGACCATGTTTAAGAGTTTGGTTGGAAGCTTAATGTATTTAACAACAACTAGGCTTGATATAATGCACAGTGTGAGTCTTATTTCCAGGTTTATGGAGACTCCACGAGACACCCATTGGCAAGTGGGTAAAAGAATCCAGAGGTATGTGAAAGACACCAAAGGATATGGCATTTTTTACACAACAACAAATATTTTTGGGCTGGTTGGATACATGGATAGTGATTGGGTAGGAAGTTTGGATGATAGGAAGAGCACATCGGGCTATGTGTTTCATTTGCGTTTGAGAGTCATCTCATGGGCTTCCAAGAAATAACCCATTGTTTCCCTATCTATAGTAGAGGCTAAGTATATAGAAGCAAATGCAGTAGCATGTCAAGCTATTTGGCTGAGAAGAATCTTGGCAGATTTGAGAGAAGAACAAGAGGATGGAACAATAATTTTCTGTGACAATGTTTTATCAATAGCTTTGATGAAAAATCTTGTGTTTCATGGAAGAAGCAAGCGCATTGAAATCAAGTATCATTTTATCAGAGAATTGGTTGAGAATGGTGAATGTAAAATGACATTTTGCAGGTCAGAGTAGTAGCTAGCAGACATATTCACCAAGCCTTTGAGTAAGGACGGTTTTGAGCGCCTGAGAACCAGTTTGAGCGTTGTTGATTTAGATTAGGATTGATCTCATTTTGTCAGCTCGAGATCAAGGGGGAGTGTTGGAAAATTAAATGCTCCTAATCCTCTTCCCATTGGAACCTACCTATTAGGGGCATTTGATGCCTGCAACTAAAAGATTGTTTTGGGGATTGCTTTCCCACTTGCTCCTGATGTGCACCTGAAGACTGCAGAAGTTATTAATGAAGTTAGAAAATTTTGAATTCCAATTCAATGTTGGTACGTGATTTCAAATTTGAGAGGGAATGAGTTGAAAGACAAAAGGAATGAAGGTAGATTATTCTGTTATAGCAGAAAAGAGTCAGTTGAGAAGACTCAATTAGAGTTGAAGAATTTTTTGAGCAGCAATAGTCTGTAGACAAAGAATGTTTTGTGTGAGCTTCTGAAAGCTCCTAAACAACAACAATTGTTTCGTTTTTTGATTGAGCAGTGATTTCTCCTAAATAGCTCTGCATAGCTCCTGTCAGTTGAGCTCCTAGCAGCTCCTAAAGTTTGTTGCGTGTCTGGTTGAGCGACTCATGTAGCTCCTAGAAATTAGTAGTTTGTAGTTTGAAGTTTAGTTTCTAAGATTTATGTTTAAATGTATTTCCATTTCTAGCTTATTGAATAGAAAGAAAAGTTTCATGTCTCCTCGTTTTTTTTGTTTATTCTTCATTTGTTTTCCTTTTTTTTTGTTTATTCTTCATTTGTTTTCCTCTATTTTGGGGAAACAGAGCAATAGCTCTGTGTGTTTTTCTGTGCAATCAGAAAATCTGACATTAACGAATCCATATTGTGCATATCATGCAATTATTGCATTCCATGAGATCACATTGCTTTGAGGCATTTTTAAATAAAAAATAGTTCACTTTCCTTGTTTATGGTTCCACATTTTCATTTATGTCTAGCAGGGTAATTACAACTACAATTTATGACAAAATTTGGTGTCATTATCCTTGATGGATGTCCCTTCATTTTTATTGGATATATGGTATGGTGTAAATTATTATAGCGCAAGCCTATTTTTCAGATTGTTTCTTTTTCATTTTCCTTCACAGCATTAAGTAAATGTCTTGAAGCTATAAAATACCTTGCCGCCTTCGTCTGCCCAAATAATTTTCTCCAACTTTGCATAGATCTTCTATGCCTGTGAATGTAATCTATCTCTTACACATAAAGCATGTACCCTTTTATGGCCTTCAATCCAACTACATCCAGGTATCGTTTAATTCTACTCTATCTTTCATCAATCTCCTTACCATTTAAACCTCCCACACCTGTTGACACCTGTGAAATAACCATATACATTGTTCTAGCCTCCACTACGTAAAAACTTATATGAAATGGTGATCAACTTTTGCAAAAATGTCAATTTGAACTTAAACAACATGATGTTTTAATTTTTCTCTTTTGACACTTCATGTTTTATTTGACAATAAATTTTATTAAGTTAAAGTGTAAAATAATTTCTTAGTGCTTTATTTTCCAATAACTGGGATTCTTTATTTGTCTTCTTCGATACTTGTGAAGATATTTTCAGTGGTTTGGGATATATGTAGCATAGAGAACATAAGTTCAACACCCAGAAAAAAATGAAAAGAACAACTTTTAGAGAAAAAACAATTTTCTAGTATACAAATATTAGTTCCAGAAATATTTTATTTATGTGAAAGACTTGTATTCTTTATTGTAATTAAAAGTATAACTTTGGAATTCATGAAATTTTAGTAAATGGATGGGCTAGCAGCGAACAAATCTCGGTAACATTTGGTTTATAAATTACCACTTCTGGAAATTCTACGAATTATGTACCTATTGATGTGATGTATGCAGTTACTCCCTTTATGGGCAATAGAATAGGGTTTTTAACTAGAACAAAATTCTACAGTGTTTTACAAATATATAATTTTTTCTTTAGACACTCAAATGGGTAATGTTTTTATTTTGATTAAGGTTCGATTATAAAAGAAGGATTTTTAAGCTTTAGAACTGATTTGGAAATGTGTTTTCCTTTTTGTGCATTTGATTTAATAAAAGTATAAAAGGAATTATATATATATATATATATATATATATATATATATATATATATATATATATATATATATATATATATATATATATATATATATATATATAGTTTTAGATACTAGACAATTTAGAATGTATTTTATATATACTTATTAACATAGAGATTTAATGGATAACATTATTATCGTCCATAAAAGTGAGTATAATATTAATAGTGATTTAAGGGGTAGTATTAATAATAGGAACAGAAGATGGAAAAGTAATGACAATTTTAAGGGTGATATTCATTTTTATAGTAATACTGACATTAACATTAAAGAATAATATTAATATATGGGTAAATAAAAATATTAAGGATAGTTGTTGGAGACTGTTAATGTTAATATTAAAAGAGATTATCTATTTAACTATTGAATGGAACTAGTAATACTCGTAGCATGTGAATAGATATTACTATGGGTGAAGTCACTATCATTTCTAACATTTAAATTTTGTTTAACCACGATCATTATTATTAATTTAATGGTAAATCGATAATATTTCTATTATTAAGATTATTGTGGCTATTCATAATATTTTTGTACAAAAGCTATTAGTGACCAAATACCAATTTTTTCTTAATTTTAATGTTTGAGTGTCAATAAATAAAACAATTTGATTATTGTTGGGTTATTAAGTAAATAGTACCCCTTTGATAAAGTTGGAAGATGTATTTCCACAATAATGGATAGACTTGTGATATCTAGTGGCACTGTACAAACACATCCTAGGCATTTGATAAAACTAACTTCATTAGATGTAACAATAAAATCTTAACTTTGTGTTGTTATAAAAACCATACCATTATTGATTGTTATTTTCAAGAGACAAAATATATTATTGTCTTGATTGTAATTTATTAATGTGGTTGGCATATTTTTCAAATATCATCATTGTATTGTTATTAGCACTTGAATGATCCTTGAAACATTTCATACATTAGAAATTAAGCTAGCAATACATAATTTGATGTCATCAGGTTATTAAGTTTTAAGCATTAGTTGTTTAAGTATTACATAGTTCTTGGAAATGAATTGATATCTATTGAAATTTTATTTGTATTGATGGAATAGGCATGGGTATAGTTTTATCCCTAATTATATAATCATTAGGGTGTAGGACTATAATGCATTTCATTTGAACAAACCATCATTCTAACCAATTCTTTCAAATCAATTATATATAATGAGATGATAGGGTTACTTGTACTATGGTTCCTTGGTTAACCTATGAGTGATATGAAACCCTTATATCCTATCTCTGGTCAATTAAATTAAATACAAATATGTATCTTATCATGAACTATATGAAATTTAGGGGACATTGTAAGTGAGCCACTCATCTTGAAAATGTGATAGATGATTTACATGAGGAATGCTACCTTAATTCTAAATTCCAAAATATAGGTAGAAATACCTTAAGTCTTGAAGAGCACCAAATGAAAGCATGTGTTTCCATTTGTGGAAGATGGTATGAATTAGTGTTAGTGTCCTTTATGGTTGAGTTTGAGATACCTAGATGTCTTTGAAACCTAGTGGTTATACCCTATGTGGGTGATTCAAATGAGTTGGAGAAACTCAAGTTGTCAAGCTACGATGCCTCTACAAAATATATACATAGGCAAGGCCATCAAGCATTGAGCTCCCGAGGCATTAGGTCAGGCCCTTAGTACTGTTCTTCTGAATCTTGTTTTAGACTTTTCTTTCTCTCTTGATGTTGTAAACCACCATATGATTTGTATAGCTTACCTTGGTGAACATGTACTAATTACCCATTGATCTTACGTGTGCACCAAATCTTGTAGATCTTGCAAATACAAGAATTGGAAGTGAGGAGATTTTGATGTGAGGGAATGCAAGAGATGTCGAGTAGATAAGAGGTATGGTCTGATGATCCAAATAAGTAGATATTATTTAAAAAAATAAAAGAAACTCATAACCATATTTACTATTAGCAAATGAGATCATTGTCTATTGACTTAAGTACTAGAGTATGTTAGTTCCATTTAAAAAAAATATTTGCACAATTAGTAAAATTGTTGCAGATTTGTTAGTTTGTGTTGTGTAAAAAAAAGTGGGCATGACAAAGGGTGAGGCAAAATCAGCAGTTTTTTGCATTATCCAACTTGTAAGACTAAAATGAGGGTAATAAAATGGGAATTTGCACTAGGTAAAAATTTACGCCATTACATTTATTGTGATGAGTATTATATGCTAAAACATAGAAATATTGGTCTAATTTTTACAAACTTGTGCAAGAATTTAATTAATATATCTTTCTAGGGTGGGTGCAAAAAGATGGGGGGCCAAATTATGGCCAAATTTTTAAATTTTTTTTGATAGGCTATAATGAGAGTGCGTTATAACACACTCGTGTTATGGCTTGGTGTGACTAAGCCTAAGGCTTAGCCACATCGAGCCTATTACGCCCTCGCATTATAACACGAGCACATTATAACTTATTAAAACAAAAAAAAGAAAATTGAATTCATTTTTAATGACTGTTGTTTTAGTTGCCTACGACCAAAAACCCTTGTTCTTGTGCGCTCGCATTTTGGAAGGAGGTTTTGTTGTATTTTTGTCATCAATTTGTTGCAAGTTCATCGCCAGGATGCCACCACGTCAATAGGGAAGTCGAATAAGTAAGAATTGTTTTTGTTGTGAATTTGTTAGTTTTAGGTTGTTTTTTATATTCATTTGTTTAATTTGTAGGAATTGATAATGATCCTGAAAACCCTCTTGAAAACCCTCTTGAAAATCTTCAAAAACCAGAGCAACAATAATATGAAAAAAATCCTCAACAACCACAACAACAATCTCCTCTAGCAATCCATCAACATCCTCCTAGCACTCAACAAAATTTAATGGGGGTAATTGAAAAAAATAAAGAACATATTGAGGAGTTAATCATGAGGTTGAACGATCTAGTAGGTTCAGCCATGGAAAGAAGAATACTTGCAAATTCACTTAAATAAATGTTAAAACATGTAGTTGCAATCAACAAACAATTAAGTGGTTGGAAAGATAGGAGGTAGGCGGCTAGGAATTTTTACGTAGATAAACTATCATATAAAGAAGTAAAAGATGAAAAGAATACAAAATTAGATTTATGCTCATTATTCACCAACCCATGCACAAATCAAGATCTTGACCTCAATGCGAATAGGTTTCCTATCCATTGGTGCCACCACCAAGGGATTAGGAACTCATTTTGGGATAGGTGGTAAATGGTTTTTGATTACCCACCATACAAAAATTGTGAAGTACCACAATATTTCTTATGGAAACTATACTATTAGTTCATCCTAAACAAAATCTTGAATTATTTTGATATGAGGGACTTCTAGGAGAGAGGTGGGGGGTCGGCTCAAGATAGACCCAGTGCATGATAGGATCCTAGGCGACAAGCAAGATGAGATCTCACTAGGCCAAATCATGAGCACACAATTATCCCTTCCATTGTGAAGGAGAGTGCAAAGGTAGACACTTTTCAGGCTATTTCCTCTTTGACTTAGAGTGTCATCCAACATTCCAATCCTATACTACAACACTAGCCAGGGGAGTCTTCAAGTGGTAGGCTTTCATCCCATTCGTGTTAGGCTTGCAGGGTGACTTGTTCATATGACCCCACCGACACTCAGGAGGCTACTATGCATGATACGTTTGCAACTATGGAGATGGAAAGGGAAGCTAACATTTTGAATGAGGCTTGTGGCATCAATACTTAGGTAAATGCTAGCATGTTCATTGAATTTAATTTATTAAATTTCATTTTTAAAATGCAATATTAACTAATTTAGTTTTATTATTTTAATAAAATTTCAGGGTCACAGTGTTGATACTAGATACATTGGCCCTACACTTGCTTATTACTCCACTACATCTACCGTTGAGGTATGTAACTAGAAAACAATTATAAATTTATTACATGTTAATGTTATCAATAGATTTGCACCCTGCTGAATGCAATATTTAGCAACCTACTGAAACATGGAAACCTTCTTTAGATGTGGGTGATTTGAACGAAGAAGGAATCTCCAAAGTGAGCTGGTTCTCCGAATGATAAATCCTATTCTAAAACTTCAGAGGAAAAGGGATAGAAATATGGACTAAAAACAAACTTGAATCTAACTGATGATTAACTTATTACTTCTGATAGAAATTAGATCTTTCCACTCACAACAATTTCTCTAGTACAATAGTTCCTACAATCTCACCAATACATGATTTCATCAGTAATTCACATGAAGATTCAAAGACATCGAATACATCATATAACTTGAAAATATGAAACCCTGTGCAAAAAACTCATAAAAAGCAGGACATTAAGGCTCCAAATCTAAAAACACAAAGCATCAAACTGCTGTTACCAGTATTGAGACAAGAAAATGGAAAGAACTCTGTTGTATTACTGAAACTGAAAGAGTGTCAATCTGCCCAAACTGAGTACAAAAGGTTCACAAGCTCAAAAATGCATATGAGCAGGAACTGCCATCTAAACTGAGAAGGAGAGCTTGAAAGAAAACTAAGTCTTTTGAAAGACATAACTCTCAAGAAACCCTAATCCGAGCTCAGAAAAAAGCTTAAGGAAAAAAGCTTCAAACTATCTCAAAAACTATATAAAAGTAGAAAAAAGCATATTGCTTTTATGATCACACTGTCAAGCCTCTAAAAATAGGCTGGATCTGCTTTAAAAACCCAAAAAACACCTTATCTCTTCAAGATAAGACTCAAATCGACTAAGAGAAGTCAATAAAAATCTGCTAAAAACAGCAAGAAATCATAAAACAATTCATAAAAGATTTCTTTACGATTCTGCATTATAGGATTGCAGATCTTACAATTTGTCTATTTTTGCAATTAAAGATTGAAAATATTTTGCAAAAAGAAAACGCCTTATTTCTCCATTATAGTGCTTTGATTTTCTCAAAAAATCATAAAAATATTAATATAATAATTATCCCCTCATCAAAATCTCTCATTGATTTCTCTAAAATCAATTAAACAGAAACCCTAAAACCTGATATTATCCCTAAGTCATAAGATATTCATTATTGACCTCCTTTAAATCATTTAAAAACAAATACTTAGGGTAAGACATACTACATTCTCTTCAAGGCACTTATCAATCACCACTCTTCTTAAGTCCTCCTTTCAATAATAAATGAGCCTAAACCCTAGGAAAATAATCCATCACCCCTCTAAGCTTGACTTAGGCATATAGATTTCGGCCTTTAACATATATTTAAACTTCAGACTTTAATAAATTCCAATACAAGGCTTAATAACCCTAACTCGAATGAACCCACATGCCTATTGACAAATGCGAATATTCTGGACAATTATAGTGTTGGGTCGAATTAGAGCATGGGGAAAACAAGGTCAAACCATAAATCATTTCATTTTGGAATTATCACTTTGAGGGAAATAAGCTCTGGCTGAAAGGAACGCCGCCATGATTGAGTTGAATCTAAGCTTGTGTGCTTCGAGAATCTCCAGTTCTGCCCTTTGATAGTCGAAACTCCATCTGGGTAAGCTTGCTTTGTTTGCTACTATAGCTCTTTTCTTCTATTGAAAGAACAAAAAGAACACTCAAGGCCATGACCTGCTCATATTTTCTGACCTTCTTTTACACTTCCTGTGACTTCACTTGTTTGGCCGACCTATTATGAGCTCAGGCTTCGTTTGAAAGCTCTATGAGGGAGCTAGCTCATGGGTAATTGTTTCCTTCTACTGTCACAAGATAAGCTAGCTTCTATGGTTTTTATTTTTCTCATTCTGGCCTTGAGGCTGCGGCTAGCACAACCTCTAATACCTTTGCTTTGCATTTTCTATGTTCACATTTACTATTATGAGAGCTTGGCTATCATTTAAGAGCTCGCACTCTTGGTTTTTGGAGGCTCTGGGAGCTCTTGGCCGTGGCTAGGGTGCTCATCCATAGACTTGAAGTGGTGAGTTGTGCTTAAAGCACATACTGTCTCTTTTAGAAAGCTCAACCATCTTCACTTAAGATTATATGGCCATGTATAGGCCATCATATATGTCTCATAGAAAGCAACTTTAAAAGTTTTTGGGCTCGACCCAAAACAAGAAACTCTCCTTCGTGATATTGTGAAGATAAACCCGCATATGGGTATCACGAGAATTGAATAAAAACTACATTTCCCTCATTTTGAAGCTCAACCCACCACAGAAAATTTGCATTTTATGTAAAAACCCCATAAGGGTTATCACTACAACTGTATTTTCTTAAATTTTAAATGTAAACCCCGAAAATGGGTACTTGATATTCAAAACTGCATATTCATTTTGTATGATTCTATTCATATGGGTTCGACCCAAATGACCGGTGGTCTTGTATTCTTTGCATTGTATACCATGGCAAGACCTTCAGGCTTGGAGTTTCTCCTTTTGTGAATGTTTTGGCCGCGACTATATGTATCTTAGAAAATACATTTTTTAGACTTTTGAGCTCGACTCAAAATAGGAACTCCTTGCTCCCTCCCTTTAAAATTCTCAACTGGGTCAATAAAACAAACTGTTTTGTTGTTGTGATCAAAATATCCACATAGATGGCTGAAAACGGTGAAAATTTGCATATTTATTGTATTTAGTTTATGGACTCGACCCATATTGAAATTTCTGCTCCATTTTGACATTCTTGTAGCTCCTCATTGAACTTTTCAAGAGTAAACTGGGACTTGTATTAAATCTAGACTGTGTTTCAAAAACCCCCAAACGTGGGTAAACGTCAGAAAAGATAAACATAATTGCACCTTCTCTTTGGTACCTATATAAAATTTGAGCTTGATTTATGATTGTTTTCTGCATTTCTTTACACATTATGAAATTTAAATCTCCTGTATTTGACATTTCAATAAATGAAGAACATATGCAGCTAAATACATTATGTGTTGTAGCTCAGCTTGATCATGAGAACACTGTGTAGATCTTACTTTTTGACAAAAAAACACCAGATTGTATGACATCCAGAAGAATACATCCTTTGCTTGACTAGTGAAAAACCCTTACTTGGGAATCTAAGATTCTAGAAATGTGTCTTCTATTTGTGTCACTTTACTGTCCTTCATATTTCTTGCTCACAGAACCCTCCTGATTGAACTTGTAAACTAGTCAGCATCTCAACTTTGTTTGACTTCATGCAAAAATTTCAATTAAAGTATTGTAATTCTGGAAAAAATGTATTTCCTCCTTCAATTAGATCAGAACTTTCAGAAACACCCACTTGCCACTTCTCTATGGTCTGTCACGTACTTGATTATTCTAAAATGATTGCTTTTATCTTTGCACTTCCATATTTACAAATGAGAACGATGGCATCTGTATTATCAGTCAAGCTGAAACTAGTCGTTCCTTTATTATTTGAGTGCCTTGACTGTTCTTCATACTCTTGAGCTTCAACATGGTACTCTTCATGCATTTTTATGTTTCACTTATTAAACTTTTCTTTAAATCTTCTCTCCTTCATGATGAAATTTGAAACAAAACTCCTATTAAGGCATAATGTATGCATGTTCACCACCCTTGATTGTGCAAAGAACATTGATGAACTGTAGCTTGCATGACATATATGATCATGATGAACAAATAACACAAAACTATACAACAATGCTTGATATAAATGTATTCAGTGAATTAATTGAATGAACTAAACTCACTGTTCACCTGTAGCTTTCAGAAAACATTAACCTGATTGTTATGAATGCACAGTTGGTTTAGTAGCTCGATAGATAATTTTGTTTACTCTTTTAGTTGTATCTCATTTCTTTTGATGAAAATGATGATGTAATCTTTAAATTAGCCCATCTATAATGAGTAGGGCAGCATGCCAAGCTCTACCCTTGTGGGAGCCCGTTTTCCTCCACATGCTTGGTCTTCGAATAATGATCATCTTCGTGACTTTACCTATACCTGCACAAGGAAACAAACAATGTTAGCATAAAAAAATAGAATATGATGATCATGATATTTCTCCTTCAGCTCATTTCCTCAGCACTTCTTTGATTGTTTCAATGCATGATTAATAGTAGGCTGCACTATTGTGGGTCACTCATATAGGTTTATTCATAATCAGAGCCATTGACATCCCCCTCTTTTCTCTTACAGGTCAATGGAGCTCAAGTAGACAAAGGTGCACCATTCATCATCAACCATCGGCCAAAACAGGCAATGATGATTATGCCATTTACTTATGTGATATATCTTTCGCATCTTCAATAGTATAGTGTGCTATTAGTGATACATTGTGACAGACACATCCACAGCTTGTGTGGATATTTGATTCCATCTTTATGCTTTTCATTTGAAAGAAAACACATTTAAATGCAAATGTTGTAATATCATTCTGATTCTTGCAATCAAATGAAGCTATGTAAATATGATTTTTTTGCAAAATAAATGAAAGCATTTAAATGCTTTGTTGTTTAGATGCTCAATTCTACAGTTCATTTAATTATGGAACATTTGAATAACATTCTGAAACTCCATTTCTTCCTTTAAATTCACAACTGTCTCTTGATGAATAATGATAAACAAGCAAAAACAACACTTGAACATAATCTGCAATTTCACCTTATGATATAATAATGTTCAACCAACTCCACCAATTGAGCTGAGGTGAAAATTTGGTAACAATTAATAGCATTGTTATATGAATGGTATTCTAATATTTGATTTTGGATCTTGAATAGGCCAATATTGGAGGTTTGGTGGCAACACCTCGTAGTGCCAGTGGAGTTAGACAAACCTACACACAGGTAATAGAATAAAGAGTTTAACTAATGAATTTCACTTTATAGATTTGTGTAGTTTATATTCATATCATTAATTACATTGCATTCTACATATTTCAAACTCAAATTATTACTTCACATTCCATAACTAATAACTAGATGTTGATAGATGACAAAATTTCAACTACAATATAGTTATTTAGAAATTCAACATAAGAAGTGATGTAATTACTTCACATAGCATAAGTAATAACTAGGAGCAGCTGCCAATTGCATTTGCATGTCATGGCATTCCATGAGACCACTTTTTACTGAGGCATCTTTTTAAATAGTTAACTGCCTTGTCTATGCTATGGATGCTTGGAAGAAATATATAAAAGAATAATATTAAGCAATAGCATAGAAAAGGAAATGAGTTGTTTGAAAAAATTCCTCAAAGAAATGTGGTTTCATGGTGATACCCATCACCATGAGACCTAATTTATTTGAGGCATTTTTTCAAATAGCTCACCACCTTTTCTATGCTACCACATTTTGCATACATGTATACCAAAGAATTTTATCAAATAGTTCACTTCCTTGATGCTATGGCTAAAAGCCTAAAAAAAGTTGATTTCTAACAAACTATGGATTCTTGGAAAAAAATATATCAAAGAGTAATAGTAAGCATAGACAAGGTGGTGAGTAGTTTGAAAAAATGCCTTGAAGAAATGTGGTCTCATGGTGATAGAATGCCATTCCATCACCATGAGACCACATTTCTTAGAGGCATCTTTTCAAACAACTCATCATCTTTTCTATGCTACTACATTTTCCATACATGTATGCCAAAGCATTTTATCAAATAGTTCATTTCCTTTCTACTATGGCTAAAATCCTAAAAAAGGTGCTTTCCAACAAACTATTGATGCTTGGAAAAAATCTATCAAAGCATAATAATAAGCATTAGCATAGACAAGGAAGTGATTAGTTTGAAAAAATTCCTCGAGGAAATGTGGTCTGATGGTGATGGAATGCCATTCCATCACAATGAGACCACATTTCCTTTCAAGGCATTTTTTCAAACAGCTCACCGCCTTTTCAATTCTATCACATTTTCCATACATGTCTACCAAACCATTTAATCAATATACTGACTTCTTTGCTGCTATGGCCAAAAGCCTAAATTAGGTGCTTTCCAACAAACTATGGATGCTTAGGAAAAAATATATCAAAGCATAATAGTAAGCAATAACATAGACAAGGCAGTGAGTAGTTTGAAAAAATTCCTTGAAGAAATGTGGTCTCATGGTGATGTAATGTCATTCCATCACCATGATACCATATTTCTTTGAGGTATTTTTTCAAATAGCTCACCGCATTTTCTATGCTACCACATTTTCCATACATGTCTACCAAATCATTTTATCAAACAATTCATTTCCTTGCTGCTATGGCTAAAATCCTAAAAAAGATGCTTTCCAACAAACTATGGATGCTTGGAAAAAATCTATCAAAGCATAATAGTAAGCAATGGCATAGACAAGGCAATGAGTAGTTTGAAAGAATGCTTTAAAGAAATGCGGTCCCATGGAGATGGAATGCCATTCCATCACCATGAGACCACATTTCTTTGAGTCATTTTTTCAAACAACTCATTTCCTTTTCTGTGCTACCACATTTTGTATACATGTCTACCAAAGCATTTTATCAAACTACTCACTTCCTTACTACTATGGCTAAAGGCCTAAAATAGGTGCTTTCCAACAAACTATGGATGCTTGGAAAAAATCTATCAAAGCATAATAGTAAGCAATATCATAGTTAAGGTAGTGATTAGTTTCAAAAAATGTATTGAATAAATGTCGTCTTATGGTGATGTAATGCCATTCCATCACCATGAGACCACATTTATTTTCAATTCATTTTTTCAAACAACTCACTTCCTGAAGAATAGAAACCAAATCTTTAGCTAAAATTCCCCTCTAAATTATTTTCAAGGTCCTCATCCTCATCCTCAATTTACCAATCCATGGAACCTTCCACCTTTTATTCCACTTGTTCATGTCCCCACCCCTCCCTCTTCATGTCATGATTGCCCTCCATCTCATAACCAAGACCACACTATACCATCCACCCTGTCCTAGCATAATACCCTAGATAAGGCAATGAACTATTTGAAAAAATTCCTCAAAGAAATGTGGTCTCATGGTGATGGAATTCCATGATACATTTGTTTGTAATGGTATTCCATCACCATGAGACCCCATTTCTGTAAGGCATTTTTTCAAACAGTTCACTATCTTCTCTATGCTACCACAATTATCGTACATGTCTACCAAAACATTTTATCAAACGGTTCACTTCCTTGTTGCTATGGGTAAAGTCTTAAAAATAGGTGCTTTCAAACAAGAAATAGATAGGGAAAATAGTAAGCATGATAGTTAGAAATGTATAGTTTAATAAGTACTCAAAATTTTGTTCATTATCTCATACATTATAAGCCATGACGTGCATCACTATTGTAGTTTTCGTGATTGAATAATTTATTGTTGTATTTTCAGATGTTAGAAGTGGATACACCTCCAAATGTTCATAGGGAAATGGAGCTTGGTGTTTCATCTACTATAGACTCCTCGATGCCTCTCATAGAGGTATGAGTTAAATTACTAAATTTCAATTTATATTTGTTGTTATAGCTGTTAGTTAGTGAAAAATCAAACCATTATTGATTTGTAGTTTAATTTATCTTTGGATGGTTTCTATAGGGCTTCAACATGCCACAACATGGGCATACAAATATTTCCCTCGAGGAGAGTGATTGTCTAGAGGCGATAAGTGATTATTTTGTTAAATATATCATTTTTTATACTGTAATTTCTATATATTAATGACTTTACTTGTTATTGTAACATATAAGGCTTGATTGAGAACTAAACCTTAGGAGGAGCAGTAGGAGCACTCCTTGACCTTAGAGTAAATGAGTGATAGACTTATCGCCATCTAGCCGACCAACAAAGGGTAAGAATTTGTTTTGAGAGCATGGAGAGCAATGACTTTTGATTCCAGAGCCTTTTGTTGTATGCCTATATGGCATTCTCGTAAGCCTATATGGCTATGTTGTATATATTTTATACTTATATCGACATATATTGATGTATGCCTATATGGCTATTTGGTTAATACAAATCTTTTTTTATCGATGGTGTCCGTATTTGCATTATAGATCCATGGTTCAATAGATATGAGTTATGTGTATTCAAGTGTATATTTTATAAATTACCTGTATACTTTGTGACTTACGTGTATTCCAATGTATATTTTATAACTTACGAGTTTTCATGTGTATACCTTGTATTCATTCATATACTTTGTATTAATTTTCTTATAATATGTATTCATGTGTATACTTCAAGGCTTACGTGTATTTGAGTACTTGTGCTTCCCTTATTCACATGTATTATTGACTTATTCATGTGTATACTTATTAATTGGTTAGCCCTAGCATTGATCATTATTGTCCTTCATGGTTTGTCTTGAATATTTATTGATTGATGCTAAACAAATTTATTAGTTGATGCTAAACAACTTCAATATTTCTAGGAATGCTAGTAGAGTTACAAATTACAAAATTGCACAAATTGAAAAGAAAAGATTAACTGTAAATAAATGCACTGATTATTAACTTGATAATTGATTAAGACTGAGTATAATATATATATCAAGAGATGAGCCTTCTAAAATGGCAACTGCCAACTAGAAAATAGGAAAAGCATTCCCAATACTTTCAAAGCAATAATCCACCCAAAATTACAATAGGAGATAAGGCAAATGAACCCACATAGGCATAGATGAATAAAGAAAAATTCACCCTTCATAGCTTGGTGAAACCATTTCCAAACTTAGAAGATCTTAAAGATAAAGAAGAATTATGATCTATATAATATAGAATTAGTACCCACTTTGATGAGTACAAAATTTTCAACCATGGGCTTATCATGCTTTTTCAAATTTGGTAAGAATGCTTATTTAAGATCCTTGAGTAATGTATTTCCTAATGCTCCCTTGTTCTTACATATCTCAATTCAGTTTAATTCAAAGAGATCCATCAAACGCTTTATCTAAAACAAAAAACACGTTTTCAATTGGTATTCCATGAGATGTTTCATAAAAATATTCCATTACATATAATATTTTGATTGGAACAACTCAATTAAGCAAATGATACATAATCTTCACAACACCTGCAAAACATAATGTTCATAGTAGATGACGAGTAGTTAACTTCTTGACACATTATCATACAAACATTTATCTTGAATAGTCTTTAAACATTTTCACAGCATAATCCTCACAATATAGAATGAATTGTTATGTTCTTGATCCATCACCATATAAACACATCAAAAGATGTATATGTCAACTTTTTGAAATATTATTTCCTATATAGGAAATGGATTTGGGAAAAAGTTTTATAATTTATAATACAAATAAGAAATGGACTTGGGTGAAAAATTTATTTATCACACCAAATAATAAATATACGTGAGCGAATCACTTGTTTCCCTTAGACTCCAATTTTCAAGCATAGCAAATCATTTCAAATGAAAATTCCAAAATGCTTCACAACCAAAGTTGTTAATTGAGGAAAAATAAAATGTTTCCAAGTTCCACCATTGTACACATTTACAATTTTTTGTATATTGTTGTAAGGTCAAGGAGGATAATTAAAAAATTTCTTGCACTTGCTAGACTTGAGGATGATCATATGCTTTTGGTGTGGAAAACTCAGACTTCTCAACTGTCATGTGAATGCTTCTCTTTTTGATTGTTTTGCATGTCATCATAAGGGATCAAGCTAGTTGAATGTAGCTCAAAGTGATTCGGTGTGTTTGGGTGCAAAAGAGGACCACACCTAGTGTAAACATACCTATCAGGACATGTTCAAACAATTCCTTTGGTCACACAAGTTGCAGAGCGAAAGTTGCACCACTTTGCAACTTTACACTGCTTGCATTTGACAGTTTTTCCATTAAGTGAAAACTGGACACCACGGGAAAATGAATCAGAGATAACAAAAACTGAGAGAGGTTATAGTAGAGGGACCCAACGCGATCCTGTAGAGAGGTTTTCGAGTAGAAGCCCATCAAAGATTGCTGCCCTTTTGCACTTTGGACCCTTAAGGGATCGAGTTGGTTGAACGTAGCTCAATGTGATTCGGCGTGTTTGGGTGCAAAAGAGGACCATGCCTAGCATAAATGTACCCATCCAGATGCATTGGAATAATTTTTTTGGTCACACGAGTTGCAGAACAAAAGTTGCACAACTTTGCAACTTTACACTGCTTGCATTTGACACTTTTTCCATCAATTAAAAATTGGACACCACGAGAAAATGACTCTAAGATAACAAAAATTGAGAGAGTTTATTGTAGAGGGGCCCAACACGATCCTATAGGCTCAAACCAAGAGTTTGTAAGTGTCACAGTTTCTGAGTAGTAGCCCGTCAAAGATTGTTGCCCTTTTGCACTTTGGACCCTTAAGGGATCGATTCGGTTGAATGTAGCTCAAAGTGATTCAAAGTGTTTGGGTGAAAAAGAGGACCATGCCTAGCATAAATGTAGCCATCCATATGTTTTGGAATAGTTTGTTTGGTCACATGAGTTGCAGAACGAAAGTTGCACCACTTTGCAACTTACACTGCTTGCATTTGACACTTTTTCCATCAAGTGAAAATTGGACACCATGGGAAAATGACTCTGAGATAAAAAATTGAGAGAGGTTATTGTAGAGGGTCCAAACACAATCTCATAGGCTCAAACGAAGAGTTCGTAAGCATCACATTTTTTGAGTAATAGCCCGTCAAAGGTTGCATCCATTTTGCACTTTGGAACCTTAAGGGATTGAGCTGGTTGAACGTAGCTTGGAGTGATTCGGTGTGTTTGGGTGTGAAATAGGACCATGCGTAGAATAAACGTACCCATCCAAACACATTGGAATAGTCTATTTGGTCAAATGAGTTGCAAAATGAAAGTTGCACCACTTTGCAACTTTACATTGCTTGCAATTGACACTTTTTCTATCAAGTAAAAACTAGACACCATGGGAAAATGACTTTGAGATAACAAAAAATGAGAGAGGTTATTGTAGAGGGTTCCAACATAATCTCGTAGGCTCAAATAGAGAGTTTGTAAGCATCACATTTTATGAGTAATAGCCCGTCAAAGATTGCAACCATTTTTCACTTTGGACTTTAAGGGATCAAGTTAGTTGAACATAGTTCAAAGTGATTTGGCGTGTTTGGGTGTGAAAGAGGACCATTTCTAGCATAAATGTATCCATCCAAACATATTGGAATAGTTTGTTTGGTGACATGAGTTGCAGAACAAAAGTTGCACCACTTTGCAACTTTACACTACTTGCAATTGACACTTTTTCCATCAAGTGAAAATTGGACACCACAGAAAAATGACTTTGAGATAACAAAAAATGAGAGAGGTTATTGTAGAGGTGGCCTACATGATCCTGATGCCTTAGACAGAATGCCCGTAACTGACATGGTCTTTGGGTAACAGGTCATCAAAGATTGCTTCCCTTTTGCAATTTAGACTATTAAGGGATTACAATGCATGAATTACAAATGTTTGAGGGCAGCAATAAATTTCAAAATTTGAGTAAATATCATTACAAATGTTTATGTGAATATACAGTATGCTATATTGATATTGATATATAATCATTAGGTTGATTTTTTTTAATAAATGAAGTTTTTATAATAAGTTAGTCAATTGGTGCTAGTTATAATAGAGAGCTCGAATAAAAGAAGAAAAAAAATGATTGGTAACCATCAATGGTTATTACACTCACTATATTAATAATATGATGTTTAAAATAAAATGAGATTTATTTGGAAGTCCTAATTCTTGTGTTTTTGCTACAATTGTCTAATATGCTTCTGTATAAGAGTGAATTTGCACCCCCTATGCAAATTCTCCTTTTTCTCTTCTCTACTTTAGAAAACCAAGTTCATAGGCTTAATTATACCTAAGCTCGCTGTTTTCATTCCACTTGGCACCTGTTTTGAGCATCAATGGAGGAATTCTTGTCAGGGACACCTAGATGACACACAAACATTTGCGCAATGCACTTACATCCCTGGTAGATTCCTACAACTGAACCTACTGAGGCATTACACTTCTCATTGGAGGTCAAGTTGTAATGCCCCCTTCGGTCGGCCGACCTGAATATGGCCATTTTCTTCATCTCCCCTTCAAATTTTCTCCTTCTACATGCTTCACAACCTCTTTTGCATATTTTCAAGCTTTCTCACACTCTTGCACTCACTCCAAGCATTCACTTCAAGCGTTCTAGCAACACTCTTGCACTCCATTGCAGCGATAACTTCACTCAATCACTTCAGTAGAGCAAGTTTGAGACCAGACCATTGCATCAGAGGTTCAAGTTCTCTCATTCTCTCTCCCATTATCCTTGAGTGCTTTTGGTGGAGGTGGTAAGATTCCCATTCCTCTCCTCTATTACTTGGTAGAGTAAGCACACTTACTATTTTTTAGTGTTTTTGTGTTCTTCATTATATTACTTCCTTTATCATACCTACTTTCTTGGTTGTCTATGGAGGTGGAAACACATAAATGGGGGTTTGACTGAGGCAGGCCCCTATACAACCGCCCAAAATTTTCCCCCTCTTTGTGTGTAGGTGAATGTGCTTTCAAGGAGCTAGCTGGTGAACAAGTTTCTTTGTGAGATCATCCTTGCCACCATAACTCTTGCATTTTTACTTTATCACATTAGAGAGTATTTTGTTTACTTAATCATGTTATTTTGGCCCTTTAGTAGTACTAATCTAGGCCGTTAGCTTGTTTTCTTAGGTTCGACCTTGTTTCTATAGTTTTCTAGTCGTATGGATGTTAGTACACTTGAGAGACACTAGCGCACCATGCTATTGTCCCAGGAATGTGCTTCCATCCTTTGGTAGAGAGCTTCCTGAGGCATAGTGTTGAACCCAAAGATGGGCTTGCCTAGCCCCTTTCTGAGTTTCAGGTCTGCAGAGTAATCGAAAGGCCTTATGGTCCTTATTATTTTCATCTCACATTTCTCAACATTGCATTAGGTTGAGGTAAGTTAGGGTAGCCTTCTGCATCTTGGCCCTCTATGACCTTGGGCCTTACATGCGGTGGTCCCCCTCTCTTACATTTTGGTGAGCCCAATGTGAACCAACGTCTGGTCATCTGTGGGTGTTGAAGCTTTTCCCATTGTGCCCCACAGTTGTTGTATTCCTAAGTGTTATGAAGGTTTATGAGCATCATAACCTAGTCCACAACTTCTGGACATATTATCAGGAGAAGTATAAGACACCTCCCAATGGAAAGGACAAAGGTCTCTACGGGTTTCTCTACAGGCCTTTTCTCTGGTCTCACCATTGGTCTGGCTGCAGAAGAGTAGTTGTCAGGGAACGAGACGGGATTCTTTGATGAAACCGATCATGTCCCTACCCCTCCTATGTCTCCTACACCATCATCGATAGATGAGGATGAGGTTGTTTAGATCCCTACGAAATATGTCTCCACCCTTGCTAAATGATTGGGAGACTTAGAGAATCACTTGGAAAGAAACCCAAAGATGGCTAGGGCCGCTTGGGTTGTTAACAAGTTAAAACATATGATGGGTAAAGATCAAACATACATAGAAATTATAACTAGCCTCCTCGATCTCGCTGAAGCATGTGCTCCTTCGAACAATCCTAGATTTGTACAAGGAGTCACTTTGAAAGAGCATGGAGGATAGTTAGGAGTATCGATGCCTCTCACATCTATTTACATGGCCGACACAGTCCCTTCTATCAGTATTCCTTCTATCTCTGAACAACTCAAAACTATCAAAGTAAACAAGGTCCCCTTAGGCTTTAGCTTCACCCCCCTATCACCTCTAGTGGTGGAGGTTTTGGTGCGATGAGTGGTGGAGGTTTTGGTAGTGGCGGTGGATTCAGTAGCAGTGGTGGTGTTGGCAGAGGTGGTTCTAGCGGAGGTCATGGTGGTGGTTCTGGAATTGGATGTGGCTCTGGCGAAGGCCCTACTGGTGGTGGTGGCTCTGGTGGTGGTTCTGGCAGAGGTCACACCGGTGGTAGTTCTAGAGGTGGCTTTGGCATTGGTTCTAAAGGAAGTTCCTCTGGCTCTCTATCTTCTAATGAACTTATTCTAAATACCCTCCTTCAAAATATGGGTAAGATGTAGAACCAGTTAGCGAGTCTTTCCCAAGCTTCTGCCCAACCTTTCTTTTGGCATAGCCCATTGTTAGTTGCAATCCTAAACACTCCATTCCCACAAGGAATGGAGATCCCTAAGTTTGAAAAATATGGCGGTAAAGGGGATCCACAAACACATGTGTCTGCTTTTAACTCCTTGTGCACCAACTTCTTTCACGACAATGCATTAATGGCAAAGTTGTTTCCCCGATCAATCAAAGATACAACACTTGAGTGGTACTGTTCCTTTCCTGGCAATTCTATTTTCTTGTTTGACCAACTTGTAAATCAATTCCTCAGACAAATTCAAGCTAACATCAGGCCGAAGATGACCTTTTTGGATCTTGTTCGATGCAAACAAGG
The DNA here is from genome assembly GCA_007258455.2 of Sequoia sempervirens. Taxonomy (NCBI): domain Eukaryota; kingdom Viridiplantae; phylum Streptophyta; class Pinopsida; order Cupressales; family Cupressaceae; genus Sequoia; species Sequoia sempervirens. The sequence goes on from VDFB02373365.1 coordinate 339,784,077, forward strand.
TGACAATGAAAAAATCACTGATTTCATAGCATGCTATCAAGCGCTCCTTTCACAAATCTCGTATCATCTACCCGATTCTGATGTACAAAAGGTATTCATAGGGAACTTACAAAGGCCTTGGCAAGATAATTTCACCCTTGTGAAGTACCCTTCTTTCGCGCATTTGTGTGTAGCTCTACGAGAGTACCAACAGATGGTTGTTCAGTTTGGGGGATCTTCCTCGTGCTCCCATTCTGAGGGAAAATCCATCGTATCAATATCCGAGAAAGGTAATAATGTTATGAATGTAGTAGCCACTATTGATGATAATGACCTCAGACATAATAGAAAATTCACAAAGTTATCAGAATCCTATTCTTCTATCTTACATAAATTATTGAAGGATAAGATCGTGACTTTGCCAAGTCCTAAGCCTCTTAAGGAGCCTTACTCTAATTGGTATGATGAAAGCACTTATTGTAAATACCATCAAGTAAATGGACATGATACCGAACACTGTATGTGGTTGCATCATGAGATATAGGGCTGCATCGAGGATGGTACCATTCATCTCAATGGGAGTAAGAAAAATGCTAACAAATCAGTGGCGAAAGCTAATAGTGAATTGTAGATATACATGGACCCGTTTCCATCACATTCTGCTAACATGATTATCAATCCTGTTGATTCTGTTACTCAACCTAAGGCCGATGTTAACATGGTCATGTTGACGTCCACCACTCTACCTGCACCCGATTTTCTAGACATAACATTCACATCACAAGATTTTCCCTTAAACAACAAATCCTCTCCCCTTTACATTACCGTTCATCTCAATGGTAACATTGTAACAGGAGTCTTGGTAGACCCCGTGAGCCGTGTGAATGTTATTATAGAGGAAACATTAGTATTGAATTCATTACAAAGGGAAGAATATGAAGAAACAAAATCTACCATTCGTACGCATGATAGTATGTGTCTCAAACCTTATGGGTCAATAACTTTGTCCATCCTAGTTGGACCTAGGGCTGTTGACACAGTTTTCAATGTTATTCCAGAGTCAGATCTATTCAGGATGAAGTGAGGCATACATTGGCTAGCTTCCATGGACAGAGTTACCTCTGTTGTTCACAAATGTTTAAAATTCTCCCATGAACGTGCCATGTATGTAGTGCATGACACTGGATATTGACCCTTGGTGTCCTGTGGTGGATATCTGTTGGATCACTTTTGGCTCACCCTAGTTGGTCTGCTTCCTCCAAGGAAGGACCTACTTTACAAGAATTATGTAAAGTACAAAACTGGGGGCAAGGGACAGCTAAAGCCGACCCTTTCTATAATACATCAATTAGTCACCTCTTCTTCCCAAAAGGAGAAGGAGAACCTTACACCGACTGCTCCCTCTTCCCAGAAGGGAAAGGAGAAGTCCATGCTAACTCCCTCTCCTTCCTAAAAAGGAAAAGAGAAGGTCGCATTTTCCCAGATTGCCTCATCCTCTCCCCTTTCTTGGGAGGAGTATTGGATGAGTCAACTCGGCGGCTATTCATTGAGTCCAATGATTCCTCCTTGGCATAGGCCCAAGCTCAGGATCGCGAATCTCCCTAATAAACACCCTGCACCATGGTACTACTTATACGATAGGAAAAAAGATTCCCGAAGGGGATTCACTTTGCAACTTCCTACTACTCCTGCTCCTAAAGCAACAAGCGGGAAGAGTCCCACTACTGAGGCTATTGAGCCGACTCCCCCCATTGCTTCTCAACTTGCTCTTGCTCTTGTCTAGGAGTCCGTTCCTCCATTGGAAATGGTTGTAGTGGAAATTCCTATGGTTGAGTAGGAGCCTTCTACTCCTTCGCAACCTCTAGCCTCCAACTCCAAGAGTCATGGAAACCGCTTTGTGTGAGAGCGCAAGCACCAGTAAAGATTCTCTTGGCTGAGCAAGCCGCCTCACAAAGGAGGGAAGAAGAGATGTTCACCCCTGCTTCAGGGCTTCCAACAACATCCTCTTCTCCCCTTCCTATTGTTTCTCTCCAGTCTAGTTCCACATCACTTTCAACTTCCGCTGCGAGTGCAAATGCACTTGACCTTGAGGGGGTGGAGGTGTTCATCACTCCTTCGGTGGAGCTGCCTTTATTGATGTCTGTTCTGGATATCCCACCTTTTCCAAGGCTCGTAGACTTGAAAAACACCTTGGTGGTGTCTATTGTGGTCTTCTCTACCTCCTCTTCCTTTACACCTCTTGCCTCATCTGTGGGGAACTCGCCTCCCTCGATGAAGCAAAAGGTGGAGAGCATTTCCTCATGCAATGGGGAACGTAAGAGGATCCCACCTTCTCCAAAAGGTGGACCCATTCTGACTTGTTCTGTCCTAGTGACGGAACCAGTCCCAGCTTCCTTTGAGTTCATCACCACTCTTGAGTCGTTCGACGAGCCTAGCGATGAATCTCAAGTGCTGCCTGCCCTATCCGTTGAAGTTAAACATGACACTCCCGTTAGATGCATGTTTTACTCTATGGATGAATTTTTGGCCTTGTCAGCAATCTTCATGAAATTGCTGACCTTAGCTCCACAAGAGCTTGGTGGAGAGGACCTTGTAGGGCCCTCTTCCTTGGCCCTTGTTGTAGGAGGGTCAAATGCTCCTCCTCTTAACATCTCACCACTGAAAGCTCATCGTCCTTCTCCCTACGATGATTTAGAGTGGGAAGCAAATGACCTCTTGGTTGATCAATGTTAGGAGGAGGGCTTGTTGGAGCCTAAAATTTCATGCAAATTTTAGTTTCCCACATGTGAAAATTTGATTTTGGCACTCATAAGTAAAGTTGAAAAATCTTCTTATGTAGCTCATTTTGAAAAATCATAACTATGGATTTGTTTGTTTTTCTGCCAAACCAGTTTGCAGACATGTTTTTCTAACATATGGGAGTATACACGCCAGTTTTCAGCTTCATATGATTGGTTTTGACAAAGTTTCAGAAGGCCAAGTTCAAGGGTTTTTGAGAAAATCTGCTGTCAATACAATGAAATCTGTTAATATGGTCAACTTTGAGGGTGAATATTAAGCAAATGGATAATGATAATAAAAAAAATATTGGTGCCTTCAATTATATACACCAAAGTCTACCTCCATGCCAATTTTTAGGGTGTTTGGACATCATTTGGTATTTTTTCAAAATCAAAACCAAATGAATTTTACACAGTTTGGAAACTGCATTTCTAGAACAGCTACAACATGATCAACTTTGGTGTTTGATATTTCATGAACAAAGATGGTTGGTGAAAAACCCTCTTGCACACATGTTCACCATGCCTAAATGAGATAATATCCAAAGTTATAGTTTCTCAATATCACATTTGATATTTTTTCAAAAGGGGCAAATGGAAGGTTTCAATTGAGCTTGACAGTGGTAATTTTCAGAAAATGTTAAGTAAGCAACTTTGAGAATTTATAGTTTTCATTTCGGACAACTTCATACCAAACCATTTTATGATCATACTCTCCTATCACAACGCAACATGTATGTTAATGTTCATGGTCATCAGAGGAGTTTTGATATGCTTTTTAATTGTTTCACCACTACTCCCGGGCTAGATTTGGCATTCCAAAAAAATTGCAAATTTTGAAATTCTAAGAACGACGCAGTTGGTGTTTTGGCATCAAATGTCTCTAGTTTCAATTTTGTTGAATGATGAGCTCATTTAGTTCAGTAATTTAAAATTTCATTTTTCTTGCTACATGGCCCAACAGAGCCAGTTTACAAAGGAAGTACCTTGATTTGTTGAGCTGTTCAAAATCCATAAAAAACCCACTTCCAAAATAATTGATCACGGTCACTTACAAATATTTGTGGCTCGAGGATGCTCCTTGTGCCCGCAGTGAAATTAATTTATTTGCTCTCCAGTCGAAATTGAAAAATTCTTTCTTAAGTTCTAAAGTTCAAATGACATATATTTTAAAACATTAGGTATGTTTTAAAATGAATATGGATGCTTTAAAAACCCTAAATATTTCAGTGTTTTATAAAGTTTAAATGTTGTAAAATATTTGGAAAATAAATAAGCAATGAAGAAAATTTATCAAGAGAATCAAAGTCGGATTAAAGTCTTATCGATGAGAGCTTGCCATGCCGATAGGTTGAAGGAGGAAATAAATATTCAAAAGAATTATATCCATACAATATGGGTAAAATCCAAAAGGAATGAAATCACGGGAGTAATAAAATGAGAAATTATGGAATAAAGGTGAAGATGGAGAGATAAAATATTTTCCTCATAAAGTAAAATATTCAAATATGAAATATTTTCACCAAGGGCGGGGTAATTATTTTACCTAGAATATTTTAAATGATTGATAGTAAATTTTCACAGAAAAAACTAAAGGAAAAAAAAGCTTTGAAGTGGGTGATTAGTTTTGTTGAATAAAGATGAACAAATTAAATACGAAGTAAAACACCTTCACGAGGATGGGAAATATTTTCACCAAGGGAGTTAAAAGGTGGGTAATTAATTTTTTGAGTGAAAAAGTAAAGATCTCCAACAAAGGAATTAAAGCTTATTGAAGGGATTTTCACAGAGACAAAGTTAACAAAGATTAAAAATATTTAATTTGCCAAAAGGCAACTAATTAAATATTTTATTTTCTGAAGTGCTGCACCGAAAGGAAGAGGAGTTGTAACCCTAAAATAATGTACATATTTCAAATGAAATCAGAAGATAAGAGAGGAGAAAAAAGTAGGTTAGGTAGTTGGATAGGGTGAACTGTTGCCGAAATAAATATCATACTGTACATTGTAAAATATTTTAAAATTATATAATGGAGAAGAATATATTTATCTGGTGATCCAATTATGGTGCCAATTGTTTGTCAAATTTATTGAAAACATTATTTGGTTGTCTCCAAGGTTGTCATTTCCTAATTATTTAAATTGAAATATCAAGGATATTCTTCAATTTATCAAAGCACACTTGCTGTTCTTGTGTGGTTCAATTAACTAGTTCCTGCAAGACATGATTAAATCCTTTTGATTAATCACAGTAATTTGGAAAAGGACATTTGGATCATTAAGAAGAATTTGATAGTTGTACTCTTGCACGTTTACACAAGCTGTAAATAGTCACAAGTGCCAAGCAATTTGAATTATAGCCATTAAGCAAGTCACCCATTATACAAATCTTGACTCCATTAGCCCAACAAAAGTAGGCACTGGTCACACCATTCACATCTTAGAATTTTATAAAATCTTATTAAAACATTCACATTTCAAATTCAATATTAGGAATAGGAGTATTCAGTAAACTTTCATCTATTACACTTTGTGCCAGCGTAGTAGATCCATCAATTCAGTCAAGTCATACAACTTTAAGTCTGTTTCATTCTTATAGGTACACTCGCCTAGGTCTAGCGGCACCTGAAGAGAAGAAGGTCTAAACCATTTGGCCTTGTCTCTTACCCTAAAACTTACCAAGAGATTGACAACCTCTTGAGGCATTTTGCCTGCGTTTTTGAGAGCTAACAAATTGGCGACTCTACTGGGGAATAACTTTAGAATCGATTCCAACCTTTCCATTCAAAGAGTCAATATAAATTTCACATTTGGAGTGAGGAGATTTTGCTGGGGAAAATAAATAATAATCTTAAAAGAATCATTTTCCTACTTTTGGAAAAGTAGGTGGCAACTCTGGTAAAAACCTGATGAAGAATGGATAGACAATTTGTGTATGGAACAAAAGAATATTTTGAAAGGCAGTAGTTGATAAGAGGAATTAAAGAATTGAAAAACAACGGCTGCAAGTGGAGAAATAAACACTACAATTGAAGAAAGAAACACTAAAATTGGACCAACAACTGTTACAATTAAGAGAATTCTGCAATAAGAATGAATACACAAATGTAGGCAGGCATTGGGCCCCTCAAGCGCCTGATAATACAATTGGGAATTTTCACAATGAAGGTAATGCATATCATGCACAACCGAACATTTATTCACCACAACCATCAAAACAAATAAATGCTTATCTAGTCCCTCCTGGACAAAGACTGGTAAGCTATCAAGATTATCAATATAATCAATGTCAAGTGCAACACAATTCCAGCCCACTTGGGAATGTCAGTCAAAATCTGCAGCAGGGTACATATCAGAATCAACAATCTGTGAAGAAGAATGATGTACGTTTACATATTCAAGAAAGAAGCAAAAATCTTTTGGACGCCCTTCTTGATATAAGGAGGCATGACAGAGAGTCTGGACACTCTTTGTTCAGAAGAATGGCAGATATTTATAGGCAAATACCTACTAATTTCCCACCTAGTAGGTATGAGTTCATTGAGCAGTTCATGAGAGTATATGAACCCAATTCAATTTATTGGCCTGAATCATGGGTACCATTAGCTTATGGTCAGATAGATGAATGGATTGACATCGTTATAAGAAAAATTATGAGGACAATATCAATGTTGAATCCAATAGTGAAATCACTGATGAGTATGAAGAAACTGATCAGGCAATACAGCTAGAAGATGAGACATGTAAGAGTGAAAATAATTCTTATAACAACATGCTTGAGGAGGATGAAGATATTGAAGATCTCTCTTGCATAACAGATTGTGACAGGGAAAGCAGTGCATGTTATGAGGGATCCATTGAATATTCAAATGGTGAAGACAAACCTATTGATTTTGATATGCAAAATGACTCTTGCAATTCTTATGGAGATCTGGATGAAGATACAAGCTCATTTGATAGTGAATAGATAATACCTCTAGTTGTAGATGAGAACCATAGGGACACAGTTGATAATAAAGAGGTTTGTACACTTGAAAATGGTTTTCATTTTTTTTCAAATCCATTATATGGTGAGAAGATAGAAGAAGATCATATGAGATTTTGCCAAGGTATGCGAGAAAATCAATTTTATGTGTTCTCAAATCCACTTTATGTTGAAGATGAAGTGTTTTTTGATAATCAAAATGATGCACCAACTTGTAAAAAAAAATGAATGTGAGATCAACACATATGAACTACCATAGCGGTATGGTGGATGATGAAACATATTCACTCACCAGTGAGCAAATCTCAGATCTACTGGAAATGAAGTATATAAAACATACACATCAAGATTAAAAAAATTCATCTCCAACATTAATTGATTCAAATATTCATGATGATGGTTGTGTGGATCAAAATCTTGTCTCATTGCCAATCAGTGATATGGAGGAAGTAAGAAATATTTCAAATATGGTTGTTCAAAAAATGTTGATGTGGAAGAATTTTCAGATTTACAAGAATGGCATTCTGATGGTAAATTTTTAATACAACTGGGAGATCATTCAATAATGCATAATAGTGAGCAAAATAATGAGAAATGTTGCATTAAATATGCATGTAGATTGTATGGTAAAGATGATAGAAATTTATCACATGATGATGAAGAATACAAACAACAGAATGGTGAAAGAATTTTGGTTAAAGCTGAACACAGTCAGAAAGTTTACAATGGAAGTGCATGTAGCAGGGTGGGTGACATGAATATTCTCAAGAGAAATTTGATGAACTCAAAACAAAATAAGGTATATGATAGAGAAAAATAAGGGGCCTCTCTTTTGATGGCCTTGTGCCATCAGCTGTGGTGTGGATATTTTTGAAGATCATATTAGTTCATGACAGAAAGAAATTTGAATCTGTTGCTCAAGGGACAAATGCTTGTGGTCTGTTCTCCCAGTGATCTAGATTCTTGCAATGATCTCACAATCATACATCCCCAGACAGAGCCACTATTGGAGCCTAAAATTTCATGCAAATTTTAGTTTCCCATATGTGAAAATTTGATTTTGGCACTCAAAAGTAAAGTTGAAAAATTTGCTTATGTAGCTCATTTTGAAAAATCATAACTTTGGATTTGTTTGTTTTTCTGCCAAACCACTTTGCAAACATGTTTTTCTAACATATGGGAGTATGCACACTAGTTTTCAGCTTCATATGATTGGTTTTGACAAAGTTTCAGAAGGCCAAGTTGAAGGGTTTTTGAGAAAATCTGCTGTCAACACAATGAAATCTGTTAAAATGGTCAACTTTGAGGGTGAATATTAAACAAATAGATAATGATAATCACAAACAGATTGGTGCCTTCAATTTTCTACACCAAAGTCTACCTCCATGCCAACTTTCAGGGTGTTTGGACATCATTTGGTATTTTTTCAAAATCAAAACCAAATGAATTTTACACAGTTTGGAAACTGCATTTCTAGAACAGCTACAACATGGTCAACTTTGGTGTTTGATATTTCATGAACGAAGATGGTTGGTGAAAAACCCTCTTGCACACATGTTCACCATGCCTAAATGAGATAATATCCAAAGTTATAGTTTCTCAATATCACATTTGATATTTTTTCGAAAGGGGCAAATGGAAGGTTTCAATTGAGCTTGACAGTGGTAATTTTCAGAAAATGTTAAGTAAGCAACTTTGGGAATTTATAGTTTGTATTTCCAAAAACTTCATGCCAAACCATTTTATGATCATACTCTCCTATCACAACTCAACATTTATGTTCATTTTCATGGTCATCAGAAGAGTTTTGATATGCTTTTAATTGTTTCACCACTGCTCCCGGGCTAGATTTGGCACTCCGAAAAATTTGCAAATTTTGAAATTCTAAGAACGACCCAGTTGGTGTTTTGTCCTCAAATGTCTCTAGTTTCAATTTTTTTGAATGCTGAGCTCATTTAGTTCAGTAATTTAAAATTTCATTTTTCTTGCTACATGCCCCGACATGGCCAGTTTACAAAGGAAGTACCTTGATTTGGTGAGCTGTTCAAAATCCATAAAAAACCCACTTACAAAATAATTGATCACGGTCACTTACAAACTTTTGTGGCTCGAGGATGCTCCTTGTGCCCGCGGTGAAATTAATTTATTTGCTCTCCACCGAAATTGAAAAATTCTTTCTTAAGTTCTAAAGTTCAAATGACATATATTTTAAAACATTAGGTATGTTTTAAAATGAATATGGATGCTTTAAAAACCCTAAATATTTCAGTGTTTTATAAAGTTTAAACGTTGTAAAATATTTGGAAAATAAATAAGCAATGAAGAAATTTATCGGCAAGAGAATCAAAGTCGGATTAAAGTCTTATCGATGAGAGCTTGTCATGCCGATAGGTTGAAGGAGGAAATAAATATTCAAAAGAATTATATTTGTACAAAATGGGTAAAATTCAAAAGGAATGGAATCACGGGAGTAATAAAATGAGAAATTATAGAATAAAGGTGAAGATGGAGAGATAAAATATTTTCTTCATAAAGTAAAATATTCTCATTGAAATATGAAATATTAAAATATTCTCATTGAAATATGAAATATGTTCACCAAGGGTGTAGAATAAAGGTGAAGATTGAGAGATAAAATATTTTCTTCATAAAGTAAAATATTCTCATTGAAATATGAAATATTTTCACGAAGGGCGGGGTAATTATTTTACCTAGAATATTTTAAATGGTTGAAAGTAAATTTTCATGGAGAAAAGTAAAGGAAAAAAAAAACTTTGAAGTGGGTGATTATTTTTGTTGAATAAAGATGAACAAATTATATACAAAGTAAAACACCTTCATGAGGGTGGGAAATATTTTCACCAAGGGAGTTAAAAGGTGGGTAATTACTTTTTGGAGTGAAAAAGTAAAGATCTGCCAACAAAGGAATTAAAGCTTATTGAAGGGATTTTCACGGAGACAAAGTTAACAAAGACTAAAAATATTTAATTTTCCAAAAGGAAACTAATTAAATATTTTATTTTTTGAAGTGCTGCACCGAAAGGAAGAGTTGTACCAGACAAATGCTAAGAAGAGTTGTAACCCTAAAATAATGTATATATTTCAAATGAAATCAGAAGATAAGAGAGGTGAAATAAGTAGGTTAGGTAGTTGGATAGGGTGAACTGTTGCCGAAATAAATATCATGCTGTACATTGTAAAATATTTTAAAATTATATAATGGAGAAGAATATATTTATCTGGTGATCCAATTATGGTGCCAATTGTTTGTCAAATTTATTGAAAACATTATCTGGTTGTCTCCAACGTTGTCATTTCCTAATTATTTAAATTGAAATATCAAGGATATTCTTCAATTTATCAAAGCATACTTGTTCTTGTGTGGTTCAATTAATTGGTTCCTGCAAGACAGGATTAAATCATTTTGATTAATCACAGTAATTTGGAAAAGGACATTTGGATCATTAAGAAGAATTTGATAGTTGTACTCTTGCACGTTTACACAAGTTGTAAACAGTCACAAGTGCCAAGCAATTTGAATTATAGCCATTAAGCAAGTCACCCATTATACAAATCTTGACTCCATTAGCCCAACAAAAGTAGGCACTGGTCACACCATTCACATCTTAGAATTTTATAAAATCTTATTAAAACATTCACATTTCAAGTTCAATATTAGGAATAGGAGCATTCAGTAAACTTTCATCTATTACACTTTGTGCCATCGTAATAGATCCATCAATTTAGTCAAGTCATACAAGTTTAAGTCTACTTCAGTCACATAGGTACACCCGCCTAGGTCTAGCAGCACCTGAAGAGAAGTTCTAAACCATTTGGCCTTGTCTGTTACCTTGAAACGTACCAAGAGATTGGCAACCTCTTGAGGCATTTCACCTGCGTTTTTGAGAGCTAACAGGGCTCTTCTTGTTCTTGTGTGTGTGTGTGTTTTGTGATGTGTTCCCCCGTACTCGTGCTATGTGTGCCTGGATGACCCTTGTCACCCTTGTTGGTGCTTGGATACAGGTGTGATTTTTGTGTCGTAAACCTTCTTCTATTTGTATCATCATTCTTCCATGTTTGTGCTTGAATTTTGATAAATTGGGGATGATGCAAAGAATTGGGGGAATTTAGGCTTCCCTTCCATGACCCAATTTTTTTTTTTACATTGTTTTATACGCCTTCTTCTTGATTTGGTTGGGGATTGATGATATTTTCCTGCAACAAGGGCCCTCCTCCTTGGCCCTTTTTGCAGGAGGGTCAAATGCTCCTCCTCTTAACATCCCACCATTGAAGGCTCATCCTCCTTCCCCCTAGGATGATTTAGAGTGGGAAGTAGATGACCTCTTGGTTGATCAATGTTAGGAGGAGGGCTCTTCTTGTTCTTGTGTGTGTGTGTGTGTATGTGTTTTGTCATGTGTTCCCCCGTGCTCATGCTATGTGTGCTTGGATGAACCTTATCACCGTTGTTGGTGCTTGGATACAGGTGTGATTTTTGTGTCATAAACCTTCTTCTATTTGTATCATCATTCTTCCATGATTGTGCTTGAATTTTGATAAATTGGGGATGATACAAAGCGTTGGGGGAATTTAGGCTTTCCTTCCATGACCCAATTTTTTATTTTTACATTGTTTTCCGTGCCTTCTTCTTGATTTGGTTGGGGATTGATGATCTTTTTCCTTTCACCGCAGTTACCTATTATTTATATAAGCTTGGACATATCTGACCCCGTGAAACCAGATCCCCCTGTGCCCTTTGTTTGTGTTTAACTCCTTTTTTTTTCTTTTTATCTTTCTCTCTTCTTTGCTTGAGTTGTCCCTCTCATGTGTGACAATGCCTTACTTCAACATTTCAATTTTTAGAAAATGAATTTATTGCTAATGGATATTTTCTTGAAAATATTTGCAAAACTTTCTTTAGAACCACATTCTCAACTTGGAACCCTAACGAAACATGTTTCCTTCATCATGGGGTCATAATTAAAGGACTTGAAAACCTTCCTTTGAAGTGGGAACAACTTAGACCTTCCCCTCGTGTGGCGGAAAATTTTTCCTTTCAAATTCCTTGATAAAGTGAACATCTTTCAAAAGGATTCCTTGATGATGGGTTGATTCAACAAAGAAAAAATATGCTTTCAAAATTTGCGTCCCTTGAGTGGACCCTCTCTTCACGACGGGTTCTTGAGGGACTCCTTGGAAATTTTTCCAACTTGTTGATGGTCTATGCGACTTTCTGCTTACTTGCCTACATGGCTGCTTCCTGACTCTATGGAGTCTTCTTTCCTAAATTTCCTCCATGTTAGAGATCTTGAGGGATACCTCCCTGTAGGTCTGAGAGCCTGTGGGGCACTTCCTTTGAGCTTCATCCATGCGAGAGATGTTGGGGGTGGCTCCCCTATAGGTTTGCAGGCCTGTAGGGCACTTTCTTGGGTTTCCTCCATGCGAGAGATCTTGTGGGTTACCTTTCCTAAAGGTTTGTGGGTCTGTAGGGAACTTCCTTGGGTATCCTTCATGTGAGAGATCTTGAGGGTTACCTTCCCTATAGGTTTGTGGGACTATAGGGTGCTTTCCTGGCTTTCTCCATGTGAGAGATCTTGGGGGACGCTTCCTGGGTATCCTCCATGTGAGAGCTCTTGGGGGACACCATCCTTGCCAGTTTGCAGGCCTGTAAGGCACTTTCTTCACGGGGCTTCCTTCATGTGAGAGATCTTGGGGGTTGCCTCCTTGCAGGTCTGCAGTCCTGTAAGATGCTTTCTTTCTTTAGCTTCATAGTTTCGAGAAGTTATGAAATTCTTTGCTTCCCCTATACCTTCAGGTCCATTAGATTGTGATTTTCATCCTTGACGATTCAGGTATATGTTTCTAACCTTACTCCTTCCTTGATCTACTTTACCAAGCACTCATTAGTACTTGTGCTCACTAAAGTGGGGGAAAAATGTATAAGAGTGAATTTGCACCACCTATGCAAATTCCCCTTTTGATCTTCTCTACTTTATGAAACCAAGTTTAGAGGCTTAATTACACATTAGACCACTGATTTCATTCCACTTGGTGCCTGTTTTGAGTTTCTATGGATGAATTCTTGTTAGGGATGCCCATAGGACATGCAAACATTCACACAACATTCTTACATCCCTAGAAAATTCTTGCAATTGAACCTACAAAGGTGTTACACTTCTCATTGGAGGTCAAGTTGTAACGCCCCCTTCAACTGACTGACCTGAATATGGCTATTTTCTTCATCTCCTCTTCAAATTCTCTCCTTCTACATGCTTCACAACCTCTTTTGCATACTTTCAATCTTTCTCACACTCTTGCACTCACTCCAAGCATTCACTTCAAGCATTCTAGCAACACTCTTGCACTCCATTGCTATGATAACTTCACTCCATCACTTAAGTAGAGAAAGTTTGGGACCACACCATTATAGCAGAGGCTTGAGTACTATCATTCTCTCTCCCATTAGCCTTGAGTGTTTTTGGTGGAGATGGTAAGCTTCCCATTCCTCTCTATTACTTGGTAGAGTAAGCACACTTATTTGTAGTGTTTTGGTGTTCTTCATTATATTACTTCCTTTTTCATACCCACTTTTTTGGTTGTCTGTAGAGGTGGAAACACCTAAACAGGGGTTTGTTTGAGGTAGACCCATATACAGCCACCCAACATTTTCCTCCTTTTGTGTGTAGGTGAACATGCTTTTAGTGAGCTAGCTGGCAAACAAGTTTCTTTGTGAGATCATCCTTGCCACCATAACTCTTACATTTTTACTTTATCACATTAGAGAGTATTGTGTTTACTTAATCACATTATTTTGGCCCTTTAGTAGTAGTTATTTGGGCCATTAGATTGTTCAACCTTGTCTCTGTAGTTGTCTGGTTGTACATACGTCAGCGCACTTGAGAGACACCAACACACCGCACTATCATCCCAGGACCGTGCTTCTGTCCTCAGGTAGAGATCTTCCTAAGGCATAGTGTTGAACCCAAAAACCAGCTCCCCTAGCCCCTTTCTGAGTTTTGGGTCTGCAGAGTAATCGAAGGGCCTTACGGTCCTCG
>VDFB02373365.1:339797971-339876430 GCA_007258455.2 Sequoia sempervirens
TTAAATATTGGCTACTATTGGCCAACTCTGCATAGAGATATAGCCAAATATACTAGGAGATGTGATAGATTCCAAAGGATGGGAAGACCAACTCAATCTAATGAGATGCCTCTATTTCCATAAGTTGTTACACCCTTTGACAAATGGGGACTGGATTTTGTAGGACCAGTTGATCCACCTTCCAATGATAAGTCCTACATCTTGGTATGTACAGATTATGTGAAAAAATGGGTAGAGGCTAAACCTATGAAACATGCTAGGGATAATAAAGTAGCTGAATTCCTCTATGAGGAAATATTCACCAGGTTTGGTGTCCCTAGGGAAATAGTGACAGATCAAAGAGCACAATTCACTTCTACACTTATCACAGCCTTAGTAAATGAATACAATATATGGCACAGGAAATCAACTCCTTATCACCCCCAGGCCAATGGCCAGGTTGAGGTCACCAATAGGGACATAGAGGCCATTTTGACTAAAACTATAGATTTTCATAGGAAGGACTGGGCCGCAAGGTTACCAGAAGCTATATGGGCCTATCGTACTACCTGGAAGACTGCTACAGGATATACACCTTTTGAAATGGTGTATGGTAAAACAACTGTGATGCCAATAGAATTCAAACATAAGACTCTAAGAACAACATTAGAGATGGACATGGATTTAACAAATGCACAAAAGGACAGAGTCATGTAGCTCAATGCTCTAGATGAGCTTCAAAAGAATGCCCTGCAGCACACTGAGATGATACAAAATCAGAGAATAAGGTGGCATGATAAATACATTAAGGAAAATAAATTCAAAGCAGGAGATTGGGCTTTGCTTTATGACTCACGATATAAGGACAGTCCAGGAAAACTACAAACCAGATGGTTGGGTCCATATGAGATAGAGGAGGTATTCACCAATGGTGTTGTTCAATTAAGGACCATTGATGAGGTCCGATTCAATCTACTAGTCAATGGGCATCGCCTAAAGCTCTATTCTAAACCCATTGACAAGGAAACATTTATGAGAAAATTCAAAATTGAGCAGGATAGCAGTGATCCTGTAGCCAAAGGAATTAAGCCTAGGCTCAAATTCCCAGGCCATGCATAAAAGTGCATACCAAATCATAATAAAGGGGTTATCTAATAAGATCCCCATTCCATTCATTCACTTCATCCACAATCCGTACTCACTCTCTCTCTTCCACATCATCCACCTATCATTTTCCATATAATCCATGTTTCTCCATGTCACGTATTGCAATGAAGAAGGAGGCCACATCAGATAATTACGACGATTCTCTCTAGGTATGCTCCACTTCACTTTAAGATTTCTTCAATTGCTTTATTTATTGCATTTAATTTAGTATTAATTAGTGCGAATAATTTTCTATATGGTTGCCATTTCCTTTGGCTCATTCGCACGATTGAGCACATTTTTCTATGATATTACTTCACCACGTCCTTATTATCACCGCCATAAGCTTTTCTAAGAACCCTCAATATATGAAACTTGTAATTAATAATCAAACAGTCTTTCCTTCCTACAATAATAAACCTACATGTATTTTGATTATCTATGATTACTCTCTCCCTAAAAATATTGCATGATCACATTGTTTTCCCTATTTTTCTGTCACTTTTGAAAAGAGGTTCAAAAGTTTTGGTTGAGGGGAGGGGCAGAGTGTTGAAGAATTGCAGAAGGGTTCATTAATTGGGTTACAGGAAGTTCTTTTTGAACAAGAAGTTCAGTTGGAAAAGCTAGGTGAGCATTGCTTAACACATTTAATTATAGAAAACAAGGAAATGGGAGGTTAGCCGATTCGGCATGAGCCTACAGACCATAGTATCCTGTTACAGGATGTGCTACATATGCCACTATTTAGACAATACGGGTGGCTCAATTACTTCCTGAAGCTCGAAACTTTTGATACAAACATTGCAGAGGAATTCACAAGGACATTTCATGATGGGGAAGCAAAAGTTAGAGGCATAACAATCAATGTGTCAATTGATAGAATTGTTGAGGTAACGGGATTACCTCAAGTCGGAGAACCATTTCCCAGAGGAAGAGATGCAAGAAGCGCCAGGGCTAAGTTCACTCGGCCAAATGACCCTCCTCTATGGGTAGACAAGCAAGGTGCACAAAGAATGAGTCTGCCGTAGGACTGGGTGTCACGGGCAGGGTATATCATCAAATACATAACCTGTGAAGGTAGGTTTTCAGTCCTAC
Source organism: Sequoia sempervirens (assembly GCA_007258455.2). Taxonomy (NCBI): domain Eukaryota; kingdom Viridiplantae; phylum Streptophyta; class Pinopsida; order Cupressales; family Cupressaceae; genus Sequoia; species Sequoia sempervirens. The sequence goes on from VDFB02373365.1 coordinate 339,800,192, forward strand.
ATTCTCATCACTTCAAAATTTTGTCTCATTTACGCCATGGATTGTTGATGAATATTCCCGACTTCCTTTACAATTTGCTATCCAACAGTGTTGTTGAATTTAAAAAGGGTAGGGTTAAATTTGTATCTCACCACTGCCTTATTAAATTACTTGTTGAAAAATTCGTTCAAGACGCATCAGGAATGACCTAGGAGGAATTCACTATCCATTCAACCCTAAGATTCAAAATGTAGGACCTAGGGGTGAACCTCTTACCTTTAAGTGACGAACCAGCCAGTCCGCAGGCCAAACCTCTGCTGCTATGTCCTCTCCTCAGGAATCATCCAGTTCATAGGATGATGTTCCTCTTTTTGAAAGAACTTCCAAGCAGCTGGCACAAGGTCCTATCAAAATTCATGAGCCATCTCCCAAGGATAGGAAAGGAAAGTCACCTGTTGTAGCAACCCCTGAGCCTGTAAAAATAAAGAAAAAGGGAAACTTCTCTGTTCCTGCAGCAAAACCTTCCAAAAAGCATAAAACAGTTCCTACTTCCATAAGAAGGAGCTCTAGGCTCCAGAACCAGGCAGCTCGCCAATCACTTAATATTACTCCTGTCGTATTGCCTTCAGATCCTTCCAGTCTTGAACTAAGAGAAGAAGAACCTGTTATCGAGGAGGTTGTGAGTACACCTAAAGGGGTTGACCTGAACAAGTTGGCTGCCATTGCAGAGCAGCTACAGGAAGATATGGAATGTGATGAAAAGGAGGAAGAGTTGGTTGTGTTTCCGTCAGAAGAAGAGAAAGATAAGGCGGATGTGTTTGAAGAAGTACAGGAGACACCTGCGGTGTGCTATAACCATAGACCACCACTCCATGTCACAAAATTTGTCACAGGAATGGCATGTTTTCAAGAACTTCAGCAACAACAGACTACTTCTGCACTTGAAATTGAGGGACTACAAAGGGTAATCCAGAACAAGAATCTAGAAATTGCTAACTTGAAAGACACTCTCAACCAGTTGGTAGAACTGGTTCCACAACTGATGCAATGTCGTGCACCTTCACCTGTCTACGCAATGTATCTCAAGGAGCTGTATTTGAACTTCCAACTAATTAGAGTCTGGCAAGGTAAGAATCCTTCTTTGGATACCTCTGAGGAATTTTATGAAGCATACAGGGATTCACCTTTGCACATCAGGAACCTCCTATGTGAATTTTATCTGCATAATTTGGTTGTATCCCAAGATAAGGAATGGAATCCCTTATGTTATGTCAGTGATATTCATATCAGCGCTCTAATCTCCTGGATTACCAATGAAATAAGTAGAGGAGAACAATTTGATAGCCATATGCATGATGAAGTAAATATGCCATTGTCTATAAGAAATGAATCTAGTAATGGAATGGGCATTTACTTTGATTGGAAGAAATTGTGGAGAGATGAAAGAGCCAGGCCACTGATTGAGCCTCTAAGACAAGAGGTATTTTCTCAATACTCCCAAATTATAAAAAATGATTTTAATGCTGCAACCTTGCACATTCAGAACAGATGGGAGCATCTTTCATTTCAATTAAAGAAAGTAGAACCACATACTCCCAATACCTTGTATGCAGCAACCAGAAGGGCAGAGAGGTACATGAGGAATGCCAAAACAAAGAAGGAGAATTGGTTGCCCTTGGTTATGCAGCCGCCTATTCTCCTATGGCCATTATTGGCTATATAGGGGGATAACAACACTTATAATAGAAGTTCTGAAGATAATAGATGGCAAAGGCTGGAGGCAATGCGAGCTCACTTCTGGAGTTTCTAGAATGGCGAATGTGGACAACAACTGAGTGCAGATCTGAGAGAGTTTTCCAGAAGAAGGAATGCTAGACTTGCTGAAGGGTCCAACAAGTAGTTGGTTGAGGGGAGTGATGAGCCAAGTCTTTGGCACATTTTGATCATACTTTTATAAATACTTTGTTGTTTTTATTATGCTAAAAAAAACATTTAGTCTGTTTATGGGATAGGATATAGACCTTTTTATGACTTAAATATGATGAGAATATTGTGATAAGAAGTCCCATGATTATTACCTTTAATTTTTTATTAGTCTGATAAATACTTTATGGCTTTTTGTGATCATAAACCTTCCTGCAGCCTCCACTACCAAAACTTCCTGTAGCCATATCTGAAACAATGTTTGCCTTAGTTTAATACTTAATGAATGAATAAAGTAATGGATTGTCTTAAAGGATGAATGTGTTGAGCTAACCTTCTTCCTTAGGAAAAGATGGCGAGATATTTTTCAGGTACCATGATTGAAGGAAGGGAATTCAATTTCCACTTGAAGAATTGAAGACCAAATCCATAAAGACTGGTTCAACAGCAAAAGATGAGGAGACAGTTTCAACTCATCCGCCATGCAAGGAGAGTGTTCTAGAAATCTAGGCCAGGCGTCTTGTCGGTGCATGAATCCAAGATGATGGCGCTTTAAGACTGCTAAACCAATTTGACTTAGTTCTTGCATTGTCATTCACCTCTTTACTTAAGTTGGTTAAATGTAATAAATGCCTCCCATTTTATAAGGGAAGGTTGGTTAGTAGTTAGGATTAGTTTTCAATAAATAGCCCATTCTCCTTCATAGAAGGGGCTAGGAAAAATCGCTATTGTAACACACTTTCAGTCTTAGAAATTTAGCCAAGAGATTGTGCCATATACTTGTTTGCATTGAATCAATAAAGCTTATGAATTTTTTCACCTAATCTGTTGTCTGCTTTTGGCACTACCTAAGGGGGCCCACTTAGGGAACTGTCCATACTTTTATTCTGCAAGTTAGAATAGTTTCATTTCCCTTCATAGAAGTTAATGTGACTGTTCCTGCAACTGGCAGAAACACAGAGCTGTCAACTGTTCCTGCAGCCACTAGGAGCATAATAGGTTATCTTTCGATTTTTTCATTTCCAAGCAAAGTTAAACAGTAAAGTTGTTTCCAATACTTAAATTCCAGTATAAGGCATTTTAGGAATCATGTATGTCTGGAAGGGTGATTAGTGCATATCTTGTGCTGTCCCATTTCAAGTTTACATCCCTGGGTTGATAATTAAATGAGGTTCTTTAGTAGGTCATGACTGCTAGTTGTGATGTTCAATCCCTGAGTAGAGGAATTCATGTTCCTAGTTATTGAGCTGATTAAAGAACACTCATGGTGACCAAGAATAGTAGTAAACCTCCCCTCTAGAGTCACATAACACATAAGCACCCTAGGAAACTTTTCCCAAATATTCTTAAGGGATTTGCACTCATAACCTCTCCATTTTGACCAACTTCTTCCACTCATCATCTTTGAAGAATTGGGCCATCGCTTCCTCATTACTCTTCTTGTCCTTGTAAAAATTACAACCCACCATTGGCATCCCAGTAATTGTAGCTACCAGCTCCTCATTCACATCCACTTCTAGGCCTTTTATCTTGAGCCTGTGATTGTGCTAGTAAGACAAAAGCTACGGTGAGACGTTAGGGTCATGCCCATGCAACCTTTCTAAGAAAGGTGTGAAATTACCATGACACAATATATTCCATAGCTTCTTATTCCTCTTGAGGTCTGCATAGGAATGCAACTCAATTTTTCTTTTGTCACCACCCATTTTAGCCGACACTAGAATAAGAAAGCCCTTGTGAATATTTCTCAACTAAATTCCAGAGAATGAAAGGAAACCCACAAAATGTGCAAGACGGAAGAAGGTACTAGAAAATAAGTGTCGCATCATCTCAACCCACACCATAATTTCTCAATAAGATCCTAGATTTCTTGAGAAGGATCAAGCCCTCCTCCCACACATGAAATTCATTTAAACTAATAGCCTCATTGGCAAAAAAATCTGCCAACAAGATTCCTTCTCAGTAAATGTGAGATACATGAATCTCTTCACAAAATCAAAGCATGATTATAGTATCTTTAATAAGTTGTTCCACAATCTAGCTAGGAGGATGAGTGCCACACAGACATGTTAGTAATGTTTAGGGAATCACCTTCAACCCATAATTTGGAGTAACCTTTTCTACTAACATATTTAACGCTTATGAACATAGCCTCCACCTTTGAATAGTGATTTGTCTGATTTCCCAGTGGGAGTGCCACCACGCCTAGGAGTTTTTCATCATCATTCCTTAACACCCCCCACATCCTAAATGCCTAGGGTTTCCCTTAATTGTCTCATAAAAGTTAACTTTAACCCACATCATTGGAGTTGGTTGCCACTTAATGCTAAATCTAGCCTTTAGACTAGATTTAGGATTCAAAATAGGAATTGAAGTTACCTTCTAGTTAGAAGTCACCAGGAGGTCATAACCAGTTAGGCAGGAAGTAGGAGTTCACACCGAGAAGAATCAAAATTTATAAGAGCGAAATTCTCTAGAATCGCTTGTTGAATCTTGATGAAAAGACGACCAACTTTTAGCTTAGAATCATGATTTTTTTATTTCATTCTTTCCATAACCCCTAAGCGATATGCGGGGCCATAAGATCCCATAGCCATTGAAGAACAAGGGAGGAGGAAAGGCATTTCCATTGGTCAATAAATTTATCAAGAGAGTCCGGGAAGACCCCAACCAAGATTCCAAATACCAAGAAATTTTCTCCAAAAAGAAGGAAAAATCACACCCAAGAAGGATATGATAAGCACTCTCACCATCAGATTAAAAAAGACCACATCTATTAGGAATCACAAACCCCCTTTTACATAGGTTGTCCTATGTTAATACTTTACCTTGCATAAGCTGCTAGAAGAATATATTCACTTTAGGAATCAAATTCTTGTTCCATAACATCCCCCAAAATGGAAGAGAGTCGAGCTTTTCCACCGAATTCATGAGGGAAAAAGCCACCAAGAAATTACCACTCACACAGGGGGCCTATCTGACCTCAGAAAAATGAGAATATGAACATTGCACAAGAAGCCCTTCAGAACCTTCAATGATGGATCCCATTCTTGAAAGTTTTTCCACTCCCCATCTAGAAAGTAATTTTCCACCCTAGTCCCAAAAAGGTGTTTGCACATAGGAACAATAGGGGGAGCCCAAGGGAGATTGATTAAAGGTTTAACATCATGCCAAACATCCTCCCAAAAAAGAAAACTTGTACCATCACCCAACAGACACTAAACACCATTAGCAATCAAATCCCTATAGGGAACTATATTCCTCCAAAAACATGAACTAGAGGGAACATCATCAGAGGTCAACAAATTCTAGGGTCTCCCAATGCCATGAAGGTACTTGTTACTGGCCAAAGAGGCCCACCCTCCTTCCCCATTCAGGAGACTCTAAACATTTTTCAATAGGAGAGCCTTATTAAAAGCTTTTAAATTTTTGATACCAAGTCCACCCCATTTCTTCAGTCTACACACTAGATCCCATGCCATAAGAGGAATTCTAGATTTGGACTCAACACCTAACCATAAGAACCTTCTCATTATTTGTTCCATTTTCTCTTCAAACTTGACAAGAATTCTAAAAAGACTCATAACATATAGAGGTAAATTTTGGAGAGTGGAAGAAATGAGTTGAATCTTTCCCACCTTCCTGAGAAGTGCACCTTTCCAACCCACCAACTTTCTATTGAATTTATCCAATAGGCCCAACTACAAGGACTATAGGATCTTAGAGATACATAAGGGGAGCCCCAAATAAATAGCCGAGAGATCACCCCTATTTCATGAAAGGATTCTGGAAAGATTTAATTGCAAAGCTTCTTGTGTGTTAAGGAGAAATAATTGACTCTTGGGAAGATTAATCCTTTGACCAGATGCGTTCTCATAGTCCTCAATCAACCTCTTAATAGCTCTAACTTCCTGAATAGAAGATTCACCCATCATAATTGTGTCATAAAAAAGTTGTTGATGGATAATAAGATCACATCTAGAAGGAGAGAGGCCCATCAAAGCTCCAAAATGTAGGGCCTTTTGGATATTTCTACCAAGAGCCTTTGCCATTAGAATAAAGAGTAGCAGTGAGATAAAAACTCCCTACCTTAGCCCACATGAGTTCAAGAAGAAGGGGGAAGGAGAACCATTCACCAACATAGCAAAAGATGAAGTAGAGATAAGCTGTTCAACAAGCTGAAGATAGTTCTTATAGAAACCAAAGCGATCCAACACTTTCAACATAAATCTCCAGTTCACCCTATCATAAGCTTTAAGAAGGTCTAGCTTCAGGAAGAAGCCCAGTTTTTTAGAAGCATTAATAGAATAAGCAAGCTCATGAAAAGTTATAATAGAATCAAGGATTTGATGACCCTTAACAAAACCACTTTAATACTTATAGATCAGGTCCAAAAGGAATTTTTGTAGTCTAGTAGCAAGCACTTTAAAAAAAATTGTAAATAGAATTACAGAGACTGATCAGGTGATACTCACCAAAGCTATTAGCATTAGAAAATTTGGGAATCAGGACAATGAAGGTCACGTTCAACTCTTTAAGTATACTTTTGGAACAAAAGAACTCCTTGGTATCATTGATTACATCCTTTGAAATAATCTCCCAACATGCCTAAAAGAACATAAAGGGAAAACCATCAGGCCTAGGGGCCTTGTTTCCATCAAAATAGAAGACCACTTCTTTTACTTCCAAGGCTGAAGGGATAGCAGTGAGCTCCTTGTTTAGTACCTCTGAGAAAACTTTAGGAATAACCTTTAGAGAAGCTTCCACACAATTTTAGTCCCAGAACAAATCATCCTTCAGGAGTTGAGCTCAAAGAAACTAGCAACCACTCTCCTAATAGCCTCCTCATCCTCTAACAACAAGACACCAACCACAATCAAGGAGATTCTATTAGTCAATTTATGCCTAAGGGCAGTGAGATGAAAGAACTTAGAGTTGCAATCTCTAGATTTCAACCAAACAACATGAGATCTCTACCTCCAAAAATATTCATCCTTAGCAACAATATCATACATCTATGAGAGAAGGTCATCCTCCTGCAACTGTAGATCCTTTGATAATCCCTTTGACTAAATGACATTCTGAATACCATCCAACTTTTGAAGAATAGAACTTTTAGAACTGAAAATATGACCAAACAATCCTTTATTCCATTTCTTGAGATTCCTTTTGACAAAAGTCAATTTTTTGGAAACTTTGAACATCACACATCTGTCAATGTTGAATTTCCACCAGTTTTTAATACAATCCATAAACATCACATCCCTTAACCACATGGCTTCAAACTGAAAAGGAAATAATTTATTACCCTCAAGCCTATCAACAACAAAAGAGATAGGGAAGTGGTCAGACCCACATCTCATAATAGAAGACATGGAGCAAGCAAAGTCCACAAACCAGGACACATAAGTTAAAGCTTTGTCTAGTCTGACTTAAATATTATCCACACCAACACGCCTATTAGACCAAGTAAAATGATCTCCAGTCAACTTAACATCAATAAGAGCATTATCATTAATGAATAATCTTAAATCAAGTCAGCTCTCTAGATTGGCTTACGCTCCACCCACTTTCTCATTGTCACACAAAGGAGTGTTGAAGTCTCCCATTACAAGCCAAGGGTTGTCCAAAAAAATCATCCTAAAACTCCCAAGATCATCCCATAAATTCTTGGCTCTCTTCAGATTAGGAACACAAACATTAGAAATAACCCAATAATAAGAATCCCTAACCCAGATAAACTTCATTTCTACATGATTAAAACCTTCTGCTATCGGGACACCTTTAATCAACTTCGCATTCCAAAAATTTGAAATGCCACCCAAAGCTCCCTCAAAGCTAACCCCATGAAAACCATAGTCCTTAAAAAATAGGTTCTTCAAAGCTTCCAACTTATCAATCTGCATTTTTGTTTCTTGGATCAATAAAATGTCCAGCTTATGGTCCCAAACTAAGTTCTTCAGGAGGTATTGTTTATGCATATTATTCAGCCCCCTGATATTCCAATAAATAATATTCATTTAAAGAACTTAGAGGGGGTGCTCTTTGAGCACATATCAAAAAGGGTTTTTTGAACCCCTTCAACAATATCCCGCTTACAATCCCTCTCCCTGCTTTTATGTAGGGAGGGTCTTCCCTAGCCCCTCAATTCAGACTTGCAATCCACTTTTTTCCTTCTCATGGTAACACCTTTGTGAGGTTGAGGAGGGGGAGAAGTAGATGACTTCTTCCTTCTACCTCTCATTTGAATAAAACCATCTTCATCCTTTCTCCCTGTATCAACCACCACCAAAGCACCATCACCAATTGCTAGCCTAGATGCATGGTGCAAAGGGGAAGATGGGGCAACATAAGGCCCTAGAACAATATATTTAGGGGAACAAAAAGTATCTGAGACATGATCCACATCTTGATTCAAAGATTGGCCTACAACCACCTCCACAGTTTTCTTAGAATCCTTGTCAACCTCATGATGAGGGACTGAGTGATCTTCAATATTAACTTCACCCTCCACATCACTACCAGCAACTGACTAATCTTGATCTGAAGGAGATAGATTCTCCTTGGTCTCCTTGATATTCCAAACTTTAGTTTTCTAAATAGCCTTGGGTGGGGCCACCTTAGCAGGGAAATCCTTAGCCTAATGACCCACCTTCTTACATTTGAAAAAGGAAAAAGGGAGCTTTTCAAAAACAATTTGCTGCTTCTAGGACCCCACCTTAGAGTTTAGGAAGAAGAACTCAAGCATCACAGTGTCATGGTCAATCATGACACAAAATCTAGTTGCAACCAATCACTTCCTAGAGAGAGCGGCCTCATCAATAGAAACAATCTTCCCAAAAGAGTTAGCTAGCCACTGCCTTAAGCACTTCTTTGTCCCAATATTCAAAAGGAAAGTTTGGTAACTGAACCCACACAAGGGCTGAGTGAAAGAGACACTTGGAAATATCCATCCTAGGTTCCCAAGGATGAAGAACCAAGGTAAGATTCCCAAATGACCACAGTCCTTTCGCAAACAATGCTCTCAGGTCTTCATCATAGGAAAAGGCAAAGAAGAAGAAATCTTTAGCCATAGCTGCAACTTCCACCTGACCTTTTAAATCCCACTTCGTAAGGACCCAAGTGCGGACCTCCTCCATATTAGGTCATGGACCTAAAAACTTGCCAACCAGAGAGAAATCCATTTTAGCTATATTTTTTGTTAACAAGAGAGTCCAGAACAAACAAGGTGAAACCGGCGTCAATGTTAGAAGAAGACACAGACTCAAAAGCTATACCTTTTCCTTTAAGCTTAGATGCAAAAAGGTCGGACCATATCTGCCCCAACAAGGATGGCTGCCCTGTCGATTGACTACCACCCACTAGAGAAAGCTCAATCTGGGGAATACTCAGATTAGCCACAAATGATTCCCCAAATGGGGCCCACACATCATTTCCAACAACCACCTTATCCACATGGACCTTTGGAAATTACTCCTTCGATGGACAACCATCACAAGACTCCTTGAAGGCCTCAAACCCACAACTACCTATAGAGAGCACATCTTTGACCGTATCCTCACCATATGACCTATGCTTCCTAGCCTCACCATCAAGGAGCAACAACGCATATGCATTGCATGATCTATCCTTCTCAATTGTTGCATCAGAAAACTACAAATCTATAGACTAATCGAACTAAAACTCACCATGATTCCCAGGGCTTGAGTTCAAATTCAAATCACTCAAGTCCACTACCAAACTAGTCTTCTCTCCAACGGTCTCCATTCCAAGGTTATCCCCTAAAATGAAAATAGTTATATCTAAATATATATTATATATAATGTTAAATTGTATATCAAAGGAAGATTGACATGCTAATAAGTGAATGTTATGGAAGTTATTATTTTAAAACCTTAACAACCTCACGTAGAGGTTGAGTGAATTCTTTATTGGCTATATTCCTACATATTTATTATTAACCATTTGCCATTAAATAACTCATTATAGAGGGGCATAATGTGGTTGTTGGTCAAACCATTAAGGGGAAATAGTTTCTATTTTTAGCATGCTATGTTAATGAGCAGGAGTGGCAAATAAACTTTAAGTTTTAGTTAGAATTTAATATCAATGATTAAGGGGAGAAACTTTCAGCTAAAGGTCTAGGTAAAAATGAATCACTATTAATTATTCATTTGGATGTTTTCATGAGCAACGATGGGTAGGGTGTTAGGGTTAGAATGCAAATATCTAATAGTTAAATGCAAATTTAATCAATAAATAGAGAAACAAAACACACATAGAAAATTAACATAGAGAATTTAACATGGTTCACCTAATCCGAGCTACATCCATAAAACTGTAGCCATCCAATGATTTTATTATCCAATGTAAAACATATTACAATCTTGCTAATAATTCCCTACTGCAACCCCCATCCAAACTGCTTATAACAAGATTTTTAGAAACTTCTAGAATTAGGGTTTTACAAAGTCAGTTTTTTCTTTTGTTGGTGACGAAGCGAAAAAATGGGAATTGTTTTTTCCTCAAGGGCTTCCACCCCAAACCCCCACCCAGGGCTTGGCCTGGCTCGAGACCCCAGCAAGGATACATGAAGAGTCTACAGTATAGCATGATCAGTCGCCACATACCAACATAGGGGCGAAGGAGAGAGCATTGGACTATGTATTGGCAATTTGGATGCATTACACTTAGGTAGTGTTGCATGAGTTTGAGCACTATTGTTATGTTTTATTGATTAGTATTGAATGTTGAAAGCATTTCAAATAATTAATAGCATAGGTATTTATTGGAGAGTGTTATGTTGAATATATCTGCAATATATAAAGTAAATCTCTCTAAATCTTTTGGTAGAGAACTTAGTTTTCGTATTCACTAGAAAAATACATAAGAATGTTAGATTTCAATTGTTGGAAAGCTAAGATATCTTGGAGAAAATTGGTCGAGCATTGTGATTATGAATTGGAAATAAGAAAAGTGCAAAACAAAGAGTTTACGCATGAATACATTCATACCTTATTTTTCTCGAACAATTTTGTAGTTTAAATCTAGAAATTCTATTTTGGAAAGATGAAAGAATAGTTATTTATTGTAGAGAAGGGGGAATCATTTCTCCTAAGTCTCTTAGGTCATAAAAGAGAATAAGGGAGTGAATTTTCCTAAACTACCTCAAGACTAACTCGATTTTAGACAATAGGGACAAGTTGAAAAGGAATGATAAACAAGACTCTGTTTCCCTTATGTTTTATTATAGAAGTTTTTTAGAAGTGGGTGAACAAACCACAGAGGTCTCAGACCATAGACCAACTAGCTCTCTACTATAGGATTAAAGTGTAGGTGGTGGGCTTTAGCACGTGCTAGAGTCTTAGAGACGTGTTGGCATCCTGTATAGACAAAAGGTCAAGTTGCAAACTTAAACACACATAATCTATTGACAAACCAAGAGTGTTGATTTTATAGTTTGATAGAAATGTATGAAAATTTAGAATACAACAAGATGAATGCTATAACTTATAAATATAAATGAAATGATGAAGAATAAAGAAGAATAATTCCAACTTACTCAAGGTCCAGTTCTCTAGCTAGCTCCAAGAAAATGAATAGCACATACACACACAGTAACAAGAAAAATTTTGGGGTTTTGTTTTGAGGTTTGCCTCATTCAAACCATTGTTTCAGTGTTCCCACTTCCACGGACAACCAAAAGACCATAAGATGAATAGAAAAGTGACAAAGGAGTAGATATAATAGACACACAAAAGTAGAGAGCAAATATAATCTAGATGCTACTCTATAAGTATGATAATGTAAATAAGAAAATAGACACAATATCACCTCCCTTTCTATGAGCACTCAAGGTTAAGAGAGCAAGGAGAAGAGCTAAACACCACACCGATGAAGTAGAGCTTTGACAATATGCAATAACAATGGTGTTGGAGCTAGAAAAATGGTGTAGAATTGGAGGGAAAGAGTGAAGAAAGTTGAGAGAATGAAGAATGAAGTGAGAATCATCTAGAGAGAGTTCAACAGTTCAAGAGAGAGTTTAAGACAATGAATAAATTGAAGTTGAAAAGGCTAATTTGGAGGCAAAAGGTCATTCTTGGTGGTCAAGATTCAAAGAGGAATGTTATGCTCACAGCTGATAGAGAATCATAACATTTCTAATGTCTCTTGACCCAAGAATCCTATCACAACGAAAGCGTGATGTGTAGGCGTCCTCGACAAAAAATCCCTCATCGATGCAAAATGATAGGGACATGTGGGAAAGGTGTAAGGCCTCACCTTTTTTCAAGCATTACAATATTGCTTTCATGTTTTTTATAGTGGAGGCAATTTAATAAAATCTTAGGATTATCATATTGAGTTGTGTAATCTTGGGACTAGGATGATAAACCTTTTAGATACTGTAGAAATAAATTCATGCTACCATTTGATTACTTTTATCCATGGATGCAAGACTTGTAGTTAACAAATTTGGTAAGGAATAGTGTGCCACAGATACCCTATCCCCATTCCTTGCCTGACTTGAAGGAGTAAGCTGAACCCTTGGGAATGACACATGGACCACTAGCAATACCTTGATCCCTTATATTAAACATTTTGGTGAGGTGTTATATTTCCTTTAAGGTGTTTTTATTATGTACCTTGGGTACTTATGATGTGATTTGATATGTTTAATTGTTTAAGTGATATTAAGGTTTCCTTCAATGCGTGTTATCAATGATGTGTTATATTTTTATTTATTATTTAATTATATATAATGGGGTAGACATGAAGTGATGGTATGGGCTTGGACTTTTGTACCCCATCACATTTACTTATGTGGGCTATTGTGGAGATTCATTGAGGGATATGGATAATGCATTTTAGATTCATAGACATAAATTTCATATCATGTACTATTTTAATATTTCAACATCATTGTTGTTAATATACTTGTTACATATCGTCTAGTACATGATTGTATTTTTTATAATCATCAACATATACATTTGTGACTCTAGATCACATGGTTTTAGGGCATTTCATTTTATATAGTTATTGGCATTAGTTTCATTAGTATTATTCTCATTATATCTTTATCAAAATTATTCTCGTAAAGTTTTTACTCTATAGTTAAATGGTTGATAATGCTAATATTAGTAATATTCTTAATATGTAACCTTATACTATCTATAATTAAAGTATGCCATTAACATGGTTATGTGAGAGGGATTTTAGTGATAATAGAATTATTAATATTGATATTAACATTGACAATATTGATATTGGTATTAACCCTTATGTTAATAATAATGTCAAATAGTATTACCAATATCAACGTTAACTTTGATATTAAGGGACTAATGTAAATATAAATAATGTTCAATAGCGTAGCGATAAAAAAAGTGATGTTGTGATCATAGTAGGGAGGTAATTATGGTAGGTCATATAACATGAATATTATAGATGAATAGGGGCAATAATACTGGTAACTAAAATAACACAAATTATTGCTACCATGGTGAGTTTTAATGTGAAGTGATGACATTTTAAATTGGAAATAATAATATTTCTCTTAAGATTAATTTCCTTAGTATTAACATGGTTATCTATTAATAATTTTGAAGTTATTTGAACCAATAATAACATTTATACAAGTTAACATAAACATCCAAAAATGAGTGATCTCAATAATAAGGATATAAAAAAACTGGTGAAAATGTTAATAGTAATTAAATTATCTAATTCCTAGTTGATAAGGAAACAAATTTTTATATGAAATTAGTTTTAATATTAAGTTACATTAACATTAATATTAGTAATGTTTTTGATAAGGTGTAAAACAAGTTTTGAAGGGACCCGAAATCCTTTACAGCCAAAGATAGAGTTGCAAAAAAACCCTACAACCAACCAAGAAGAAAGCCCCCAAACAAAACACTTTAAGATTTACATTTAGAACTACTCTTGTGGGAGGGGAGAGTCATGTCAAATGAAGGCTTAAGAAATAACATTAATATTATTAATGTTGGAAGCAATTAATATTCGAGCAACGTTATCATATCAATGATAGAATCTTAATAATTAATAGTTCCAAAGGAAAAATATTGGTGTGGCTGAGCCAACAATCCATTAAATACCTTGTCAACCTAATCACCATCTGACTTCGCTGGGTTTGCATTTTTGTTGACACGGGTCATTGTCCTTAGGACCCTGCAAAAAGAGACGGACACCATTACAAAATCATTAATCACTCAGAGCGATGCAACACTTAATTTTTAGGAAGCGCCCATCTGAGACCACGTTTTGGGGAGGCATTCTGTCCAACAGTCATATGTTTTGTTTCATGCTTCCACATTTGGCGCACATATCGCAAGAGCATTTCCAACTATAACATCTGGAAGAAATTCATTTTTCAATTATGCTAGAGGGATGGCTGTACCTGGTTTCAAAAGCCCCCATTTGTGCATTGACAGGCAGAGGATGCTAGCTAAGGTGAGGATTTGGAACCAGCATGATGTAATTCGTGCAGCATCTTGAGGTAAGTCACTTGCCTTAGTTCAATAATTTTATAGATACTATATAGACCAAATATAACCCAACCACACATATACATTGGTTGCAATATATCTGCTGTTGTTTATCACTTCGGAGAATTGGAGGTTGACATCCTTGTTTTGCATCTATATCTTGATGGTTGTCATGTGCCAATCTTGATGTCAACACTCAAATAATACAGTGAGACGAATGCAATTTCTTTTACAATAAAATAATATCCCTTCCATGATTATCACCATATTTTGTTAATTTTTTTTATTTTTTCAAATAAAATTAACATTATGGATTGTAGAAACTTGATATCTTTAACCATACTTTGTTTCAAATCATTCATTTTGGCAGGGGTAGGCAGGACGCTGGCATAGGTTGTGGAGTACAACCTTATTCTTGTCAAATGCAATTGCTGGAAAATGCTAAAGCCCTTCAGTAAATCCATTTTGTGCACAGGAGACCGCATTTCTTTAAGTCATGCTGTTAAACAACTCTCATGCCCTATTTATGCGCCCACCTTTCGCATTCATTTTTATTAGGGTAGTTGCAATGGCAACATCTGAAAAAATATTTTTCTGTCCTTTATGCGTGTTGGATGTTCATACCCTGTTGCAAGCTCCCATTTTCGTGTAGGCAAAGAGGATGCTGGAACAGGTTGCGTAATTTGTCTATACGCCTGCCTATTTGCATTTGTTGAAAATTTCTAAAGCCCTTTTAACGAATCCATATTGTGCATATCCTGCAATTATTGCATTCCATGAGATCACATTGCTTTGAGGCGTTTTTTTTATAAAAAAAAACAGTTCACTTGCCTTGTTTATGGTTCCACATTTTATGGCCTTCAATCCAACTACATCCAGTTATCGTTTAATTCCTCTATCTTTCATCGATCTCCTTTCCATTTAAACCTCCCACACCTGCCGACACCTATGAAATAACCATATACAGTGTTCTAGCCTCCACAACTTAAAAACTTACACGAAATGTTGATCAACTTTTGCAAAAATGTCAATTTGAACTTAAACAACATGATGTTTTAATTTTTTTCTTTAGACACTTCGTGTCTTATTTGACAGACCTCGACCAACTTTAATAAATTTTATTAAGTTATAGTGTAAAATAATTTCTTGGTGCTTTATTTGCTAATAACTGGGATGCTTTATTTGTCTTCTTCGATACTTGTGAACATATTTTCAGTGGTTTGGGATATATGTAGCATAGAGAACATAAGTTCAACACCCGACAAAAATAAAGAGAACAACATTCAGAGAAAAACATTTTTCTAGTATACAAATATTAGTTCCTGAAAGATTTCATTTATGTGAAAGACTTGTATTCTTTATTATAATTAAAAGTATAACTTTCGAATTCATGAAATTTTAGTAAACGGATGGGCTAGCAGCGAACAAATCTCAGTAACATTTGGTTTATAAATTACCATTTCTCTGGAAATTCTACGAATCATGTACCTAATGATGTGATGTATGTAGGTACTCCCTTTGTGGGCAATAGAATAGGGTTTTTAACTAGAACAAAATTCTACAGAGTTTTACAAATATATAAATTTTTTATTAGACATTCAAACGGGTGATGTTTTTATTTTGTTAAGGTTCAATTATAAAAGGACGACTTTTAAGCTTTAGAACTGATTTGAAAATGTATTTTTCTCTTTGTGTATCTTATCATGAACTATATGACATTTAGGGGACATTGCAAGTGAGCCACTCATCTTGAAAATGTGATAGATGATTTGCATGAGGAATGTTACCCTAATTCTAAATTCCAAAATATAGGTAGAAATACCGTAAGTCTTGAAGAGCACCAATCTATGCAAGATAGTATCATGGATCAGTGTTAATGTCCTTTATGATTGAGTTTGAGATACCTAGATGTCTTTGAAACCTAGTGGTTATGCTTTGTGTGGGTGAGTCAAATGAGTTGGAGCAACTCAAGTTGTCGAACTACGATGCCTTTGCAATATATATACATAGGAAAAGCCATCAAACAATTAGCCCCTAAGGCATTAGGTCAAGCCCTTAGGACTGTTCTTTTGAGTTTTGTTTTTAGAATTTTCTCTCTTGATGTTGTAAACCACCATATGATTTGCATAGCTTATCTTGATGAACATGTACTAATTACCCATTGATCTTACGTGTGCACCAAGTTTTGTAGATCTTGTAGATATAGTAATTGGGAGCGAGGAGATTTTGATGTGAGGGAACACAAGAGATGTTGAGTAGATAAGAAGTATGTTTTGATGATCCAAATAAGTAGATATTATTTAAAAAAATAAAAGGAACTCATCCATATTTACTCTTAGCTAATGAGATTATCGTCAATTGACTTAAGTACTATAGTATGTTAGTTCCGTTTTAAAAAAAATTATTTGCAAAATTAGTAAAGTTGTTGCAAATTTGTTAGGTTATGTAGTGTGAAAAAAAGTGGGCATGACAAAAGGCAAGGCAAAATCAACAGGTTTTTGAATTATCGAACTTGTAAGACTAAAATGAGGGTAATAAAATGGGAACTTACACTAGGTGCAAATTTATGGCATTACATTTATTATGATGAGTATTATATGCTAAAACATAGAAAGATTGGTCTAATTTTTACAAACTTGTGCAAGAATTTGATTAATATTTCTTTCCAATCTGCAATGAACAACAAAGAAGGGATTTATTTCTCAGCTATGATAAGTTACATGATTTTTTTTTTTTAAGGAAATTATATTTCTAGTATGTTATATATACCAATATATATATATATATATATATATATATATATATATATATATAGAATGTATAAAGGATATTCTGTGTTAAATATTTATAAAATTATAAGACAAGCTTAATGCTTACTCTATTAAGTTGATTGAAAGAAATTAGTTTTATAATTTGAATTATTGAAATTTTTTAAACATTGTAATATCATACTCTTTCGGATAAAAAAAGGTATTATACTGTACTTTTACCAACACTATTATTATGTTCTTCTGCAAAGAACTAAAAGAAAAAAAGAAGAGAGAAATCTAAACTATTTTGAAATAAGTTATTGTCACAACCCTCTTCTTTCAAGGATCTAATTAATTTGGAACAATTCTAAACTTGGTATGTATTAAGTAAGCAATATTATCAAGATAATAAATATTGTAAATACACACACACACACACACACACACACACATATATATATATAAAATTGTAACTACAAAAAATAGAAATAAATAAATAAACTTTAATTCATTGCTTGAGTGATGGTACGCATTATAGCAGTGGTCATTAATAGCAAATTAATGGAAGCATGGTTGCATGCGCCTCCACTTGGATGGACCACTCTCCCTTTTTTTTGCATATATGTATGTCTAGTATGGCACTTGTGACTATAATTTATGGCTGAGTTAAATTAGGAAAAAAAAATGACGTTGAGCACATCATGATAGCACACACCTATTTTCAAATTGTTTCATTTTAGTATCACTAGTATTCTCCACAAAGAGCGAGGTCTCTATTAAAAAGGAGGGAGTTGATTCATATCTGGGAGCACAGAGCTCATCATCGTCCATTTTTCCACATATTCAAGGTTTATAACTTTTTCTTCCTAAAGATGGTTACCTATTTAATGGCCATGTCTTATTGCCATGGGTGGCGGGGAGATTCAAGTCAAGAAAAGGGTATGGAAAAGAACAGGGTTGTGGCTCTTCAAACGCAACCTTAATGAGGAGTACAAGAGAAGGGGGCGAATGAACTTACAGGTTGTATTGGTACTTCAATTATACTATGTTCATGACTTATCAACGCCTCTGCTATGGTCAATCTCGTCACCCAAGTTTTGCGTAGGAGGATTCGTATCAAAGCTTCATTAGGTAAGTCTCACTGTACACTTTTCCCTTTCCTACCTAGACAATAGAGGATTTGGCATCGTTTCTTTTTGAAATCATTAGGGGGACAACATGTTTGGTTTATAATATGTCGAAGTCACTTAGATTAACTAACTTTCTTATCTATGGGTAAACGTTTGCATTCTAGCTATCTTATGAAGGGTAAACGAAGAATAGGTAGGGTGGTCTATGGATTAAATACACAGTTAAGTGAATCAACATATCTTTAATTCAATATCTTGTCTCTATGATAAGTTTTGTAGACAACAAATATAATGCTTTCCCCTTAGCCTAATCATGATTGGCATCTCATGAAAACACACTTCTAGTGAAATCATGCCGATTCGCTCTTGTGATGGTGTGTGCATTTCACAACTAGTGAGCATATTTTATCAATACACCACAACCCCATTAGCTTGATGGTCATGAATGCCTCATCTTGAGACTCTCATTTTTCATGATCAAAGGTTGATCCTTGACTCTCTACCCATCACCGATGAGACCTTTAGCACTAGAGCCTTTTCTAAATTAAAACTATACTTATCCTAATCGCTCATAGAATACATGCACTTTTGATGTAGGAGCATCCTTGGTTCTTTGAAATCCTGCACTAACCAAAAATATTTTCCTTTCAGTTTTGTTCTTGTTTAGTTCAAGTTGGCAGATTTATCATATTTTCTCACCAGACCATGGAGATCTATGTTTTCATCAAGGACATGTTCATTTTCCTTATTCCAAGATTTTAGAGCAATTGGACCTTTTTCTGGCAAGTTATCACTTTTGGATTAAGCAAGACATTTTCTAGAACAAAGTACCAGAATAATTTCAAGCCTAACGACTAATTTTGTCTCTTGTGGATCCTTTTGTAACTTGTAGATCCTTGTGGCATGATTCAAATTGTTCTACGGAGTGTTGTCGACCTTAGTTTTGGTCCACACTTCATCCTATGCACCCGACGAGGATAAATTCAAATTTGAAGGCTGACCTTGCACATACATGTTACATTTTATTTCATCAAAGATTGTAATGATCTTTAGCCAACGCGGAGGATTCTAGATATCCAGATATGATATAAATAATTGTAATAGATCATTAGGAAAGTAAGTTTTAGGAGGAAGATGAATATTCAGCTCAAATTAAGGAGTAAATAAGAAGAATGTATTTTTGAGCAAGTTGTATCAGGCCTGTGAGCCGAATCTATAAGCCCAAATGTTGTTGGCTGTTTGTAATTGAAATTTCTGATAATAAGAAGGTTTGAATCTGCATTTTCCTCCATCTTCCATGTTGCTTTTGTTGTGTGAATCTTGCTACATGGTCGAGACTATTCTCTTTGAGGACCCTCCTCCCATGTCTGCGCTAGTATCAAAGCAAGATTCGTTCTATGAGAGATCGTCCTAATTTGCAGAGTCTTGTTGAAGATTTGTTGTGGGGTGGTGGACTGAGGATCCAACTTGCAGCTATAGAGGACTTGTGTAAAGATGACAGGAAGAAGAAATGGTAGAGAAAATGGAGCGCGCGGAAATGCAGACCCAACTATAGTGGAGATGTTGAGAGGAATTGCTGCTAGATTAGATGCAGTTGAAATGGCCTAGAGGAGAGGTCGACTAGTTGATGATGTGAGTGATGAAGAGGTAGAAGCACATGAAGAAAGGGGAAGAGAAAATCAACCTGGCCTTGATCAAGAAGAAGAAAGGTTCATTAGAGTCCTAACCAGAGTAAATACCAGACCACATTTCAATCCTCTAAATTATAGTGGTAAGTTGGATTTAGATGAATTGCTTGATTGGATAACAGAGATGGAGAAGTATTTTGATTTTGAAGGTACCACCAATGATAAGAAGGTGAAATTTTCTTGTAAAAAAGTTGAAAGGACATGCATCCCTTTGGTGGGAGCATTTGCAAATAGATATATGCAAAGAAGAGGAAAGGGGAAGATAAAATCATGGGATCAAATGCTGAATAAGTTGAAGATGAAGTTTATACCCGCAGACTATCAAATTAGTTTGTTTTGAAAGTTGCAAAATTTGAAGCAAAAGGAGTCAAGTGTGACAGAGTATACAGAGGAGTTCTACAAGTTGAATATCAAATATGGACATTCAGAGGATGAGATTGAGCATGTAGCTAGATATGTGAATGGCTTGAGGCTATCTATATAGGATGAGATTAGTTTGATCAAGTTGTAGAGTGTGGAAGAGGCATATCAATGTGCCCTAAAAGAAGAAGAGAAGCTGAATAAAAGACATGAGCAGAGACAAAGAGGAAGAGGTGGAATATTTCAGAGAGGAAGAACTTTTACTAGAGGAGGAAGAGGATATTTTGTAGATCAAAATAAAGATAAGGAAGTCAGTAAGAATGATAATTCATACCGAAGAGATGATGGAAACTCTTACCAGAGAGGAGGATATGGTGGTTACCAAAATGAGGGTTATAGAAAAGATGGGTATGTGTAAGATCATGATGGGCCAAAAAATGGCAATATGATGGGTATGTGGCTGACGACTATTTTTTTACCCAAAATTGATGAAATGAAAAGGGTTTTTAAAGGAGATTCTCAGATTTCCACCAATATAAATTATGCTTTACTTTGAATTTATTAAGTAATTATTATTCATTTTCTATTCAAATTATGACTAAAGTCCTTATTGATAGGTTGATTGAAAAACTTCTATAGCTTTCAAATGGTATCACATTTTTTGAATCCAAAAAAATGCGTCACATTCTATGCTTCACATACTATAGGATTAAAAAAATAAAAAATGGATTTCATAAAGTTTTGACAAAGTTAAGGTGGTCAGACATATGAGTTTTTATATTTTAAAAAAGTTATAATAAAAAATCATAATTAATTATTTACTTGGAAAAAATTACAAAAAAATATGCATCACATGAAGCATGGAGTCTCTGCTTATATCTAAAATATTATAAAAAGATATTATCATTTTATTGTGGTTCTAGGGTTGTCAGACATACACCTACTTCTTATTTTTTCCCTGAAATTTAAGTACCATTGCATTGAAATTTCAAATTTTTGCCAAATAATTTTATTTTTTTAAACAAACCTAGTAGTTTAGAAACTGCATTCAATTTGCTATAGATTCTATTCTTACATATTTTTGAAATAATATAGATAACTTATTCAAATTTTTACGTCAAATTTCCTAACTTTGATTTTTCTAAATTTTTTGCCACTTAAGGATCTGTTTTTTCCATGATGATCCTACACACACCCAGATGATAAAGGATAGGAGAAAAGAGTATTTAGTGGAACTTGTTTTAAGTGTGGTGGAGGACATAGAGCCTTTGAATGTAATCAGGGAGAGATAAGAAGAAAGACATAAAATAGTAGAAGAACAACCTTTATTGAGGAGGATCATGGCAGATCATCTAATAAACCAGAGGAAGGAGAAGTATTGGTGAACACGCGAGTATTATGTCAAAGTGAGATGGAGTAGGAACCATTGTAGAGAAAGAATTTGTTTTGGACCATATGCAAGGTAGTTGGAAAATGTTGCAAAGTGATTGTTGATAGTGGAACCTCCAGAAACCTAGTTTCAGAAGAAATGGTGACCAAATTGAAGTTGGGAAGATTGAAACACTCGAAGCCCTATCATATGGCATGGGTTCAAGATGAGCATAAGATACTGGTAAGTGAACAATGTTTGGTCAAATTGAAGATAGGAAATTATCATGATAAAGTTTTGTGTGATATCATGCCTATGGATGTATGCCATATTTTGTTGGGAAGGCCTTCGTAATATGATAGACTATTCATGATGGAAAGAACACATATACCATTGTTGTTAATGGGATGAAGCAGACTTTGTTGCCATTGGAGGATGTTCCTAAAGTTGAGATATGTACGAATGCTAGAATTTTTTTAGTTGATGGAAGGAGATTTATGGATGGACTGAAACATGAGAACATGTGCTCTACTTTGGTTCCTAAGAAGGCTGAAGACTTGAAGCATGTAGAAGAACAACAAAAGGAGATTAAAGAGATGCTAGTAGAATATGAAGATATCATTTCAGCTAATGTACCTGATGGATTGCCACTTGTGAGGAGTATCAGTCATTGCATGTATATGATTCCTAGAGCTAGTTTGCCTAATAAAGCAACACACTGGATGACACCAACAGAGAATGAAGAGTTGAATAGACAAGTGCAGGAATTTTTGAAGAAAGGTTTGATCAAGGAAAGCTTAAGTCCTTGAGCATTACTTGCTGTGCTATCACCTAAGAAGGATGGGGAATGGAGGATGTGTATAGACTCTAGAGCCATAAGAAAAATCACAGTGAAGTATAGGTTTCATTTTCCGCAGATGGATGACATTATGGATTGTTTGAGTGGAGCTAAATACTTTGCAAAGACAGATTTGAAGAGTGGATATCATCAGATCAAAATTAGAGAAGGGAATAAATGGAATACAACATTCAAGACAAATGAAGGATTGTATGAGTGGTTGGTGATGGATTTTGGACTAAAAAATGCATTGAGTACTTTCATGAGGCTGGTGAATGAAGTATTGAATAAATTATTGGGTAAGTTTGTGATTGTGTACTTGGATGAAATATTGATTTTAAGTAAGACTAGAGAAGAACATTTGTTGCATATAAGACAAGTTTTGTAGAGGTTGAGAGAAGAGAAGTTGCTGATAAACATTAAGAAGTGTAGTTTCATGATGGAAGAGTTAGTATATCTAGGATTTGTGATATCTATGGATGCATTGAGGATGGATCCTGAGAAAGTAAGAGCAATTGTTGAATGGCCTACACCATAAATTATTAGAGAGAAAGAATGAGAGGATATAAGAAGGATTTTAGGTGGATGTCTGGAGCAAACAAAATTTTTGAATTGTTGAGGCAGAAAGTGATAGAGCAACCAGTATTGGCATTACCAAATTTCAATAAGGTATTTCAGGTAGATTGTGATGCAAGTGGAAATGCAATTGGAGAGGTATTGAGTCAAGAAGAGAGACCAGTAGCTTATTTTAGTGAGAAATTGAATGATGCTAGGAGAAGATATTCAGTGTATGACTAGGAGTTTTATGCCATAGTTCAAGCCTTGAAGAAGTGGAGACATTAATTTTTTCCTAAGGAGTTTGTGTTGTATATAGATCATCAAGCATTACAGTATTTGAACATTCATAGTAAGTTGAATCAGAGACACATGAGATGGGTGGAATTTTTGCAGTCTTTTGTTTTGAAACATAGGAGTGGAAAGTCAAATAGGGTTGTCGATGCTTTGAGTAGGAGAAGGAATTTACTAACAGAGATGAGAGTGGAAGTATTAGGCTTTGATGAATTGAAGAACTTGTATGAGGAAGACCTAGATTTTGCAGAACCTTGAAGAGTTTGTAAAGAACTAGTCTTGAAGGATAAGAGTCAATGGTCGGATTATTTCATTCAAGAGGATATGTTTTTCAGAGGGAATCAGTTGTGTATACCCCAGAGTTCAATGAGATAAAATATAATAAAAGAAAAACATAATGGAGGATTGGACGGACACTTGGGAATTTATAAGACAGTACAGTAATAAGTGAGAATTAATTTTGGCCACAAATTCATAAGGATGTTAGGAAATTTGTGCAGAGTTGTAGAATTTGTCAAGTTGCAAAAGGGAGTAGTCAGAATGTTGGATTGTATAAGCCTTTGACAGTTCCAAAGAGACCTTGGGAAGACAAGCATGGATTTCATACTTGGCTTGTCGAAGAAACATACAGGTAATGATTCTATATTTGTGGTGGTGGATAGATTTTCTAAAATGGCACATTTCATACCTTGTAAGAAGACAATAGATGCAATACATGTAGCAGACTTTATTTTCAAGGAAGTGGTGAGATTGCATGGATTACCTAGGAGTATTGTTTCAGACAGAGATACAAAGTTTGTTGGTTACTTTTGGAGGACACTTTCGAAGAGGTTAAAGATAGATTTAAAGTTCAATTCCAATTTTCACCCACAAACTGATGGAAAGAAAGAGGTACTAAACAAGAGTTTGGGGAATTTGTTGAGATGTTTGGTTGGAGAGAAGACTGGAAGTTGGAATTTAGTCCTTGCACAAATAGAGTTTGCTTACAATAATTTAGTGAACAAGAGTACTAGAAAGACACCTTTTGAGATTGTTAATGGAGTGAATCCTAGAGGAGTATTAGAGTTAAGAGACATTAGTAGTGAAGAAAAATGAAGTCCAGAAGCAGAAGAATTTGCAAAACATATGAAGAAAGTGCATACCCAAGTAAAGTAGCATTTGGAAGATATTAACTGGAAGTATAAGGAGAAAGCAGATGAGAAAAGGTGACATAAAGAATTCTAAGTTGGAGATGAAGTGACGGTGTATTTGAGGAAGGAAATATTTCTATTTGGAATGTATAGTAAGCTGAAGATGAGGAAGTTTGGACCTTGTAGGATTTTGAAGAAGTTTGATTCAGGAAATGCACATGAAGTAGAGTTATTGGATGGTATGGGTATATCACCTATATTCATTACTGCAGATCTACATCAATATCATGAAGTAGAATTCAGTGGAGACATTGAAGTAAAATTGGAGAAAAAATTTATTAATCAATAATTAGATGAGATAGAAGAGATTTTAGATATCAGAGATGGGAGGAAAATGCATGGAAGACAATGTTGATGGTGTTTTCTACACAACAACAACTCAGATAGAATATAATATCCTATATCTCTTGAAAGGTAAATCTCTATCAACAAGCCTCAAGAGATAACCCCAAGGTCTCTAATGTTAGCTCTTGACAATGCATAAACAACTCAGTGATAAATGTGAAAATGCTAGTAATCACAAAGGGACCTTACTACAAGCAAATACTGGATCTTTGATTTATCAGATCTAGCAATATGATGATAATTCAAATCCTAAATTTAACCCAAATGATAAAAGAAATAACAAAAGATAAAGGTTTCAGAGAGATTCCTAAATTTAACACTAAACCTAAGATTAACAATGCAAATGACAAACACTTGAAACAGACCAATCCCTCAGAAACTAATTTCTACTTGACCTAGATGGATCAAAAATCTTATAGAAATAGTGAAATCTTCTAAGGTGTTAAATATTTTTAGATCATGAACATTCATTCAAAACAACCCTATTGCAATCGAAATGAATAAACCTCCACAATTGAACTAAGCACAATGAATATAAAAGTCTAGGCTAACTTTGCAAAGAAACTAACAATTAGTTGGTTGCGAAAAGTATGGACCAGGGATTATTGCAACACTTCAAGTACTAAATCATAAACACTATCAATTTATCTAACATTAAACCTAATGTACTTATCAAATGACTTAAGCAATTCCAAAGATAGAATCACAAGAACCATGCTAGATAAAATTCAACACAAGAAAGGCACCAAATCACAATGTCTTCACTTGCATTAAATTACCCAAAGTAGCAACAATTCCAGTATTCTGTTACAACACTTGCTTGAAATGAACTAACTTCTAACTCTTTCTCTACTGCTTAATTCGCTCTAGCATCAAAACTATCTATCTATCCCTTACAAATGAGGCAGAATGCCATATTAATAGAAACCCCCCAAGGTATGTCGACCTAAGTAGACTTTACAATAATAATAAATGGCCATAAAACAAGTTAGCCAAGAGGAATTCAAAATAAGATAAACTATGAATTAAATGCATGAACTCCATCTAGGTTGGCCTGGTATCTCCAATGTAGCTCAGAGCAATGCATGCAAAATAATAGGGAAGCACAAATTCCAATGAAGCCTTGTATTAATTGCTTTCCCCTTTGTCTTTATTTCAATACACCCTATCATGCACCATCAAAATTACCCTATCCTAGTCGACTATAGGTGGAAAAGGTAAAACCTCAAATTATCCTTTCAATAGATTTAATATTTTCTCTTGATTGCTCCAATGACTTATCCCACTCAACCCTATTGGTTTGATATTTATCAATGACTGCAATATAAGTGGCCACATCATCCAACTGATGTTTAGTAATAGGATCCTCAATGACTGGTGAATATACATCTCGCCACCATTTCTTCAACTGTTCAAAGCTCAAATGCTTTGGTGAAAAATTCCTTCTCCCTGTCATCACTTCAAAGAATGAGATGCATCTATCATAAATATTAGTCAAGGCATCCTCAATTTTCCTCTACTTATATATCTTCTTCAAAACTTTCTGCCTTATTTGAAAAGCTTCAAAGCATTCCCAAGGATCTCCAGCTCTAGAGGAAGGGAGAATTCCATCACTCACCAACTTATCCTTACTGTATTCCATGATGGTCTTGGTGTTCTACAAAAGGAGATCTACATCCTCTTTATCTTGAGCCAATACATCTTCAACCAATCTATTGCACTCAATGAATCTCCTCCAGTTGAAAGGATGTATTTGATAGCATCATCTCCTTTAGTCTGCACCCCTTGTAACCAGGTTACTATGGCAAGAGTGGTGGCCTTTATTCTTTCCAGCTTAGATACAGTTTCTTGGGGCAGGAAACTTGCAGTAGAAGATGAGGAACTAATGGATTGCAGAGGTTTCATCAAATCTTCCAAATATTTCTTAGTATTTCATTATCTTTCTTCAACTCCTATTTAGCTTGTGCTTCTTTCCTCAATCTTCCCAGGATCACAACACTTGAACCCTCATATTCTTCAATATCTTGTTCCATAGAAGTGGGTCCTAGATTGATGGTCTACATTTTGTAATCACTCACAGTAACCTCATCTCTATTCTTTTCAGTGGCAAGAGTAGCAATGTGGACCACTTTGTTGTTTGCTTCATCCCTTTAGATCTTGGAGATGACCCTGGCCTTCTTCTTTCCTTTAGCTTTTCCTACTTTTTCTAGTAGCTCATCCCAATTGGGAGGGGTATCATCCACAACAATTTGTTTCCTCCTTATTTCTTTATCAGGCCAACCTGGAACAATAGACTCTGTCTATTTTTCACTCTGTCCCACTTCTTCTTGCTGACCCTTGGGTGCTTCTTCATGCTTCTCAGGAAACTCTTCATCTTTATCCTATTCTTCTCTGCCACACTCCTCTTCTTCATGCACTGGTGATGAAATATTAACACGTGATTCCTCTCTCTGAGGAGGTTTGTCTTCTTCATTTCTAGTAGGAGAATCCTCATAAGTTACCAAGGGAGTATGTAGAAATTTCTTCATTTTTGCAGCTGCACTATGAAGCTCACCTTCTTGAAATTCTTCTCCCCCTTCATTTGATGGGTGCTCCACATCTGTTGGTTGTTCTGATGTACCATGTGGTTCATGGGGTGGAGAAGCCTCTTTATGTTGTTCTGCAACAAAGGTTGTTGGAGGAATATCCTTCTTTAGCACACTGTCCTTGGGAGAAGGATTTCTTGATCTCCTTGTGTATACTTGTATCTTCTCTCCAAAACTTTGTAAATTTACCACTGTTGAAGGATCAACTTCACCTTTCTCCTTAGAAGTTCCACCCTTCTTTCTTGAAATTCTTGTTGTTTTCCTCCTTTTAGGTGCTAGGGCACCATCCTTTTCTTCTCCTTTACTTGGTTCTTCCTCTACTAATTTTTCTGTCCTTGAAGTAGCAGTACTCTTTTTTGCTTTTGGTTTCGTCTGTTTCTCCTTCTCTTATGCTTGGGAACCTTTGATCTTAATCTTAAAAGGAGAATCCAACTTGGTCTTTCCCTTAGGATCTTCCTCAGCTGACTCCTCAGAAGTGGAATGGGATTTTAGATCCCCCATCATATTATAGGTGCATTGCACACCTTCACTTTCAAGCTCCCACACCTTGTGTTTGAGCCACAACTAGGTGTATTTCATCACAAGGGCCATGATTTGCTGTAATTCAGTGTTTTCCTCTTCCAGCCAGTCTACTTCTCCAATTGGCCTGTCCTTAATTGGCTCATAATCATGAATTTGGATTAAGTCTCCATCATCTTCCACTTGATCGAGAACAATTTTCACTCTATACAATCAAACCACATCAACTGGGAGTCTAGAGAATTTCTTCTTTCTTACCTCAAACTCATCCTTGCTATTGGCCCAATAGTCCTCTATGTCATCTTTGTGGTGGTATTCCCTATTGGCTTTCTTTTGTACTTCACCAATGATATAAAAACCCAGCCTTTTGGAATGGTAAGACAACCCAAGAGTGCTCATTTCCTCCTCAGAAGCATAGGTTGAATTAATTGAAGGGCATACCTCGCTAGTACATATCTTCAGAGGAAAGTCTCCACCAAATCCAGTTTTATGCTTATCTTTCTTTACAATGGCATCAAAGTCACATATTTTCCTTGTAACCTGTAGAAGTATAACATGGTTTGTGGGATACCTTGGAATCTTGTATGGAGCCCTTTGACAACTATCAATTCTTATGTAAGAGAAGGTGGGAAACTGTATGAACCAAGCCCCATACCTTTTGATCAAATCCTTAGCATCATCTGATTTTCTTACATGGTTCACACCTTGGAGCAATGTAGTGATGTGCATGGTGAATGCATCATTCACCCTCCTATAACTTGAGCCGCCTAATTGAAATTGAGGATAAAATTTATAGATCACATCCTGTCCAAATATTCCTCTTGTGCTCAATACTTTATAAGGATGGAATGTTGCAAGTGCATACACTAAATAGGAAGTCATGGTGAATGTCTTGGTCTATAGCACATTACACATTTGTTCATGAATCACATTACTTATAACACCTACCTAATGATAGTTGATATTTTCTTGCTCCATTCTCACAATAACATGGAGCATCACATTCTCGAACATACTTGCACTCTTTAAGCCTACCACCCGGCTAAGCAATGTGATGGCATCATAGACTTCTTGTTTAAATTTTTTCTTGTGCAATTGCTTAGGCAGTTTTGAGAAATGGGAGTTTGGATTTTCAAGCCAAGAATTGATAACCTATTGTGACTTAATAGTCTCCTCCTCATAGTACCTTTTAGTTGCCTCCATATTAAATGCTACTACATGAGACTTGCCTAGCATATCAAAGGTCTATGCAATGGAGACATGGTTAAGATTAGCCAATACTCTCCCTTGAGGACTAAATATCATTTGTGAATCCCTGTCATAGTGCCAAGCACATTCCAATACCAACTCATAACACTGAACTGTGGGAGGAAATCCTACTACATGAGATAATCTTGATTCTTTTAGTCTCCTCGCCAGCATCGAAAGATCTTCTTGTGCCATCCTTGCCTTAAACTCCTCATAGTCCCATCGACCCACATTTGTGTCTTAAACTTTAGACCAAACTGAGGCTATCTTACTTTCTGGGATCCTTCTCTTTACGTCCAATTTAACTCTTTCTACTTTTGAGATAGAGGATCCTTCCATATCACCATTGGTCATTCTAGCCGCTGCCTTGCTAGCTTCAACCTGCATCCATCAAATACTAACATGAAAATCCAATTGTTGATAACCTAATTGTCAAAGTGTTACCTCAAAATCATAAGAAAAGCATCAAACTGAGAAGTTCAGGATTCCAAGTTAACTAGGGAAAACCAGTCTAGGAGGGACTTCAAAAAATTCTAGACCAGGAGGATTTTCCCGAAGAAGGCACAAATATCAACAATAGATTCTCAAAATGAAGAAAGGATGCATAAAACATTGTGTAATTTATCAATTAAAAGCATGAAATGTTAAGAATTCATCATTACATTCATCCATCTCATCCAATCTCTAAGTTCCACGAATCCTCCCAGAGAATCTGAAAAAATCCAGTCGGACTGGAATTCCTCAAAAATAATGATACCATATGAACTTTGGGGAAACGAAAGGGAGAAAGAGAAATTGGGAAAATCCACCAGTGCAGGAAAATCTCGAAACTAACCAAAATATTGATGCACCCTCACGATGTTGCTCAAATTGATCGAACGATCACAAATTTGAGGAATTTGGGCCTACGAGAAGTTTGAATTGAACCTCCTATTGATTTTGATAGATATTAAAGCTCCTCTTAAAGAAAATCGAAAGGAAATGGTGATGCCCTAGGTATGAAACCCTAAAGATCCACCATTGACGCACAAACAAGCTCAGGACTTAGGTTACTCAACTGCTAGCTTTCAAAGTATTGTCATGGTCACAAACAAGTAAGATGAAAGTGAAAAGAAAGCATGAAACTCACTTGGGGAACCATCAATCTAATCAACATCATGCAACCCTAGCTTTAGAATACCCAAATACATAGAAATTCAAACTTCGATCATATCCAGAATGCCAAATGACCACTCACATTCATCAATCAAAAGATAGGTAATGTGTACATACCATTTGATGAAATGGAAATCGATTATAGCAATGATAGACAACAATCCCGAACGCCCGAGCAAGCTTTGACAACATTGACGCCCAGAAAACAACTACCAAATCCAAAAATTTGGAGGTTCAACACACCAAATTCAGCCAAGCACAACAAGATTGAACACCCCAACTCAATAGAACACAAATGATAAAGCATAATGGCAAGAAAATCCCCAAAAATTGATTAAATACATCCCTCACAATTCGTACGAGTGATCATAAATGTAGTTGACAAGACAAGCCAAAGAAACTCAGAAACCCGATGTCGGAAAAACAAAATTTTGGAAAAATATGGTCTAGGTGGAATTTTGTGAAGTCCTAGATTTCCTGAACTGCAGTGTTTATTCACTTCGCCAGACTTTGAGTGAAATCCGAGAAAATCCAGATGGATTGGAAAATCTCGAAATGGAGTAAAAACCCAAACTTTGTTTAGAACTTAGATTTTTCAATGTGCAACTTAGGGGAATCACTTAGGCAAGCAAGATAAAAAATATAAGCTCATGCCAAGGCAAGGTAAATCCTCAAAATCAAAGGGCCAAAACACCAAGAATAAAAGTGAAAAGAGGGTCCCTGCTTTCAGCAGGGTGTGTGCAAAAACTGCACAACAAATGGCAACTCTGCTGGGAAATGCTCTAGAGAATTTGATGATAAAAAGAATCATGAACCCATAATCTCTGGTTTTGATCTCCCTATCAGAAAAACAAAACAGAATGAAAAGATTAAAGAATCAGAACCAAAGGTAGATTGAACCTTCCATAAACTGAAAATCCAAGTGTGTGCACATGAGTTCGTTTCCCTCAAGATACTGCAGAAACCAAGTTCAATTAGGTCAGGCTACGTAAAGATTCTAACTCCAAAAACAACCTGGATAGAGCCTCGCTGTCATCAGGCATCTATAGCCCTGGCGAGGTTATCGCTATGACTCTCTCAAACATAGTTCTATTGCCATCCAGGCGTCCATAGCCTCAATAGAGATATTCAGATACTCCTGATAAGTTGAATGCATTTGAATTTCAATATTTTCTCTTTTCTTCTTTTGATATTTCCTTTCTTTTCATTTTTCGTTTCAACCTGTGAACAATGAAGTTCACACTTAGGACTGAGAACCGCAGTGGCACTGAAGCAAAAATAAGATTTTTCACCTGACAAGACCTCACAAGGACCCTACCGCAACTCTAGGATTCTTCAGATGTATGAAAGATATAAGATTTTAGAATACTTCAAATTGAAATCAAACCAATGACTCATCCCCCTTAAATCAAACATTTAGACTGCTTGATCATAACAAAGACCTCAACCATCTATTCAAGACACATGATTAAATTTCATCAATGAAATACTCAGAACAGTCCCAGATAAAGGTATATTTTCCATGTAGGTGCAACACATCTAGAAGAAAACAAGGAAACCTCCCAAGCAAAAGTAGAACAAAAACACACCAAACCAAAAGAAAACCTACACTAACCAAAGCAAACAAAAGCAAAACAAAAAGGGAAACATACTCTAACCAAATTAAAGCAAAGAAAAACATAAAGGAAAACCTACTCCAACCATGTACAGGAAAAGAGCTAAAGATAGCTGAGGATTGGAAATAATGCTTCAAATACTACCCATTGACAAGCAGTGGTATATCCTCCCTAGTGAGAGTTTGCAAGCAAAAATCATTATCTCCCAGAATTTCTGAGATCTGGTAAGGGCCAAGCCAAAGTCTGTCAAATTTACCATGCTCCCCCTTACGGTCATGGGCTTTATCCTAGTAGAGAACCAAGTAAAGAATTCTAAAGGCTTTTACCTTGGCTCTTCTATCAAACCACCTTTTGACTACCCCTTGATTTTTGGAAAAGTTTTCAAGGGCTTCATCTCTTTTCTCCTCAAGGTTTAACAAATTTCTTAGCAAGTCTGGCCTCACGTTTATCCCCTTCATCATAATATTCATTAATGAATTGCAAGGTGGGGATTTTTAACTGAATAGGAAACACAGGCTCTAACCCATAAACCAGGTGGTAAGGGGATATTCCTATGGAAGTCTTGTGTCTTGTACGATCTGCCCTGAGAGAAAATCTGAGCTGGGTGTGCCAATCCTTAGGATTTCTTTCTAACAACTTGTGAATAACAGTCATGAGATTTTTATTGGAAGACTCAACTAGACCATTTCCTTGAGGGTAATAATTGGATGCAAACTTAATTATGATTCCATGAGCAAAGGCCTAGTTAGAGAATTTCAATGATGCAAATGTAGGGCCATTATCATAAACCAAAGACATATGACATCCAAAATGGTTAATAATACCTTATTCAATGAAATTGATTACCACCTTAGAAGTACATTTTGTGCAAGCAAGGGCCTCAATCCATCTTGTGAAATAATCAGTAACAGTAAGAATATACCTGTGACCTGCAAAGGAAGGCGGATTGATTGGACATATGAAGTCCATTCCCCACTGCTTGAAAGGTTTTACCTCAAAGACTAGTTGAAGTGGGAGTGCTGCGTACTTCTCTTTGGTTGTTATAGTCTGACACACATGACAAGTTCTGACATGATTGTGTGTGTCCTTGAACAATGTGGGCCAATAATAACCAGTTCTCAGAATCTGATTCACTGTAGAAGGTGAGGATCCACAGCTTGTACCATATATGTCATGAAATTACAACATTACTCTTTCAGATTCTACTTTTCCTAGGCACCTTAAGTAAACACCATCATGATTTTTATTATACAGAAAAACTCCCTTCAACATGAAACTATCACTTTTCAAATGCAGTGCCCTTCTCTGTACTGCATTAAGATGGTCAGGACACCTTTGAGTTAGGAGATAGTGAATGATATCATCATACCATTCCCCAGGAGAAACATCTTCTATATTGTAATGCTGGGCTGCAAGATCAAGGCCTATTTCCGCCATTGTCCTTGTAAGTCCTTGTCCTCTTACTAGATTCATGGGTTAAATCTCAATATCATATTCTTGTAACATTGTTACCCACTTAGCTCTATCCTCTCCTAGCTCATTCTGCATTAACAATAGCTTGACTACAGGATCATGAACTATTGCAAAGACCTTGTTCCTAAGGATATTGTGCCTAAATTTCTTCATAGATCTGACTAATGTGTAGGCCTACTTCTCCACACTTGGGTATCTTAGCTCTGCATCTTTCAATGGTACACTCATAAATGCTATGGTATGTTCATTTTCTTGATCATATTTTTGAGTCAACATAGCATCACAGGAGTGATCAGAGGTAAACAAATATATATAGAATGGCTTAGCATAATCTGGACTCACCAAAATCGGAGCTTGAACAATAGCCCTTTTTATCTCTACAAATGCTTCCTTAGCTTTTGCATTCCATTCAACTTTGGCTTCTTGCTTCAACATTGCATTCAGTGGCTTGACTATTTCTGCAAATCCAGTGATGAACTTCCTTACAATGTTGATTTTGCCAAAGAATGATTTCATTTCTTTCTTGCTAGCAGGTGGCTAGATCTTGAGTATAGCTTCCACTTATTTTGGATCAATGAAAATTCCTTTCTCAGAGATAACGTTCCCTAACAATTTTCCCTCTATAACTCCAAAAATGCATTTCTTTGGATTGAGAGATATACCAACTTCCCTGCACTTCTGAAACACTTTGCATAAATCTTCTATATGATCACCTCTCTTCTTGGAAAATACTATCAGATCATCCATATAAATGATTATGAATTTACCAATTATGTCTTTAAAGGCAATGTCCATAGCCCTTTGGAAGGTGGCTCCAACATTAATCAAATCGAAGGGCATCCTCCTGTAGGAAAAAGTGCCCCACTTAGTGGTGAAATAAGTTATATGTCTATCCTCATATTGCACCATAACTTGATTGTATCCTGAGTAGCCATCCAAGAAATACATCATCTAAGATCCATTGACAATCTAAAGTACTTCATCTAGTGAAGGTACTGGATAATTATCTTTTTTTGATGCCCTATTAAGGTTCCTAAAATCCACACAGAGTTTGATTTCACCATTCTTTTTTCTTACAGGAACCAATTTTGCAACCTAGGTTGAATGTCTAACTAGAAATATAATTCTAGCAGATAGCAGCTTCTACACTTCTTTTTGAATTACTGGTTCTAGTAGAGCATTGATTGGCCTCTGCCTCTGCCTGAAGGGTTTTACTCCTAGATTGAGAGGGATAGTGTGAGTTATAATTGATGTGTCATAGGTGTTCAAGTCTTCATAACTCCAGGCTATCACATCTTGATATGTATGTAATGCATTGATTATGCCTTTTCTCTCTTTTGGAGTACATACTTTACCAATGAAGACATTCTTGACATCCTCATGAATTCCCATATTATACTTTTCACATTGTCCACTGATGGACTCTTTCTTGGCATCCTATTCTTGATCTCTGACCTTATCCAGATCAAAAATCCTTTCTAACTGCACCATTCCTCTGGGAATAGTATTAGTCTTTAGATTAATTACCCCTTCCAAATCCATCTCTGCTTCTTGGAGTTCAGTTTCATCAATAATTTGAGAATCAAAGATGTTTAAGCTTGTGATAAAATTCAAAATGTGCTTATCATCCTCAAATACTTGGAAATTAGTAACGTTATTAGGTACAAAAGGTATTGGGGTTAGTTCCACCGTAAACTTCTTCAATCTAGAAAGAGACAGAGGCTGTAGTGTACTAGCTTCCTGAGCAAGAGAGTCGGCCGTTTGGTTTTTATTATGTGGTATCAACTAAATGTTGAAGGCATCAAATCATTCAATAAGGTCCCATACTCTATGCCTTTAATTGGTCATTCTTCTGTCATGACAAGAGTACTGTCTCCTAACTTTCTTAACCACTAACTTAGAGTCCCCAAAGACTTGCAAAATATTGACCTTTTTCTTTAGTACCATTAATAGCCCATGGACCAAAGCCTCATATTCTGCTACATTATTCGTACAATGAAATTGAAGTGTATGAGTAGCAAAGAAAGTCTTACCTCTTGGACTGATTAGCTCAAATCCTACCCCAGCTCCTTGCTTTGATTTGGATCTATCAAATATTAAAGTCCAACAACCAACAACTATAGACTTGTTCGCTATAACTCTTGCACTGTTGCTGCTGGATGGTTCTTTAGAAAGCATCACTCTTTTTCCTTTAGGATCCTCTTAGACATTCTGGATATTAATTTTGACTGCT
Organism: Sequoia sempervirens; assembly: GCA_007258455.2. NCBI lineage: Eukaryota > Viridiplantae > Streptophyta > Pinopsida > Cupressales > Cupressaceae > Sequoia > Sequoia sempervirens. The sequence goes on from VDFB02373365.1 coordinate 339,835,951, forward strand.
GGAGTGGGGTTGATACACTTTTGTATTTGTTCTACTATAGCTTGGCACAAGCAATAGTCTAATTCTGAATGGGAGGCATTATGAACCCTACACCAATTTGGAAAGAGTAGTTCTCAAAAATTCATTCATCTGCCCAACTAAAATTGATATTCAATACACTTTTGAATGAATTCCTGGAAATTGCCCAACAAGCCGAGTTGATTATCTTCAGGATCATCATCATTTTCAACTAGTTCCACCAGAGCTTCAATACCACTAGATTCTACTGTGAGATCAATAGGCAAAACATGTAACATAAGAATTTCTTCTACCTTAGATTCCTCAAAAGGGGTTGCAAGCACATAATTTACCATGCTCACCTCTGATATTAGGATTTCATTGGAGGTATTCTGATATTCCATGATCATGTATTTCATTCTAGGTTCTCTTTCAATTCTAATATGATTTGGCACTCCTTTCTAGGGAAGCCACATATGAGAGTGATCAGTTGATACATATCCATTCAAGGCCCTAGTAAAGTCTCTTCCCAAGATTAGATGGTAAGCATTAGGTATATTAGCCACCTGTATATTGATAACTTGTTGAATTCTAGGGTCAGAAGCAACCTGCATATGAATCATGTTTAATTCCCCTACAACATTAACCTCAATTCTATCTAGTGGAGTAACTTTCTTTTGGAAATCAGCACGAGTAATACCCAAAGCTCTACAGAAACCAAAAGGCATTACATTAGTGGAAGCACCTAAATCAAATAAACAGTTGTGCAAGTTCTTACTAAATATATGAACAAAGATCAGGAATGGAGGAGTGTCTATTTTCCCTTGAAACAGAGTTAAGGGAGTATCCAATTGAGCAACTTGAGTTTTGTCCTTCTCTTTCCCTTCCAGGAGGCACGTGGACTTGATTATGAGTATGATTTTTCCTTCCTACCAATTGAGAACTAGACGCTTTATTGACACTTTCATTGACTGAATTCTCTTGTGACAGGGAATTTGCATTGTAAGATCCTAAAATTGTATTCCTAATTGTTGGAACTCTTAATAATTCATATGCAGAGAGGCTTACCTTTAGCTTCTTGAGTTCTTCTACAACATACATGGCAAATTGTTCCTCACTTAGATCAATAGGGGTCTCCTTTGGGTATTCCACCACCTTGTCCTTGTTTGCATCAACACCTTTCCCTTTTGACATGTCCATATGTCCTTGATCTTTAGATAAATATTTCCTAGACACCTGAGGATGTGGAGGATTATTGCCGGCATTAGGATCTGGAGGCGTAGTGAAGTTGTTCAGTGGAATAAAGGTGGTGAAAGAGCCTCCAGCCTGTGGGTGTTTATATGGAAAGTCCCTCAAATCATATTTCTTAACAGGCCTCTAGAAGTTCTGTACCTCTTCAACATAAGCTTCTTCTTCATCCATGGGGCCATTGTCATTCACTGGATTTTCATCAAACAGCCATGTAATCTCATCTCCATTACATACCTGGTCTGCCTCTTCTTTTGGCTGGTCCAATTCTTCTTCTGACATATTTTCCTTGCTTTGTGGAAAAGGAGCATGATTCAGTACCAACACTAATGAATCATAGGGAGTAGATGGCACCATTTCCTGACCACTAGAATTATTCTCTACTTCATACTGAAAAATTGAAGCTGCTGTCTAAAACTCTTGACAATCTATCTCAAAATGTTGACTTGTTTTATGGAGCTTACACCATCCTGATAAAGCAACCTCAGCTAAATATATGCCACTGGGAGGCTTCTCTTGATTGACTGGTTGATCAAATGGGGTAGGGACTCCTCCATTGTTAGGCCTTATATTCCAAGTCCTATTTTGTCTAGGTGGCTTCCTCCTGTTGAACCCTTGTCCACCAACTTTCCCTTTATCAAAGTTTTGGCCCGAGGATTATCCTTTACCATAATTCTATCCTCTGTCATTATTATACCCTTTGTCATTATTATATCCTCTTTCAAGATGTTTCCCTCTATAAAAATGCTGTCCTTGTTGATTTTCTCAACTTTCTCTGCTATGACTGGACTGCATATTTCTCTGAGTAGCTTGCAGCTGACTGTTCTGGTTCCTCAAATAAGTTACCTCCATATTCAGCTTCTTCACTTGTTTAGTCAATTCATCTAGTCTCTCCTTGTCAAAATTTCTGTATGGAGGGTAGTTCGCATTATTTTGGGGATATCCTACTATAGTATTGGCATTCAGTGATTGGTTTAATACTTTAGAATTCTACAGATATGTGGGAAAACTAGCTTGAGGCTATGGATGAAGAGGCTGATTTACATTTTGCTGAGGGTAGCTAATTGTGGGTGGAACTTGACTTACTGGAGGTCTTGGGTGAGGGACCAGAGGCAATTGAGGTATTGGATTCATGATAGGAGTGTGATTGGTGAGAGCTTGGTTGAGAGCTAGAATCTGTCCAGGGTGAGTAGCGGTTCCTAATGATGGTAAAGGCCTGGATAAGTGTTTCCTTAAAGTAGTGCTAACCTTCACAGCTTCTGCGTATGCATCAAGTAGGGTATTGGGAGGATTGTCTCTCCATTTCATGAAGGTGGCTATCAGACTATCGAGTCCCTCATAATAGACTTCTAAAGCAGTGGGCTCATCAACAACATAAGGGGTCTACAATCGGGTATAGGCATGATGAAATCGGTTGTTAAAGGACCCTATAGGCTGATGTACTTCTCTCTTAACATTAGTGAACTGAAAATAAAGCTCATTGGGACTAATGGGAATCCTAAACTTGTACAAGAATGTAGTCTCTAGTTTAGTCCAATTCTGGATGGACCCAGCAGGAAAATGATTGTACCAATATAATGCATCCTCTCCCAAGGAATAAGGAAAGAGTCTACATGCTACATCCTCATGATTGATTCCTCTATCCTTAAGGCTAGTTTGAAAGATCCTGATGTGCTCCTCAACAATTCTATTGGGATCATTAACATGGAACTTTGAACAAAAGTGTTCAGGGTTCTTAGGCATGACATTGTAATTAGAGAAATTCAATGGAGATGGGTTATTAGCTAGGAAAGCCATTGGTGCTAGTGGGGGTGGTAATGGATGATTTATGGCTGGTTGAGGTTGTTGAATGGGAATGTCCTCAGACTTAAACTCAAATGAACTTGATGAAGATGGGGATGATGGAGATGATGGAGGTGGCTGGGTGGATGATGATTCCCCCCTTCCACTGGTCCTTCTTGACCTAGTAGTGTCTGGTAATTCTTGAAATTCCTCCTCCCCTAGAGTAGATCTAGTTCTTCTTCTAAATCTTTCAGGAGAGATGGCAAAAAAAAAAAATCCAGCTTGCTTATTCAGGCCCTCCTAGCGCCAATCTGTTGATGGTGTTTTATGCACAACAACAACTCAAACAAAATATAATATCCTATCTCTCTTGAAAATTAAATCTCTATCAGTAAGCCTCAAGAGATAACCCCAAGGTCTCTAATGTTAGGTCTTGACAATGCATAAACAACTCAATGATAAATGTGAAAATGCTGGTAATCACAAAGGGACCTTACTACAAGCAAATACTGGATCTTTGATTTATCAGATCTAGCAATATGATGATACTTCAAATCCTAAATTTAACCCAAATGATAAAAGAAATAACAAAAGATAAGGGTTTCAAAGAGATTCCTAAATTTAACACTAAACCTAAGATTAACAATGCAAATGAAAAACACTTGAAATGGACCAATCCCTCAGAAAATGATTTCTACTTGACCTAGATGGATCAAAAATCTTATAGAAATAGTGCAATCTTCTAAGGTGTTAAAGATTTTCAGATCATGAAAATTCATTCAAAACAACCCTATTGCAATCGAAATGAATAAACCTGCACAATTGAACTAAGCACAATGAATATAAAAGTCCAGGCTAACTTTGCAAAGCAACTAACAATCAGTTGGTTGCGAAAAGTATGGACCAAGGATTGCTACAACACTTCAAGTACTAAATCATAAACACTATCAATTTATCTAACATTAAACCTAATGCACTTATCAAATGACTTAAGCAATTCCAAAGATAGAATCACAAGAACCATGCTAGATAAAATTCAACACAAGAAAGGCACCAAATCACACTTGCATTAAATTACCTAAAGTAGCAACAATTCCAGTATTATGTTACAACACTTGCTTGAAATGAACTAACTTCTAACTCTTGCTCTACTACTTAATACACTCTAGGATCAAAACTATCTATCTAGTGCTTACAAATGAGGTAGAATTCCATATTAATAGAAACCCCCCAAGGTATGTCGGCCTAAGTAGAATTTACAATAATAATAAATGGCCATAAAACAAGTCAGCCAAGAGGAATTCAAAATAAGATAAAATATGTATTAAATGCATGAACTCCATCTAGGTCAGCCTGGGATCTCCAATGTAGCTCAGACCAATGCATTCAAAATAATAGGGAAGCACAAATTCTGATGTAGTCTTGTATTAACTGCTTTACCCTTTGTCTTTATTTTGATACACCCTATCATGCACCATCAAAAGTAAACCTGTCCAAGTTGGTTATAGGTGGAAAAGGTAAAACCTTAATTCTCCTTTCAGTAGATTTAATATTTTCTCTTTATTGCTCCACCAACTTATCCCACTCAACCCTATTGGTTTGATATTTATCAATGACTACAGTATAAGTGACCGCATCACCCAACTAATGTTTAGTAATTGGATCCTCAATGACTGGTGAATATACATCTCACCACCATTTCTTCAACTGTTCAAAGCTCAAATGATTTGGTGCAAACTTCCTTCTCCCTATCATCACTTCAAAGAATGAGATGCGTCTATCGTAGATATCGGTCAGGGCATCCTCAATTTTCCTCCCCTACTTATATATCTTCTTCAAAACCTTTTGCCTTCTTTGCAAAGCTTTAAACCATTCCCAAGGTTCTCCAGCTCTAGAGGAATGGAGAATTCCAACACTCACCAACTTATCCTTAGTGTATTCCATGATGGTCTTGGTATTCTACAACAGGAGATCTACATCCTCTTTATCTTGAGCCAATACATCTTTCAACCAATCTATTTCCCTCATTGCATCTCCTCCAATTGAAAGGATGTCTTTGATAGCATCATCTCCTTTAGTCTGCATCCCTTGTAACTAGGTTACTATGGCAAGAGTGGTGGCCTTCATTCTTTCCAGCTCAGATATAGTTTCTTGGGGCAGGATACTTGCAGCAGAAGATGAGGAACTAATGGACTGCAGGGGTTTCATCAAATCTTCCAAATATTTCTTAAGTCTTTCATTCTCTTTCTTCAAATCTTGTTTAGCTTGTGCTTCTTTCCTCAATCTTCCCAAGATCACAACACTTGAACCCTCATATTGTTCAATATCCTATTCCATAGAAGTGTGTCCTAGATTGATGGTCTGCATATTGTAATCACTCCCAGTAACCTCATCTCTTTTTTTTTTGGTGGTAGGAGTAGCAATGTGGACCACTCTATTGTTTGCTTCATCCCTTTTGATCTTGGAGATGACCTTGGCCTTCTTCTTTCCTTTCCCTTTTCCTATTTTTTCTAGTAGCTCATCCCAATTAGGAGGGGTATCATCCACAACAATTTGTTTCCTCCTTATTTCTTTACCAAGCCAACCTGGAGCAATAGACTTTGACTGTATTTCACTCTGTCCCACTTCTTCCTGTTGACCCTTGGGTGCATCTTCATGCTTCTCAGGAAAATATTCATCTTTATCCTATTCTTCTCTGCCACACTCCTCTTCTTCATGCACTGGTGATGAAATATTAACACATGATTCCTCTCTCTGAGGAGGTCCATCTTCTTGATTTATAGTAGGAGAATCCTCATAAGTTGCCAAGGGAGTATGTAGAATTTTCTCCATTTCTGCAGCTGTACTATGAAGCTCACCTTCTTGAAATTCTTTTCCCCCTTTATTTGACAGGTGCTCCACATCTGTTGGTTGTTCTGATGTACCATGTGGTTCATGGGGTGGAGAAGCCTCTTTATGTTGTTCTGCAAAAAAGGTTGCTGGAGGAATATCCTTCTTTGGCACACTGTTCTTGGGAGAAGGAGTTCTTGATCTCCTTGTGTATACCTGTGTCTTCTCTCCAGAACTCTGTACATTTACCACTATTGAAGGATCAACTTCACCTTTCTCCTTAGAAGGTCCACCCTTATTTCTTTAAATTCTTGCTGTTTTCCTCCTTTTAGGTGCTAGGGCACCATCCTTTTCTTCTCCTTTATTGGGTTCTTCCTCTACTAATTTTTTTGTCCTTAAAGTAGCAGTCCTCTTTTTTGCTTTTGGTTTTGTCTGTTTCTCCTGCTCTTATGCTTGGGAACCTTTGATCTTAATCTTAAAAGGAGAATCCAACTTGGTCTTGCCCTTAGGATCTTCCTCAGCCGAATCCTCAGAAGTGGAATGGGATTTTAGATCCCCCATTAGATTATAGGTGCATGGCACACCTTCACTTTCAAGCTCCCACACCTTGTGTTTGAGCCACAACTTGGTGTTTTTCATCACAAGGGCCATGATTTGTTGTAATTTAGTTTTTTCTTCTTCGAGCAAATCTACTTCTCCAATTGGCTTGTCCTTAATTGGCTCATAATCATGACTTTGGATTAAGTCTCCATCATCTTCCACCTGATCAGGAACTATTTTCACACTATACAATCAAACCACATCAATTGAGAGTCTAGAGAATTTCTTCTTTCTTACCTCAAACTCATCCTTGCTATTGGCCTAGTAGTCCTTTATGTCATCTTTGTGGCGGTATTCCCTGCTAGCTTTCTTTTTTGCTTCACCGGTGATATCAAAACCTAGCCTTTTGGAATGGTAAGACAACCCAAGAGTTCTCATTTCCTCTTCAGAAGCATAGGCTGAATTAATTGAAGGGCATACCTTGCTAGTACCTATCTTCAGAGGAAAGTCTCCACCAAATCCAGTTTTATGCTTATCTTTCTTTACAATGGCATCAAAGTCACATATTTTCCTTGTAACCTCTAGAAGTATAACATGGTATGTGGGATAAGCTTGTATGGAGCCCTTTGACAACCATCAATTCTTATGTAGGAGAAGGTGGGAAACTCTATGAACCTAGCCCCATACCTTTTGATTAGCTCCTTAGCATCATCTGATTTTCTTACATGTTCTGCACCTTGGAGCAATCTAGTGATGTGCATGGTGAATGCATCATTCACCCTCCTATAACTTGAGCTACCTAAGTGCAATTGAGGATAAACTTCATAAATCACATCCTATCCAAATATTCCTCTTGTGCTCAATCCTTTATAGGAATGGAACCTTGCAAGTGCATAGACTAAATAGGAAGTCATGGTGAATGTCTTGGTCTGTAGCACATTACACATTTGTTCATGAATCATAGTACTTATAACACCTTCCCAATGATAGTTGATATTTTCCTACTCCATTCTCACAATAACATGGAACATCCAATTCTCGAACATACCTGCACTCTTTAGACCTGCCACCTGGCTAAGCAATGTGATGGCATCATAGACTTCTTGTTTAAACTTTGCCCTATACAACTGCTTAGGCAGTTTTGAGAAATGAGACTTTGGATTTTCAAGCCAAGAATTGATAACTTGTTGTGACTTAATAGTCTCCTCCTCATAGTACCATTTAGTTGCCTCCATATTAAATGCTACTACATGAGACCTATCTAGCATATCAAAATTTTGTGCAATGGAGACAGGGTTAAGATTAGCCAATACTCTCCCTTGAGGACTAAATATCCTTTGTGAATCCCTGTCATAGTGCTGGGCACATTCCAATACCAACTCATAAAACTAAACTGTGGGAGGAAATCCTACTACATGAGATAATCCTGATTCCTTTAGTCTCCTAGCCAACATCAAAAGATCTTCTTGTGCCATTCTTTCCTTAAACTCCTCATAGTCCCATCGACCCACATTTGTGTCTGAAACTTCAGACCAGACTGAGGCTATCTTACTGCTTCTGAGATAGAGGATCCTTCCATATCACCCTTAGCCATTCCAGCTACTGTCTTGCTAGCTTCAGCCTGCATCCATCAAATACTAACATGAAAATCCAATTGTTGATAACCTAATTGTCAAAGTGTTAGCTCAAAATCATAAGAAAACCATGAAACTGAGAAGTTTGGGATTCCAAGCTAACTGGAGAAAACCGGTCTGGGAGGAACTTCAGAAAATTCTAGACTAGGCAGATTTTCCCGAAGAAGGCACAAATATCAACAATATATCCTCAAAATGGAGAAAGGATGCATAAAAAATTATGTAATTTATTAATTAAAAGCATGGAATGTTAAGCATTCATCATTACATTCTACAATCTCATCCAATCTCTAGGTTCCATGAAGCCGCCTAGAGAATATAGAAAAATCCATCCGGATTGGAATTTTGCAAAAATAACGATACCATATGAACTTCGGGGAAACAAAGGGATGAAGGAGAAATTGGGAAAATCTGGGATCGATGGAAATCTATGAAGGAGGTAAGATTATGGATTTTTAGCACATTCTGGGAAAATGGAGGGGACAAGGAAACTCGGGAAAATCCACTAGCATAGGAAAATCCCGAAACTAAAGGAAAACCTGAATATTAACACCCTCTCACGATCTCACTCAAATTGATTGAACGATCACAAATTTTAGGAATTTGGGCCTGCCACAAGTTTTACCTGAACCTCCTATTGATTTTTATTGAACTTAAAGCTCCTCTTAAAGCAAATCAAAAGGAAATGGTGATGCCCTAGGTATGAAACCCTAAAGATCCGCCATTGACGCACAAACAAGCTCGAGACTTAGGTTACTCAATTGCTAGGTTTCAAAGTATCATCATGGCCCACAAGAAAGCAAGATGAAAGTGAAAAGAAAGCACGAAAATCACTTGAGGAACCATCAATCTAATCAACATTGTGCAACCCTTGCTTCAAAATACCCAAATACACAAAAATTTGAACTCTGATCATATCCAGAATGCCAAAGGACCACTCACATTCATCAATCAAAAGATAGGTAATGTGTACATACCATTTGATGAAATGGAAATTGATTATAGAAATGATAGACAACAATCCCGAATGCCTGAGCAAGCTTTGACAACACTAATGCCGAGAAGACAACTACCAAATCCCATAATTTAGAGGTTTAGCACACCAAGTTTAGTCAAGCACCACAAGATTGAACACCCAAATTTAATAGAATGCAAATGATAAAGCATAATGGCAAGAAAATACCTAAAAATTGATTAAATACATCCCTCACAATTCATACAAGTGATCATAAATGCAGTCGACAAGACAAGCCGAAGAAACTCGGAAACCCAACAGAAAAATAGAATTTTGAAAAAATATAGTCCAGGAAGAATTCTGTGAAGTCCTAGATTTCTTGAACGGCAGTGTTTATTCGCTTCACCGGACTTTGAGTGAAATCCAGGAAATTCCGGATGGAGTGGAAAATCCCAAAATGGAGTAAAAACCTGAACTTGTTTCAAAACTTAGATTTTTCAATGTGCAACTTAGGGGAATCACTTAGGCAAGCAAGATAAATATTTTAAGCTCATGCCAAGGCAAGGTAAATCCTCAAAATCAAAGGTCCAAAACACCAAGAGTAAAAGTGAAAAGAGGGTCCCTGCTTTCAGCAGGGCATGTGTGCAAAAACTACACAACAGACAGTACATAGAATATCTTGTGAAGTGGAAAGGCAGACTAGTGGAGGATTCTTCTTGGATTTATCAAGTTGAGGTAGACTATATTGGTTTTCCTTTAGCCTTAGCAAAGTGAGGGAATCACTTTTCAGTTAACCCCGAATGTCTGATGCTGGAGCATCCTTGGTTCTTTGGAATCCTGCATCAATCAAAAATATTTTCCTTTCAGTTTTGTTCTTATTTAGTTCAAGTTGGAAGATTCATCATATTTGCTCACTAGACCCTATGGATCTATGTTTTCATCAAGGATGTATGTTCATTTTCCTTATTCCAAGATTTTAGAGCAATTGGATCTTTTTCTGGCAAGTTATCGCTTCCAGTTTAAGTGACATTTTCTAGAATAGAACACTAGAATAATTTCAAGCCTAATGACTAATTTTGTCTCTTGTGGATTCTTCTGTAACTTGCACATCCTTGCGAGATGATTCAAATTGTTCTGCAGAGTGTTTTTGACCTTAGTTTTGGTCCACACTTCATCCTATGCACCCGCTGAGGAGAAATTCAAATTTGAAGGCTGACCTTGCACGCACATGTTACATTTTCTTTTATCGGAGATTGTAATGATCTTTGGCCGACACAGAGGATTCTAGATATCCAGATATGATATAAATAATTGTAATAGATCATTAGGAAAGTAAGTTTTAGGAGGAAGATGAATATTCATCTTGAATGAAGGAGGAAATAAGAAGAATGTATTTTAGAGCAAGTTGTATCAGGCTTGTGAGTCAAATCTATAAGCCCGAATGTTGCCGACTATTTGTAATTGAAATTTCTAATAATAAGAAGGTTTGAATCTGCATTTTCCTCCATCTTTCATGTTGCTTCTATTGTGTGACTCTTGTTGTATGGTCTAGATTGTTTTCTTTGAGGACCCTCCTTCCGTGTCTGCACCGACTTTGAACACAACTTAAGCGCTAATTCATTAATGCCTTGACAATAGAATAATTATAAATCCTTGGTGTTTTGCTTCATATACATTTTGTTTGAGGTTCGATGCTTATTTATATTGCTTGATATGTGCTCCTTGTAGCATCACCATGTAAGACTTTATATTCACTTTCACCCCATGTGACTTCATTCTCTATTGAAGATTTCATATTCAATGCATATGCTTTTTATTTGCTCATATATTAGGAATTCAATTAATAGGAATATATATTATGTTGTGGATTGGAATTCAATGGATACTTATTATGTTTGGTATTTGATTTCCGTACTTTGTATTGGGTATTTCAAATTAAATTGATTGCATGTATCTTTATAGATACTATACTATTATTTTCCTGTGTCAAGTATTCTTGTCTTAATTCTTGGCTATCGATGCTTATGTATTTGTAGACATGAAAAATGTATTGATTGATGCTATACACCTGATCCTAATTTCACTAACATCACTTCATCTTGAGTCATCCCCTTTTCTGAATATTTAATCAAATAACCCTTATTTGATTCAATTCATCAAATTCCTCTCTTAATTAAATAAATAAAATTCATCTAATTAATTCATCATTTCTCATTAATTAAATAAACCATTTTATTTAATTAATCCCATAGTCCCTCTTTTAGTTAAATAATTCAATTTCTTTAATTAAATCTCTAAAGTCATTCTATTAAATTAAATAAATTAACATTTATTTGATTTTATCTAACATCATTCCCTTTAGTTAAATAAATGAAAATCTTTATTTAATTAAGTCTAAATCATTATTCCTCTCAACTTTGATTTATTTAAATCCTAAAATCTAAGTCAAAATTGTCAAATCAACTAACCTCCTCTAATTTAATCAAATCCTGATTAATGCTAACTCCGATCCATGTCCCATCCTCTAGATAATGCAACTTGCATAATAAATCATTTCTTTTTATTTATTAAATCTCTAATTTCTTTCAAAAAGGCATCGGTGTTGGAATATTCTCCAAGTTTGAAAAATCCCTCCAAAAGGGTTTGTACATCCAACAAGGCATTTAAACCTCTTACATGTCCTTTTGCCTTGAGCCAAGTGGCATTAACTTCATTTTCTCCTCCCTCCAACTTGTCATTTCACTAATTTCAAATTCCACCTAATATCATTCATTGTGCACATTCATCAAAATGTGCTCAAGCTTCCTCCATTCACATCTTGACAAGTGGCACTTTCCCATTGGATGTTGAATGATCCCACATTCCTCCATTTTTTCCATTCTTCCATCTTGTTCTTCTATAAATAGAAGGTTTTTCTTCTAATTTTTGGATCCACAACTTAGAGCAAAGTTACACTCTTCACCTTGAGAGCTAACTTTATCTATTTCATATCATTTTTCATCATTTTAGCTAGGTTATTGCATATTTCACCAACGAGCTCATTTTTCTTCACCAATAAGTGGATCAATTTTCATCAAATCATCACAAAGCTTGCAAAGGAGTTGGGAAAGGGCCAATTTCCACATCAAATTGACAGCAATTCCCCCATGGGATTGAGAGTTTGCATGTTTAAATAGGATTTGATAGCTTTTCTTGTTTTGTTCTTCATTTCTTTCCTATTTTGAGCATTGTAGATGAATTTCATGGGGAATCTTAGTTCTAACTTGCATATGGATCTAATTGTGTGTTTTCTTCTCATGTTTGTGCAGGTCTAGGATTGGGGTTCACAGTATCGCCTTCCATTTTGATGGAAAAATGTTGTACGATTAGCATTCATAGTATTAACCTTGCTTTTGGTTATCAATGGTTATATTATGTGTTTGGTGAATTAACTGATATATTATGTATTGATAGCTCATATGTATAGAATTTGATGAACCCGTATTTTGGTTGGCATAAAATTTATCATATATATATATATAATTACAATTTTTTTTGATGTAGGTATATACATATTTATATATGTATGTATATATATACATGGACACACACACACATATGTATGTATGCATGTATGCATGTATTATGATTTTAATAAAATAATATTGTTTCCTATATAAATGATTGGTTATGTTAGAAGAATAAATTGGGGAAAAATAAATAAGGAAAATTGGTTTTCTTATACATAGATAATTGAAAGATTTATTAGATAAATGGATTTGGAAATTAAGTAGGGGAAAAATGATTTATTTATAGGATAATTAAAATATTTGTTTTAGATTATCTTTGTGTTAGTTAATGAATGTTGATTGCTATTATAATTACTTAATAGTTAAATTGTAAATTTACCATGTGAATAGTTAATGAGTACAATTGTTATTGTGGTAAATAGTTTATTAAGAAAATGGGTATCATGAGATGTGGAAATAATGTCTTCATGGATGTACTGTTGTTAATTATTTATATGGAATATTGTTTTTGAATTTTGATAGTGGGGTGATTTTGGTTATAATTCCATAGTGGGAGTCATTTATGCAAAATGGTTAAGATTGGCTTCTAAAGGTTTAGGAGGGAGTAATTTTACATGTATGGTTTTATGATTGTTTCACTTGGAAGTGATTGGCAATGTTGTTTGAGTTGTGTGCCAGAAGGACAATTCCTTGTACTGAGTTTTGCATTCTTGTGATTATGATATGTGTGTGAGAGGGACAATGCCTTGCACTGAGTTTTCATTCTTTTGATTGTAATATGTGTGTGAGAGGGTCAATTCCTTGCATTGTGTTGGATTCAAGTAGTTGTGTTCAGTTGCAAGATGGTAAATTCCTTGCTTGATTTGTAGGGTTTACTAGTTGCAAGTAGGGGGCGTGGCTCTCAATGGGGGCTAAAACCCAAAGTGGTGTCCAAGACAACCCATTGGAGAGTTTCTTAATTCAGTGATAACCTAAATAATGAATTAAGGGGGGATGGGTAAATTTCACATTAAACAAGATAATGGATGCCTCACCAATGCATGTAGTGCTTGTTTAGGCTAAGGATGGGTTGAGATGGCCTAGTTGGAAAGATCAAATTCCTTGTCCTCATGAAAGGAATGCTGGTTCTGCATGTGTAACCTTATGGGGCAGGTGTCTAGTGAGAGATTGTGAGGACAATCATAGATGGGGGCCGGGGTTTAGTGAGAGACCACTAGGACAACCCATGCTAGGACCATGCGATGACACTCTTCCCTAATGCAGTCTAGCATTCCCTAGTTATGTTTTCCCATTTTGTTGTGTGTGTGTGCCTTTGGAAGCAATGTATGAGTTGTATGTGATGTTAATGTTGTTGCAGTGTTGTGTTGGAGTCATGTGCAGCCTTGGTTATGATAGCCTATTGTCTTCTTGACTATTTCTTTTTAGTGGGACATCATGTTATCTCCTAGCACAGGGTAGACCTTCGGGTTCCACATGGTCAAGAGGTTGGTACTTTTTCATCCATTGGGTTTTGTTGTTGTTGTTCGATTGCATGGAGGTTGAAATTTATGTAGTAGATTCATGTTCATGTTTATGTGCAAGAAGATAGTCTTTTATGTATATGTAGTGGATTGTATTCCATTTGTACCAATGATTGTAATATGATGTATTCTTCCCAATTATATTTAGGGAAGAATTGTTGTAAACAATTAAATGATGTATTCTCATGTAATAGAATTTATATGTATTTACTTGTTATTTGTTTATAGATGATCTTTAATGCTGATATATGATGTCCTATTATGGAAATACATAGTGTAAAATCATTTAATGTGATGGTTTAAAATGAACTACAGATTTTTAGATAAATCATGATTAATGAATTAATTCTAGTTTTTGAATTATAGATAAGTTAGTAGCATAGTCATGAAACCTTAGAGGACTTAGGATTAGAATGTATGTAAGGTTATATTATGAAGTTCACTGCTATTTTGTTATAAAAAAAAGGTTCCATTATTGTTGCATGGTTGTGTTGTCCTCTAGGGTTCTATGACGGGGTGTTACAATTATCGTTTTATTGAAGAACAATATTATTTTATTTTACACTTTTGACAAGTTGTCAAAAACTTGTGTAAGGAAAAGTGTCTCGAATCGATGAAATTGTTTGAAAATATTATAATTTTTTTTTGCATGAAAATAGGAGAGTAGTTTACTGCTAAGATTTAAATTGAAATACTTATGAACAAGTAGTAGTAGTCAAGTCCCAAGATGTTGTGAGAACATAACATGGGTGTTCAATGTTAGGAAAAAAATTCCATCTTAGTCATTTACCGAATTTAGTAAGTTATATTTTTATGATTTAATATCCTTAAGAAAGATTAGACAAAGAGTCAACCAATCATTCATGTGTTAAACCTTAGGTCAAAGGCTATTTCCAATTTGAGTTAGAGGTGTGTGAACTCATGAATTCACTTTCTAAGGAAGTGTGTGATATATTTCAAATCTTTGGTCAAAGTAATGCAAAGATCTCTACCTACATTAGTCGGTTCACTATGTTTCATATTGCATATCCAGTCAGATTGGCCATACTTAGTTAGATATTTCTAAAATTGTATGGTTGATTGGTTATGTAGGACATACCACTAACACTCAAATGGAACATACTAGTTGGTTCCTTTGTCTATATTAGTTTTGACTGGTAGGATCGCTTCTAGTTGGAAGGTGTGTGGGGGACCACCAATCTGTGGTTGGAGGTAAAGTACTCGAATGATGCACTCCCTCTTGCAAACAACAATGCTGAGGCTTGTGAAACAAAATCATTTTTTAGATATGAAAGACTTGACCTTGTATCATTTTTTTTATTATGTAAACTTGTATACTTAAAAGTATCACATATGAATTATAATTGAAAAGCTCTATCTTATTTCTCAATTTGAAATTAATGTAGTTCAAATTCAAAATTTGTATTAATCATTCACGTTTTGATTATGTGCAATAGATAATATATGAAAAAAATAAAATTCTATCCTATTTTAAGCATATTTTTATTTACTTCTATGGTAAAATCCTAAGTGTTTTTCTGTGTAGAAGAGTTGGTATGCTGCATAATTTCATGCAATTGCTAGTTGATATTTATAAGATCAACAATGAGGCTATTGATGAATGACTACAATTATTTAAGAATTATGTCTATGATGTTTTACTATCAACAAATTTAATATCCCTTGAGGATTAAAACAAACTCATCCTACAACTCTCGTATTAATGGAATCTTAATATCTTCTGAATTTCATTTCTACCCCTCAATATTGAAGTTTTGATACCCCTTATAATACACCATTCTTATTAAAATATGCTCTTTTTACCATATATCATAGGTAACTATTTTCTTAATGAATTTTTACACTCCTTATGTTTAATTGAGCATTATATTTCCACTAATTTTACAATTATGTTTATATGAATTGGTTTGGATGAATTTAGTTTGCAAATTGTGAAATGAAATGTGTTAGAAATATTTTGTAGATTAATAATTTTGCATTGATTTATAATAGAAAATATTCTTTAGATTTTTTAAGGTGAATTAGCTCACTTAGATATGGTTTTTCTTGAATTTCACTACACTTGTGAATTGAGAAATAAATTCATACTTGTATAGGAGTGAATTTGCACCCCTTAAGCAAATTCCCCTTTCATGTACCCTCACCTTAGAAAATAAAATCCGAAGGAAAAATTCCACATCACCCACCTGCCTTCCATCTACTTGGTGTTTTTCTTGTGTGTTGATAAAATAATATTTGTCGGAGATGCAAGCGCGACACGCAGACATCTATGCAATGCACTACCATCTCTGATGGATTCCCACGCCTGAAGTTGGTAGAGGCGTTACACACCTAATCGGGGTTGAATTGTAATGTCCTTCTTCAACCAACCAACCCAAAAATGGCTTATTCCTTCTCATCCCACTTTCAAAAATATTATTCATTCATTCATGCCATCTCTCTTTTCACATCCTCTTATAAATTCATTCATTTCTTCACACTCTCAAGCAACATTCTAGCACTTCATTGTGAGCATTGTAGCAACATTGACTCTCCATCAACTCCACATTGTAAGTGTGAGGTAACCATAAAAGTTGTGGGCTTGGAGTCTTACGAGACCTCCCTTCATCACCACTATGGTTGTGGTGACTTTGCCAAGTCCATACCTTGAATTCTTCCTCCATTGGCTAGTGAGCCTTTGGGTGGAGGTGGTAACACTTCACTCCTCTCCTTTGTGATTTGATAGAGTAGCATAGTATTGTTTTGTAGTGTTCAAAAATCTTTCTTTCTACTTTCTTTATCACATATTTTACTTTGTTGCTTTTTGGCTGCCCGTGGAGGTGGAAACACCAAAATAGGTCTCTGACTAAGGCAAGCCCCTATATAGCCCCAATAATTTTCTCCTTCTTGTTTGTGTGTAGGTGAACGTGTGTATGGAGCTAGCTAGAAAATAGGCACTTTTGTGAGATAATCTTTATCACCCTAGCATTTATTTACTTGCTTTATTATCTCTGCATCTACTTCTTGTATTTTATCATTCTTCTTTTTCTATCAAAATAAACTAGCTAGGCTATCAGTAGGTTTCTAGTAGTTTTTACTGTGCTTTACATTTTCTATTCATACGAATGCCAGTGTGCCACATAGACACTAGCACCCCGTGCTATTGTCCCAGAATCACATTGCTATCCTCAGATAGAGAGCTGTCTGAGGCATAAAATTGACTCCAAAAATTAGCTATCTAGCCTCAACTAGAATTTTGAGTCTGTAGAGTGACAAAAGTACTATATAGTTCTCTTCATTCACAATCCTCATCCCTTTAGAGTGAGGTAAGTTAGGGAAACCCTTCTCTCTCTACTCTCCATGACTTGGAGGCTTGACGTGGTTGGTCCCCCTCTCTTACATTTTTGGTGATCCCGATGTGAACCTTTTTGGTTCCATTTAGTAGTGTTGAAGGCTCCTTTCCTCATGTTCTAGGAGCATTGTAGGTGCAAGTGTTGTGAGCCATTTCACCTTACAACCTAACTTGTGACCCCTAGTAGGAATAGTTGGAATGTTTCGTAGGCGTTGCGGAATGAAGCCTTAGTTGGTCAATGTCCAATTGTGAACCTTGGGGGGAATTTGTGAGAGTATTGTTTAGTGTGCCTGATGGCCTCTTTCCTGCATCTTCCTATCCCCTTGGTGTAGCCTATGAGTAGTGGTTTGGATATAACCTTCACCTCGTAGGACCTGTTGATGGGTTTTAATAGAGAACAATCTCCTTTTTACATCCTTGCATGAATCAACATAAACAATGCAAAAAGTGTTCTTGTTGACCAATGTGCCATATGAATGTGATTATCGAGGAGATTATGTTAATCAAATTCTTACATAAAATTGGGTATGACACACTTGTGAGCACCATCCGTACACATAATGGAATTTTTGTACCTCCCTTGGTAGCATCATCTTGTTGGTCCTTGTTGGACCTAAATCGGTAAACATGCTCTTTGACATAATCCTAGGGTCTGAACTCTTCAGAGTGAAGCTGGGTATCCCCTAGTTAGTATCTATGAATGCATTTCCCTTGGTTGCCCATAAATTTTTGAAGTTTATTCATGAGGGTTTAGTGCATGTGATCCATGACACTAGTTATAAACCACCAGTTGAGCATGGTAGCTATTCCTTAGACAACTTTTGGCCTACACCCATTGGTCTGTTCCTGCCTAGGAAGGACATCTTTTATTGAACTTATGAGAAGTACAATAAAGGGATCTTAATGCCTAAAGTGAGGTACCCTCCATCTCCCTATTTGTTTCTCATAGGGCTTATTTAAAAGCTGACAGTGATGCTACCATGGCCCGTATAAGAGAAGAGGAGAAGCACTCTTGAGGTTCCTCTTCTTTTTATTCCATTGTCCACCCCGATGCTTCCTCCCACCCTAATGTGGCACCATCAGATTCTGCTTCGCATTTATGAGAAAATCCTATGGTACCCACTTGGTGAAAGCCCAAGCATCTTGCATTTGAGCTTCCTATTCTACCCATGGAGCCTAGGCCCATTCGATATGGAAGAAGGAAGGGTCTTAGTTTCTACAACTTCCCACCACTCCTGTTCCTAAAGTAGTGAATGGGAAGAGGCCTGCTACTAAGGTGCTAAAGTCAACTCCCCTTGTTGTCTCTCAATCCCTTCCTCTTGCTTTGGTTTAGGAGTTTGTCTCTCTACTGAAAATGACTATGATAGACACCCCTATGGCTGAGCAGGAGCCTTATGTCCCTTCATAGCTCCCGACCTCTAGCTCAAAGAGTCTTAGAAAGCACCTTGCGCATGAATGCAAGTGTCAGTGAAAGGATTTAGCAACTAAGCAGGCTACTTTGCAGATAAAGGAGGGGATGACTGCCCTTGCTTCAAGGCCTCCTACTGTGTCCTCCTCTCTCCTCCCCTCTACTTCCATTCAATAAAGTTTAGCCTTGATTTTGACTCTTGTTGTGAGCACGAGTGCACCTGACCCTAAAAAGGAGTAGGCATTTATCACTCCTTTGGTTGAGCTTCCCCTTTTGATGTCCCTTTCAAACATCCTGCCATTACCTAAATTCATGGACATGCTGAATACCTCGATGGTGTCTGCTATGGTTTTCTCCTCCTCCTCCACACCCCTTGCCTCATTTGTGGGGAGTTTACATCCCTCAACGAAGTAGAAGGTAGCATGTGGCCCTTCTAGCAATGGGTGGCATAAGAGGAGTCCACCTTCTTCAAAGGGTGGTCTTGTGCTAGCTTGTTCTGTTCTAGTGACAAAGCAAATTCTAGCTTCCCTTAAGTTTTTCACTGCTCCCGAGTTTCTCGGTGAGCCTAGCAGTGAATATTGGGTGTCACCCCCCCATCCATTGAGGTATCACAAGACACTCCTTTAAAGTGCATGCTCAACTCTTTGAATGAGGTCTCGACCTTGTCGACAATCTTCACAAAATTGATGACCATAGCTCTACAAGAGCTGAGTGGAGAAGACCTTACAAGGCTGTCTTCCTTACCCCTTGTTGTGGGAAGGTTGAAAGCTCCTCCCCTTAATATTCCACCACTACATGTTCATCAGCCTTCCCCTTATAATGATGTAGATTAGGAAGTGGATGACCTCTTGATCGATGAGTGTTAAAGGGAGACCTCTTCTTTACCTTTAGATTAGATGTGTGTTTGTTGTGATGTGTTCCCCCATGCTTGTTTTATATGTTCATGGATGACACTCATCACCCTTGTTGGTGCTTGGATACATGAGTGATTGTATGTCGTGAACCTTCTTCTATTTGTATCATCATTCTTCCTCTGTTATGTGTTTTGATTTTCAGAAAATTGGGGATGATGCAAAGTGTTGGGGACATTTAGGCTTCCCTTCCATGTTAACCCAATTTTTTATTTTTACTTTGTCTTCTCGTGCATTCTTCATATGGTTTGATATAGTAGGGGGTTGATGATAGTTCATTTATATACTAGATTATTCTACTTATATATTTATGAGCAGATTTGACCCCAAAATATCAGACTACCCTTGTGTCCTCTGTTTGTCATTATTTCTTTTTCACTCTTCTTATCTTTCTCTCTTCTTTGCTTGAGTTGTCCCTCGTATGTGCGACGTCACTTTCAAAATGTTTGATTTTTAGAAAACACATTCGTTGCCAATGAATCTTTTCTTGAAAATATTTACAATCTTTTTCAAAAATCACATTCTCAACTTGGACCCCCAAAGAAATGTGGTTCCTTCATCATGGGCTCATAAAGAAAGAACTTGAGAACTTTCCTTCAAGGAGGGAGCAAATTTTTCCTATAGGATAAGCCTCGACCTTCCCCTCACGAGCTGGCATTTTCCTTCTTTCGAATTCCTTGATGAAGTTAACATATTTTGAAAGGATTCCTTGATGGTTAATTGATTTGAGAAAAAATGTCTCTTTTATGTTTTCAAATAATGTGTCCCTTAAGTGGACCTCTTTTCTTTTGAAGGGTTCCCAAGGGACCCCTTTGAAAACTTTCCAATTTTTTGACTGTTATGTCTATTTGCCTACGTGGCTACTTTTTGTTTCTTGACATTTTTTATCTATGGATTAACATGTTGCTTTGTTGGTGTGCCTATGAAGCTGCTTTCCAGTTTGACTTTGTAGAGTCCCCTTTTCACTGGGCTTCCTTCATGAGAGAGAATTTGGGGGTTTCCTTCTTACAAGTTTATAGGCTTGTGAGATGCTTACATCCTGTGGGATTTGTCCATCATTGGTCTGAGATCCTTAGGTTTACTTTGTGCAACTTCATAGTTTTATGAAGCTATGGAGTCCTTTTGTGCAAAACTCCTTAGAAGAGAGTACATATGGAGTCCTTTGCTTTCCCTGCACTTTCAAGTTCGCCAGATCACAATCTACTTGCTCGACGGTTCAGGTATATATCTCTATCTCTTTGATCTATTTTACTGAACACTCATTGATACTTGTGCTCACTAAAGTTGGGGAAAAATGTATAGGATCAAATTTGCACCCCTTATGAAAATTCCCCTTTCACATACCCTCACCTTGGAAAATCAAATCCGAAGGAAAAATTCCACATCACCCACCTACCTTCCATCCACTTGGCGTTTGTCTTGTGTGTTGGTGTGAGAATATTTGTCAGGGACACAAGTGTGACATGTAGACGTCTATGCGGCGCACTGTCATCCCTAACGGATTCCCGCGTCTGAAGTTGGTAGAGGTGTTACACACTTGATTGGGGTCGAATTGTAATGTCCCTCTTCAACCAACTGACTCAAAAATGAATTATTCCTTCTCATCCCACCTTCAAAAATATTATTCATTCATTCATGCCATCTCTCTTTTCACATCCTCTTAGAAATTCATTCACTTCTTCACACTCTCAAGCAACATTCTAGCACTTCATTGTGAGCATTGCAGCAACATTGACACTCCATCAACTATGCATTGCCAGTGTGAGGCAACCATAGAAGTCATGGGCTTGGAGTCTTGCGAGACCTCCCTTCATCACTGTTGCAACTATGGTGACTTTGCTAAGTCCATACCTTGCATTCTCCCTCCATTGGCTAGTGAGCCTTTGGGTGGGGGTGGTAATGCTTCACTCTTCTCCTTTGTGATTTGATAGAGTAACATAGTATTGTTTTGTAGTGTTCAAAAAATATTTCTTTCTATTTTCTTTATCACATATTATACTCTGTTGCTTTCTGGCTATCCGTGGAGGTGGAAACACCAAAACTGGGGTCTGATTGAGGTAGGCCCCTATACAAACCCAACAATTTTCCCCTTCTTGTTTGTGGGTAGGTGAATGTGCACTTGGAGCTAGCTAGTGAACTCATGCTTTTGTGAGATAATCTTTATCACCCTAGCATTTATTTACTTGCTTTATTATCTCTACATCTACTTCTTTTATTTTAACAAATTCTACTTTTGTAATGCCCCCGCCATGCAACCCTAGGGGAAGTTCCACTTAACAACATAAACCCAATAATTTTTTTTTTTTTAAATAAAAACAAAGTGAATGAAGGTTCACTACACAATGCCAATAACCCCTAAGGTTACACGACTGAGCTTACATTAACCCACTTAGGAAACATGAATTAAAACCATTACATACATTTGATTAACAATTAATTGCACATACATTCCATACAAGATAAAATTAAATTATAGATACAAGAGTTCCACATGAATCCAATTATATGCTTTACATCAAGGTTACAACACTCATTCCTCGAATGAGATACTTCTAGAATATAAGGTTACAATATACAAATTCCACCTCAATACAAAGAGGGGTATTAAATTACATTTATAACTGAAAGAATAAACATGAAGAACTAGATCCCATGAGCTCTCCAAATGGAAATCCCGTCCAAAGGACATAAGCCAACCCAACAGAATAAAATGCACATTCCACCCAACCATGTGATACTCGAAGGCTCACCCCCCATGCTAGGAGATAGTAACAAGGATTCCTAGGTAAGAACTTCAACCTTAAAACATAGGCTACACAAAACTGAAACGAAATAAACACAAGTACCACATCACAAGAGTTGAATGCCCATACGAACAACTCTAGTACGACTCTCACACTACTGACATGAGTCACATTGCTTCCAGACATAAAATAGATTGAGAATGTCACAAGGACCAAATACAAATGGTTGACTTAGAAAGAGTGTCATTGCATAGCTCTCAAAGGGATATCCTCTGGGAATCTTCCTAGGCTCTGACCCCCACCATGGGTTATCCTAGTGGCCTCTACCAAAATCCTGACACCCATGCTCACTCATGCGGAATCAACTACCTCTCGTGAAGACAAGATAGATGACCTTGCCATTCTAGGCCTTCTCATCTCATCCCAAGTCTAGACAAGCCCTTGGGTCCATGAGCGAGGCATAATTAATCTTGTTTAATGTTTGATGCAACCTAAACTTCTAAAAGTTTATTATGTTATCACTGAATTATCCAACTTGCAAAGAGTTTCCCTGACACCACTTTGTGTGTCAGCCCCCATTGCAAGCTACTCCTCTAAGACAACTCGTGGAGTAAATCCACACTCAAGGGTACACAAGTGCGACCTAAGGAGAATGACTCCTATACAGGACCTCAAGTCCACACATCCCGTTCTCAATAACTGGGTTAAAGTTGGATACGATTTGATGCACTACCCAAAGAATCCAAAGGTTGACTATCAAAATGACAACCCAAAACTATAAATGACCCTCTATCTGGAAGACTTCAAGACATTTACTCTATTTCACAAACCTCGAGAAAGAACAAATAAACACTAAAATAATTTTGAGCAATTAAATCAGCTAATGTTCAGATTTCCTAAATCCAGTCAATCATAGTTTTCATTACTTGCATTATCCAACTAGATACGCCAATTTCATTTCACGACATTGAAGTATTTAAAACCCAATCATTTACTCTAAGTTTCACAATTAAATTCCACGATCAAAGCATTTTAATAAATAAAGTCATCTGACTAAATTAAATCAAACATTAACTTTAAGTTTCACAATTATATTCATAATGAGAACATTTTAATAATAAAACATGTTAATTAAAAACAATTAACCTTTATTTCCCTTAGCATTAATTAATCAACTAAATTGCATATATACCAAAATACAAATATATATAACAAATATATATTTATATACTTAAATAAATTATTATTTAAATAACTATTATTTAAATATTAAAATAATATTATATACAATAATATTATTTTAATATTAATTAATATTTATAAAAAATAAAATAAAACTAAAAAAAATATAAATTAAATTTTATTTTATTTTTAAAAGAAGGACGACCTAATTCTGGGTACGGCCCCACCCGTATGGGGAAAGGCCAGGCTCCCATGCAGCCTCCCCCGTGGGTGGCGCTGTGTGGGCAGCGGCGCTGCTTCTACACATTGCCTCCCGTGGGGGGTGCTGCATGGGAGCAACGCCTCCCACAAGGGTGGCGCGGGGGTGCAGGGCTTTGGCCCTGCCCTCCATGCCAAAATAAATCACATTTATTTATTTATTTATTTTTATAAAAAAAAAATGCACACTATCAAAAAACGTGAAAACAGGGTAACCCTGTTTATTTAAAACAACAAAAAATTTGATTCTAGAATTAAAATAAGAAAACACAGTATATTTATAAATATACTTGTGTGTATATTCATATATAAATGAAATATATGTTTATATACACAGATATATTTATAAATTTTATACCCAACATCATCATTTACAGTCTTATTGGGCAAATGAACACAATTTTGTAATAACAAAATTGAAATGCCAAAACAACAAAGGGTTTGCAAATGAAGTTTGAAAAGGAGATTTTATTTGGTTTTCTTCCTATTTCATTGTGATTTTGTTTTGGGTTTCCTCTCCTAATCTAACAGTTGTTTGAAAGATTTTAAATCATTTTCACATGGTTTTCTTTGCATCTAAAATGGCATTCAAAAGCTTTCAAACAACAAACAAGAAAATGAAGATTATTGTAAAATAACAAGGAAACAAGAAATAAGGGTGAACCTGATGTTTTCTCCCAAATGCTTGAAAGCTTCAACAATGGTGATCCAATCTTCAAATTCAGCCACAGCCAAAGCAAATTCTCCACCAAAAACAAAATTGCCAAACAAATGAAATTTTCATTTCTTACATAGAACTTCCCCAAATTTGGTCAACCCCCAAAAATATCCCACCCACTAAATTTATTGGGCTTTTGGAGGATATTTTCTATTATCTAAAATTTTAAAACAATTTGTTTTTCAAAATTTCAATTCATGCATTTTAAAAGTTCATGATTCCAATTAAAAACCAAAAATCTCAAAGTTGAAAAAAAAAAATAATGTTTTATTCAATATTCAACAAGTGAAATACAACCCTCATTTCTATTTTTATTTTAAATCTAATTCAAGTATATAACATGATTCCCATTTCCATTTAAATTTGAATCTAGATAAACAATAATGACAAGATAACTCTTTCATTTAACTTATGACCATTTGCCTAATTTATCAATAAACTAAATTTTATTTTATTAATTAGACCCAATTAATCATTGCACTAAAATAATATTCCACATGGAAACTAGATATGCTAAATCATCACTTATTCCATACCCAACATTTAATAGCCTTAAAATACGAATTGAAAAAGCTAACCAGAGAGGAATAAACTAAACAAAATTGTTAAGCCTGATGACAGCTATGGCTAAGGTGATGACTTGACACAGAAACCTAACTACTATCTCCCAATCGATAACCATTGGTAAGTGGACACGCTCAAACGTGTGAAGCTAGGTGGAGTCGATGTCTTGTACATATTAACTTGCAACCAAAGAGCATATCGAACGTGCAAATATATATACCTAATAAGACACATTGTGAAGCAGAAGTATTAGAATCGTAGGGCGCTCACAAGCGAGTGATACAATCTTGCCCCCTTCACCAATACAGGCTCTAAAACTGACGAGTCTAACATCCATAATATAATTAAAGCATAAAACATTTTAAATTAAATCATGGTTACGTAAATACAAAACATAGCATAATGATAACATCTAAATAAAATCCCATCACATCAAAATATAGTGTTTACATCGCTTAACAGATAGCGGTCAAAAATAACCAAGTGTCAAAATCAGATTGCTAACAAAAGTGAAGCATACATAAGAACACTGATCGATCCAACGAGCAAAATGGAGGGGGTGCTACAACCTTTTTCGTCAAAATCAACTAGCTAGGCTGTCAGTAGGTTTTTGGTAGTTTTTACTATGATTTGTGTTTTTTTGGTCATATAGACACCAGCGTGTTGTGCTATCATCCCAAAACCATGCTGCCATCCTTAGATAGAGATTTGCTTAAGGTGTAGTATTGACTCCAAAAATTAGCTTGTCTAGCCTCAACTAGAATTTCAGGTCTATAGAGTGACAAAAGTACTATATAGTGCTCTTCATTCTTGATCCCCATCCCTTTAGAGTGAGGTAAGTTAGGGTGGCCCTCCGCTCTCGGATCTCCATTACCTAGAGCCTTGACATGGTTGGTCCCCTTATCTTACAATATCAATGTAGTCATGTCTAGAGGGTCCAATGCAAGATTATCCAACCATGCAACCAAATAAACAAACACACAAGATAACACAATGAGACTATATGAACAAAAAAATGATATTTATTGATTAATTGTCAAGTTAGATTGTAATATGCCATAATGGGTTTACAACATGCTAGGTCATAGCCATTTAATTACATATTGGCACACTATTTATGAATTATATAATTTTGAATGGTATTACAATTTAACACAAAATTTCCTACCCTTGAAATTGTTTTGACTACTATCTAACTTGATCTTCTTCAAATGATTATGAGTGATGCTTATATAATAGGTCTTAGCTTTAGTACTAATCTCAATCAACCACAAGGACATGTAAAGCTTGATGCCAACTATAAAATGTAGTTGGCCAAATGTGTAGAATGAATATAGTTCAATGTATCCAAAAACTCCCTTGGATCCTCTTAGTTTATAAATGTGTTCTTTTTTTTTCCCACATTAGAAAGGCATTAAAAGCCTCAATAGTGAAATTGATTGTCATCCTATTGTGCTTAAATTGAGTCTAGAACTTAATATGCCTTTGCAGTCATTCAAATCTCCTCATACTTGATGAGATTTTGATAGCTCTTTATGGACCGTGTGTTCTCAATTGTACAAGGAAATATGTAACTATGGTAAAATTTGTAGTTCTTGGATGATGAGTATAATGTTATTGAAAATTATAGACAAAAAAAGTAAAATATTTGTTTGGGTGTTGCAATATTGGTCTTACACTTTGGGATGCTTTTACATCAAACACCTAGGGTTGTTTAAAAAGTGAGTTTCCTAATTTCTAGTGTCTAGAGGGAAACCAAGACTATCTACCTTATCCTTAAGAATTCTAGGTGACATTTTTTCAAGCCTTACTTTCTATTTCACCAAATTCTCCTCAATATTATCCATTTTTGGCGCTTCTTCCAATCTATTGTCTGAAATATCCTCAATATCCTCTTCTTGCTATTGTGACATCTGATTCTTCAAGTGTGCTTCTATGCCATTATATTTTAATTCTCCTTCATGATATTGGTTCAAATTTGCAACATTGAATATTGGTGATATTTCTAATTTCTTTGATAGATCCACTTCATATGCATTTCCGAAATTAAACCTTTTGAAAATTCAATAGGTACCAAACTTCTTAAATTTCAATTTGTTATATGTTCTACCTAAAAAGATCTCTTTTGAGATATACCATTACTTCATATTAAATTATAAACTCTAAACATTTTATTTTCTTATCTACTTTATTCTTATATTTTTCATTCATATTTTCCAAATGCCTCCTTTAATTATGTTTGCATTGTCTTCACATATGAATATACTTGTTTGAATATTTTGTGTGCTCATTATGGAAATGTTAAGTGTATAGATATGATCTTTTGGTGTGAAGTATACCTTGTTAGCTAGAGTTTCCCCAAGTTTGGGGGTGGGTTGTTACAACCCTAGATTGGGAGGTGAGATCCCATTGGCTATGGTAAGGAGTTTTGGTGCTAAGTGTGGGTCAAAAGGGTTCACTAGAGGTCCTTTCATAGTAGGAGAATGCAATCATTCAATGTTTTTTTTAGTATGAAATTGTTTTAAGTTACAAAATATTGAGGTATAAGTGCATAAGCTACCAATGGAAGGAAGTCTATATGTAGGGCTGCAAGTTCTATGAAGATATTAATTATAAACATATTTCATTTCATTGTGCTTATAAGATTCCTGTATATCATATATCATGTTGAAAACTCTATACATCACATGTCTTGTTGAAAACTTTTGTACATAGTATGTCACATAGAAATTATGTACAATATATGTTTTGTTGTGGCATCAACACTTTCTATCATAAAATAGTTTTTTCTTCCATTTAAATTTGCAACTATGTTAATGTAAGAATAGAAAAGATAGAGAAATAAGTGGATGAAAAGTAAAGGTTCATGTTTAGTTAAAAATATCTTATGCAATGCAAATGAGCATTACATTCCTATGTAGTTGTTTGCACTAAGTAGGAAATACTAGTAAACTTAGGGAGGTAGTTGCACCATAACAAAATAAATATCCAATTGGGAATTGCTATGACAAAAATTAGTTCTAAAAGAAAAAGAACCAATTTATTTTATTTTATTTTTCCCATTTTGAGCTTGTTGTTGCATATATGGAGTTGCTAGAGAGATGATAAGTCCTTGCAAGAAAAATAAATAGATATCAAGTAAATCTAGTGAAATGTTGTGAATAAAATGACCCACCATTGGAAACTAATTTAGAATACTCTTATATCTGTAGAGAGATTAGTTATTTGTTACTTGTTTTTTAAGAAACAATGCACTCTTTTAATTTAATTTTTTTTTGGTAGATACATGTATAGTGAATGATTCCATGAAGGTTTCTTTTACACACACCATTATCTATACCTGCACAACATAATAGCTGGAAAAAATAAACCCTAGAATAATCTATTAAATAAAAAATAAATCAAATAGATAAGTGAGCAAGTCTACAAATAATCAGATCTACAAACTACACTTGGGGGTTCTGCAGTACATATGATATAGAGAGCATCATAGTCACTGTTTTAAATTTACAGTTCAACCTCACTTGACCATCCACCTCTCAATGCTCAAACCAAGACAAAAAAAAAAAGAAAAAGAAAAAAGAAAAAAAGATAACCCTATTCGCATATGCCATATATGTAGCCATCAAGCTGGTTGTAATTCAGTTGTAATGTAGATCACTCCATCTCAACCCCATCTCACAAACGATAAAAGATAGAGGTGAAAAAATAATAATAAAAAAATTTCATATTTATAAACATAAAAAAGTATGGTTTAGATTCTTGTAATAAAATAATTGAAGTAAGACAACCCAATTTTCAAGAAATTCAGTAAAATGTTAATAAAGTTAGTAAATTAGTAAAATGTTAATATTTATTAATTTAATAAAGTTAGTAAATTAATATAATAATATTTATTAATTTATTA
The DNA here is from genome assembly GCA_007258455.2 of Sequoia sempervirens. Taxonomy (NCBI): domain Eukaryota; kingdom Viridiplantae; phylum Streptophyta; class Pinopsida; order Cupressales; family Cupressaceae; genus Sequoia; species Sequoia sempervirens. The sequence goes on from VDFB02373365.1 coordinate 339,865,009, forward strand.
GTAATTTTTTTAATAAGGTAAATAAGAAATTAATCTTCTTAATATGGTTGTATGAATGTGTTTTATTTTGATTAATTAAATTTATTTCTTATTAAGTTACTTCATGAGAATTCTTTTGTAAAATGAATTTAATAAAAGACAGGAAATAAATCTTGATGCTCAAAGGATTAAATAAAATATTTCTCAAGGTCAAGGTTTGTATGAATTATTATGATTTTTTGTCATTCAATTAAAATAATGTTAGAACAAAAAATATGATAAAATTAAATTAGCATTAGACTAGTATTTGGTGAACTTGCAAATTAAATTATTTTCATTTAGTTGTTTCTCTTTAAGGGCATTAGAATATTGATTTAAAACTTGCAAAAAAAAAAATATCATTAGAGGAAACCTATAGTTTAGGGTCAATTTTGATAGCCCCAACATACCCTAATGTAAGTACGTTTAATTATGGTCATCTAAGGATCTTACTTGAATAAGTTGGTATTATGATGGAAAAATCAAATTTAGAGTGATAAATTTAAGGATAAATTGGGTTACTCACTTAATGTATTTTAAATTAGCAATGAAATTGTTTTAAGTCTAGACCTCATCATGAGAACTTGAAATTTGTCATTTCATAGTAAGCCTAAGGGAGCTTTCCTATGAGGTAATTTCCTTAAAGTTGAATTATTTACAAGACACCAACCTAATTAGGTTATCCTTCATTTGAGAGTAGGTGAACTAATTTTTTCATCCTCACCTCATCTAACCTCTCCTTGCCTTCTAGGTGGCATGCTTCCAATGATGTTGTATGTGAAATTTCACCAAGTGCCATATTGGCCATAATGTTAGGAATGATGTTAGACAAGATTGTAGCAAATCAAAAGAAAAGAAGAAAACTGAGTTTTGTGTTATGTCCCTAGGGTGAAGTTATGGGCATGACATCCCTTGTGACAAGCATCAAAAAGATTAAGCTACATATGAATATCATTTAGATTTACACTAATAGACATGGGATAAAACAAAAAATACAATATAAAATTTACTAATCTATCCCATGTACCTTTATTAAAGGAATTGAAGATAATTTTTTGTGGTAACACCCTCCTCAACTATACTATGAATGTTGGGAAAAGTGTGAATTGATGTCATCAACTAAAAATGAAACAACATTATTAAATTAACAAAATATGATTAACGTTATTTTGAAAACAATGATTAAAAATAATCAAGCTTACTCAAAAAAATATGTATGGTCACTCCCATCAATAGGTCCTAATGTTGAAGGCCCAACATCCACCTATTCACCATATAATGGAAATTTTAATATTACCATTTATATAAGGTAAAAATATTTACATGTAATATATATTTACTATGTTTTTACTAATTAAATACATGTCGACTATGTAATCGAGTGTTAAAGGGTCACCGGACATAGGGTAAACACTCTACCCCTAAAATTTTATTACAATTTTATTTTAGTAATTTAGTTAATCTTACATTTCAAATTCAACTATAGTAAATTGAATTTAACCTTTTTCAAATTTACCTATCTATCAATGCCAAATGTTTCATCCAACAGGTCATCCATGAACACCAATTGTGTAACGCCCGTCGTGCAAACCCCAGAGAACACACACATAGCAAATAATTTTAAAAAAAAAAAAATTAAATTAAACATGTAATAACACTTAACCATAATCACATAGCACATTACATAACTTTAACACACTTAGTTCTCTGGGGCATGCGAGGTTACATCTCAACAACTAAACAGAATAAAAATAAAGATTACAACAATATCATTTATAATGATAACCAAGGATAAGGATACATCCAAAACCAAGATGCGAGGATAATAAACATCGCATAAATACATCCATGATACATCTCTTAAAAGAGTTACAAATGATCCTAACTATTACATCATTGTTATAATAATACATTACAATCTCTGATAATTGAATTACATTGAATTTCCCAACATGGGGATTGATACAAGTATAATGAAATATGAAATACAACTGATCACTGGTACAACTCCACTGCAGAATACTGAGAGGACAAGATGCTGATGGGGAACCCAACGGGTGGGGAGCACGTTCCACCCAACCATGTGAATTACAAGTAACTCACCCCCCGTGCTCAGAGGTGGAAAGGAAGTGAACCCGACCATGAATATCAAACCGACTCAACAACAACATGATACTAAACAAGTACAACTCAAAGTATACAATGAACAACCAACAACGTTCACAAATCACATAACGAGTTAAAACTAAGAAACTCATCACAATAACATGAAGTACTACCAATTAACAATCATGAACCACATTCACAAGAACTCAAAAAGCATCATAAGGAGATAACATCCAGAAGAACTGAACCAACACCCAAAATACATTTCCAAATAAATCAGAACCAATAAAAAGAACACGATTCCATAATAACTCTAAATCAACCATTCAATACACCATTCCATAGGCAACAAGAACAAGTCAGACGGGTGTCAAGCAGGGAGGGTCATCGCATAGCTCTCATGGGATCCCCTGGCACTTCCTCCAACTGAGGCGCCATCACCCATCTATGGATCCCCTAGCCCTAAAATTAGAAACAACATAAATATAACAATATCTAGAGGCAACTACAACAAGGCACAAGGGTGTCAAGTGGAGAGGGTCATCGCATAGCTCTCATGGGATCCCCTGGCACTTCCTCCTACTGAGGCGCCGACACCCATCTATGGATTCCCTAACCCTCAAAAATAACATAAAGATTACAATATCCGAGGTGACAAGAAACAAGGACAAGGATGTCTAGTGGAGAGTGTCATCGCATAGCTCTCATGGGATCCCCTGGCACTTCCTCCAACTAAGGTGCCGACACCCATCTATGGATCACCTGGCCCTTCCTCCTAACTGAGGCCCGACACCATAGGGTAGCTAATGCGGAGCCGATAGTCTCTCATGAAGACGAGACTACGACTTTGCCGACCACGGCCTACTCAGTCTATCACTAGTCTACGGTAGCCCTAATGCATAGACAAGGAATCCGGTTTTAATTATCTTGTATGTTTTACTACCCATCCCCCTAAATTCTATTTTTAGGTTATCACTTGTTTAACTACTCTTACGTGGGTTCCCCTGACACTTCCTCTTACCCGAGGCACCGACGCCCACGAAGAGCCACTCTCCCTATGACCCCTAACATATCTTAAATCGGCAAGGGTTGAACTAAATCATAAAAAGCATAATACCACAACAGGAACATGTGAGGCATTAACCCTCTTGCAATAATTCATAACCAAAAGTTTTAACAAACCGTTCAACCCTTCCTAATAGAATGCCAATGAGCTTCAACTCCACAAGTATAACCAAAACGAGGATAACATTTAAAGCGTAAACCAAGACGAGAAATATAATCTTCTAAAGTACAAAGCCTCTGGAACAAGGGTTCTCAATAAACAACAACTAAATGTACAATTACCCAAGGTTCCCACCCGCAACCAGAACAAAAGAAAACCATAATCAAAATGCACAAGATAGACCGACAATCCATAGGATTTCACAAATTAACAACAGCATAATCCACATTTCATCAAGACAACAATCCATTTTCATCTATTGCTTACATTCAGTCTTCATGATAAAATTTACCATAAATGTTTTATAATGAAAGTAATTTTACCCTATTATTCAAAATATCCCACACATTCTAATATTCCTTTTAAAATAAAATAAAATAAATAATTATAATCAATTTAAGCAATATATATACTAAAATATATAGCCATAATGAATAAATAATAATAAAAGTAATTCATGCAAATTAACTTTTATTTATAAGATTATTTATACAAGTAAAATTTCATTTTAAATAACTCTATCAAGAATTTTAATTAGATAATATGCACAAAATATATATATATATATATATATATATATATAAATAATTATAATTTAACATACATTAAAAATTAACTAATAAAATAAAATAAAATAAAAGTTAAGAATTATAATCTACATATAAATAAAATTAAAGTCACTAAAAAAAAACACATAACAAAAAAAACAATTTTTAATTTAAAGAATAAAAAAAAACACATAACAAAAAAAAACAATTTTTAATTTAAAGAATAGGGGAAACCCCCTCACAGTGACTGGCGCAGTAGTCCAAGGACTGGCCCAGCAGTCCACGGACTACCGCGACAGTCCTTTGGACTACCGCGACAGTCCTTTGGACTGTCGCAGCCCCTAAGGCCAGGCCGTGGGGTGGGTACGGCCAGGCCGATCCACCTCCCGGTGTGGAAACCAAGGGCCGTCCCTTTCATGGGTTCGGCCAATTCAAAAATAAAATAAAACATAATTTAGATAAATAAATAAAAACGTACATCCACCAGCGCCTCCGATTTGACTAAGAAATATTCCAATCCAATAAAAAATTTCAATGAAGAAATATATATATATTTTCAAATATAATTACAGTGCAATGAGCATAAATATAAATGTCTATATATAATACACAAAATCTGTGTGTATATATGTGTGTATATATTTATATGCACACACACCACATAACCAGATTCGAGGCAGTAACAATATAAATGCAAATATATATATATATATATATATATATATATATATATATATATATATATATATATATATATATTTAAAAAAGAAAGGTGTATTTATATATATATGAGCATGTCTTCATAACTTTATTCATCAGATGAAGGATATATATATACAGCAGTATATTATAACAATATAATGAAATATATATGAATATATATTTTTAAAAAAATAATATTTTACTACAGAGAACATGTTTTTCTATAACTAGATTTTGAATGTATTGTAAAAATAAAATAAAATACAGATACAGAATATTGCCAAAGACAGTTTACTTTATTCTAATAATCATTTATTTAATCAAGAGTTTCGTTTTCTCACACAAATCATTTATAACTAATTCTATTTTTTTGAAACAGAAAGATGAAGAGAAGGTACAAGGAAGAATATGAGTAGAACCTGGTGTCCAGCGCTTATTCGAAAGCCTGAAGATGCCTGGTTGCTTCTGATGCCCTCGAGGTGTTCCTTGATCGTGCCTCCAAATCTCCTCCACAGAACTTCACCTTCGAACTTGAATCCTATTTTGTTGTTCATAAGACTCTCCAGAACATTCACCAGAAATAGATTGACAATCTCTCTCTAAAACTCTCCTCCAAATACAACAGAAGATTTCTAATACCCTTCAAAATTTTTAGAATACAAAGCCAATCTCTTGCACAACTTCTGTAACAATATCTATGTGTCTGTACCAAACTTTCAAACATTCATAATTAAATAAAAATATATTTCCCATCTCCTCAAAAACTCTCCAAAAATCAAAATTAAAAGAAAATCAATTCTTTAAAAGCTAGCTTTTTCCCAGATCTCTATTCCTATTGGCACACACCGTCTTTTTATTCTTTTATTTGTTTTATTGCTTTAATTTCTGTTTTTGCAACTTTTCTTGCTCCTCACATTACATATTTAATTTAAATAAATTATTCTCATAATTATCCACCACCAAATAATTGATTAAAATAATTAAGCCATATTTAATATTTAATTATTATTTAATTGCAATATATGATTTTCAAAATAATTAAATCATCTAAATATATATAAAAGAATTTAATCTAACATTGAAATAAATAATTATTTCATCATTAAAATGAATCATAACTTATACAATGCTACCTTGACAAAATACGACATAACACATAACACCAAACACAAATGACAACAATTACACAAAGTAAACAATACCAAACAACGAGACGACCTGACATCATGGGACGGGAGGACTTCATCGTCACCTCTGTATCAACATTTAACCGTTGGGTTATTGGTGCTTGCCCTGTCCTGCCGAAGCAGGTGGAATCGAGACTTATACCTGCAATCCTGCATACAAACGAAGTTGTGTACATGTGCATATATATACATAACATCAAAGCATTAAATCGAAGTACTGCATTGTGAGAAGGAATCACAACATAGCAGGGCACTCGAGAACGAGTGATGCCATATTGTCCTTCATCACACCTACTCTAACAATTATAATATAACCAATTAATCAACATTTCTAACTAACAATCATCTCATAACATATCTAATTAATTCACTGCATCATATCATAATTCTGAAAATCAACTAACATTCCCAACCACAATGTCATATAAAATAATCATGTCTACTAATGGAATACAACATCATCAAATGTCTAACTATCCAACTCAAACAATAATAGTACCATCATAGTCACAAGTAGCAAATCAACGTATAGACAATAAATCCAAACAGAAAGAGGAGGAGTACTACAAATTGATCCAATATGAATGTGCTTTGATGTTGGCCATGTGCATCCTAATCATCCTTAGATCCATAATCACATAGATGCATAGTTTCAATTTTTTTAGGTGAACATCGATACCTAGAAACCTCACCCTCATCATACCATGTTAAAGGCCTAGTTTGATCTAAAAGGGTTTGAGTTGATGGATTACAAGGTCTTGACCTCAACACTCTCATTCATAATAGAGTGGATTGTGACATGCCCAATGTTGGTTCTATCAAGGGGTCTCCATGCATGGTCTTAGGAATGATGTGCCCCATTTTTATCATGTGTAAATATCCCACCTCTACCATGGAACTCCCACATGTAAAATCATTTTGGGATATCATTGAGGAAAAATCACAATAGAGTTTCCTCAAAAAGTACTATGGAACTTAATTTTTTTTCATGGAGGATGGTAAAAAATGGTCCACTACCTATCCCAAAATTTATTCTTTATCCTTGAGGTTGGCACTAATGGACAGGTAATCCCCCATAATTGTTGTGTAGGGGTACATTATTTTATGGGTCAATGGACAATGCATACAAATGAGATTTCATTTTTTTAATATGTTTTTCATAGGATAATTTATTAGTGTAAAACTCTCTTGCTTCTTCCCTTACAAAGTTTTGATTTGGCCACTCATGGAATCTATGTGAGAGAGGATAGATTCTAGTGAAGTGGAAAGGGTAGACTGATGCAAGGTTGTTCCACTTGGATTTCTCAACTTTTAAATTAATGTTTGAAGTTATTTATTATTGTTTTCTATTTTCCCTAGGATATTTTCTTTCATAATAGGAGGATGTTAAGGTATCATGAGAGGATTTTACTATGGTTGTTCTTCACCATAGTTTTTATGAATTGGTGAATTAGGGTATTCATGAATTGGTGGGGGGTTTTCAATTTCTGAATATTAAACAAAATTTAATCAAAATAATTTATTTATTTCTATTTAATTAAAATTTCCATTTAAAAAATAACCACACTTACCTCCTCAAACTCTTGGATGTTGTGGAAGCATTTTGTGGGTGGTTTGATGATATTCAGAATATGTGCTTTCTTCTTGTTGCTTTTTGTGTGTTGTTTGGAAGGTGAGAGTCCAAGTCCAAATGAGCTCAACCTATTTGCTATTTTTTTCAATTAAAAAAATGCACTCATGTTATAATGCAAGCACATTATGGCCTAGTAATGACAAAGCCTAGGCCCAATCACTACCAACCCTTAATGTGAGCATGCTATAACATGATTGCATTATGTCTTGTATAGGGTAAAAAAATCACCACTTTTTGGCCCCCCATCATTTTTCACTTACCCATGTATGGTGCCATGTATTTATTTATCATGATTTATTAATTTTTATTTGTTTCTACATAATATCTTAAAAATAATCCAAAATTATAATTCTAAACTTTATATTTTTAGACATTTTTTGAGGGCTAACATTTATTGACTTGAAGGGAGTATACAACACAGAATAACTTAGAGTTATCTATTTTAACTTTATTTATTTTTTGTTAGTAAAAAATGATAAATATTAAAATATGTATCTTTAATCTTCAATTCCATTATGTTTTTCTCTTCTTGTAAGGAAAATTCTAGGCTGCTCAATCACCCAAAATAAAAATGAGGTGCATAATAAATTACATCAATTTTAAAAGTTTTGGTGAAGTGTTTTGTCTTTGGAAGGATGACCACCTCAATTAAGACAAGAAAAAGGTGGAATGGAGTTGAAAGTTAGTGCTAAATATTTTAGTATTTATCACTAAATAATGGGGAGAATATGAAAGCCTTTTACTAAAGAAAAGAGAAATTTTGGCACACACAAAAATTATTTTTTTTTATGAGTTTTATTCCTCCTAAAGAGGTAATTTTGTAAGTTGATCTAAAAAATAAAAAATATATATATTATATCTAAAGGCTAGAGCTCTTCTAGCAAAAATTTGTAAACTTTGGCTAGCTAGAAAATTCTTGATTAATTGGATTGAATCTAGTTAGGGTTATGTGTTTTGTTCTTACATAATTTTTTTTATGGTGGTTATATATGTATGTATGTATGTATGAATGCATGCATGTATGTATGTACATGTATGTATATATGTGTATAATTATAGAGATGAAGTATCAATGATGAAAATTCTATTCTATTATTCTAATAAGGAACATGTATATAGTTATATATGTCAACATCTTCTACATAAATTTGATTTGTATAAATAGTTTATATTTATTATTGTCTATTCATACCTTTTAATTTATATATAAGTTATTCATTCCTACTTTTTCCTTAGCTATATATAGATTTTCTATTTTTTTACTTTCAATAAAGTAAAATGTATATATAGAGGGGTTTGTCCTTATTATTTACATTCAATTGTTTAATATGTAATAATCCCCCACTTGAATGACAAAGGAATCACTTACAATGGACATATTATTCCTAACTTTAATGGGCGAGAAGTAGATCATGGTTAGATAAAGAAAAGTCATTTCAATCAAGTATTACGTGAGGAGAATCAATTAATACTATCACTGCTGAGTAAGTGCAAAAATATGGGGGGTCAAAAAGAGGTCTTAAGTGGCCACCCTTTTTTTTTTCTTTTATGAAATCAGGAAAAACTAACATTGGACATGAAATTGAGGATAGTTACACTCAAAAAATTTAGATGCAACAAAAACAAGGATCATAGTGCTTTGAGTCTACTTTCTAAACTACTATTTTTTTTTTGAAAAATGGTTGAGAGTAAGGGGTTCAAAAGAGGGAGCCATAGAAATTGGTGTTGTTTTTATAAAAAAAACATATCATAGTGACTTTTGTGGCTTCCTGAAAAGGTTAATTTTTTTTTGGTTATTTTAAAATCTCTTCGGTGAGAAATTAGCTAATAGCATGTAGTTTATGCCTATTCTTTAAATAATTTTTAATGAATATTTGATTTTTTACTAATTTTCAAAGTGTACACTTATTGAAAAATAGAATTTTTGTCGTGCCACCCCTATAAATTTTAAAACTAATTGAAATTCATTTTTTAATATGTGTAGAATGGAGTCTACTTTCTAAAAATGTAATTTATTTGAAATTTCAATCAACAATCAATTTATAAAGAAAAAATACCAAACATCAAGGTTTTTACCAAAAAATAGACACATAAACAAAAGAAATTATAGATAAAAGACTTAATATTGTCAAAATGTGAAAAAAAATACATCATTAGATAACTAAGAGAGAGGCTAACATTACCCAGGTGTTTGACTTGTTGACCTTGAAACATGTGCAAACTTGGTGCTTAACATGAATACAATTATGTGAAATATTGTAGAATTTGAAAAAACTCATCTTTGGATGTTGGGAAGGCACTCCAAGCCTTTGGGTTGGTATTCCAAAGAAAATACCAAGTATAAGTCTTAGGGATTCCTGAAGCAAGAAATTGTAATACCCCTCATGTTTGTTGTTGGGACTTATTATTTTCTATGCTTTGGTTTGATACTTTGATACTGTGATAGTACTATTTATTGTTTGGTTTGGATAGTTACACTATTTGGTGATGATGTTATTTCATTACTGGACATGGTTATTTGATATGACATTATGGTTAGTGATGTTAGTTGATTTCAGTAATATATTATGATGCAGTGATTTAGTAATTTATTTTATGTTGTGATCAGTTAGTTAGAACTGTTATTTCATTATTGATATTATAATTGTTAGAATAGATGTGGTGAGAGGACAGTGTAGCACCACTTGTTTATGAGTTCCTTGCTATGCTGCAATTCCTTCTCACAATGTAATGCTTTGATTATATATATATGTACATGTACACGACCTTGTTTATATGCAGGGATTGTAGGTACAGAGTCTCAATTCCACCTGCTTCGGCAAGACAGGGTGAGCATCAAATTACCCAATGGGCATAATGTTGAAACAAAGATGACAAGGAAGTGACCCCGTCCCATGTCTATCAAACCGTCCTGATTGAGTGGTATTGTGCATCTTTGTTTTTTCATTGTTGCAATTCATGGTAGTAATTTGTGTGAGTATATTTTGGTATGCATTTGGCATTGGTATTTTGTGTAATGTGATTTATTTAATTAAATGATGTTACTAAATGTTTATATTAGTGTGGGATTAATTTGTATTAAAAATATTTAAAAGTTTTATTTTAAAAGTCATGTGTGTTATTTAAATGTTAATTAAATATTAAATTTGTATCTTGTTAATTTAATTAAATTAGATTGTTGAGGATAATTATGAAATAAACAAATTAAATAAATTAAGTTTTGTGATTTGTAAGTAAAGCTTCAAAATCAAAATTAAATAATTATGAAATAAACAAATTAAATAAATTAAGTTTTGTGATTTGTAAGTAAAGCTTCAAAATCAAAATTAAAGTAGAAAGTATTGTTAATTAGAAAAAAATCAATAAAAGAAAAGAAAAGATAAAAAGGACGAATGAGAGTTAAGTGTTGGCTAAAAAGCTCAAATTAAATTAGAAAATTTCTTTTATATTGGATTTGTAGAGTTTTTGAAAAAGGGAAGAGATATATTTTATTTAATTGCATATTGGTGTGATTTTCATGGACGGGAAAATTTGGACAAAGTTGCACAAAATAATAATTCTGAAAGATTGGATCATCTGAAGTTTTTGGGGAATTGTTTTGTTTCTTTTCAATATACTAGGGAGGTTCTTCTGAATGGAATAGTAGATTAGAAATCTGAGCAAGGAAATATGGAGAAATCTTGAAGGAACAAAAGCTCTTTGAAAAGGCTGTTGGAATCAAGCGAATCTTCATCAAGTTTTTTATCAGCGCAGGACACCAAGTTCCACAATTTCTCTTTCTCTATTCGTTAAAATTTACAATGGAAATCATAGTGTTCTAGGAAAAGAAAGTATTATGAGATTTTGGAAAAACTTCTGGGTATCAAATAATTGGGGAAAAATTTGTTGGTTGAATCTTTATCATTCTGGAATTTCTTTATAATGATGTTTTGAGAAAATTATCTTCCTTTTGAAACCAATGGATGTCCATATTTAGACTTACTTTCATATAAAATTGGGGATT
>VDFB02373365.1:339876530-339922016 GCA_007258455.2 Sequoia sempervirens
ACAAACCTAGTAGTTTAGAAACTACAATCAATTTGCTACAGATTATATTCTTACATATTTTTGAAATAATATAGATAACTTATTCAAATTTTTATGTCAAGTTGCCTAACTCTGATTTTTATAATTTTTTTTCCACTTAAGGGCTTGTTTTTTCCATGATGATCTTGCACATACCCCTAAGAGAGAGGGAATGGAAGAGAAGGGGTTGGAGTGAGAAGGACTTAGCTAGGTAGGGTGGGAGATTGAGAGAGGGGGGTGGGAGAGAGATACCTGAGCGAGAGGGAGAGAGAGAGAGGAGGGAGAGAGAGAGAGAGAAAGAGAGAGTTATGTAGGTAGGGTACTAGAGGGAGAGACTTGAGAGTGTGAGGGGGTGAGATGGAGAGACTTGAGATATAAGGAGAGAGAGGGAGTGAGAGAGAGATAGAGAGACCTAAGATGGAGAGGGTGTGGGAGGGAGAGAGAGGGAGTGGGAGAGATGGGGTTGGAGTGATATGGACTTATCTTGGTAGAGAGAGAGAGAGAGAGAGAGAGAGAGAGAGAGAGAGAGAGAGAGAGAGAGAGAGGTATGTGGAAAGAGGGAGAGGGTAGATAGAGACAATTAGAGAGTGTAGGAGAGGGAGGGATGGAGAGATGAGATAGATAGAGAGAGAGGAATAGGGGTTGAGGGTATAAGGTTGAGGGATTAGGGTTGAGGGTCCAATGTATAGGTTAGAGGGTTTATTGTATAGGGTAGAGGGTTTAAGCATTTAAGGGTTGAGGGGTTAAGGGTTGAGAGTTAAAGGGTTTAAGAGTTGAGGGATGAGGTTGATGGTTTAAGGGTTTAGGGTTGAGGGATTATGGTTGAGGGTTGATGGTATTGTGTTGATTATATAGGTTTTAGGGTATAGGGTTGAGGGATTCTGGTTGAGGATCTAATGTATAGGGTAGAGGTTTGGGAATTGAGGGTTGAGGGTTTAATGTATAGGGTAGAGAGTAGAGGGTAGAGGGTTTAAGGGTTGATGGTTTAGAGTTTAGGGATTAGGGTAGAGAGGGAGGGATGGAGGGAGGGAGAGGGAGGGATAAGTGAGATAGAGAGAAGAGAATAGGAGGGAAGGAAAAATATAGATGAGGGTTGAAAATGCAATGCATAGGGTAGAGGGTTGAGAATTGAGGGTATAGGGTTGAAGTTTTAGGGTATTGGGTTGAGGGTAGATGGTTGAGGGATTAGGGTTGAGGATTTAGGGTTTAAGGGTTTAGGGTTGATGGATTAGGGTTGAGGTATTAAGGGTTGAGGGTGTAAGGCTTAAGAGTTAAGGGTTGAGGGATTATGGTTAAGGGATTAAAGGTTTAGGGATTACAGGTTGAGGGTAGAGGTTTTAAGGGTTTAAGGTTTGAGGGTATAGGGTTGAGGGATTATGATAGAGAGGGAGGGATGGAGGGAGGGAGAGATGGAGGGAGAAGTGAGATAGAGAGGAGAGAAGAGGAGGGAAGGAGAAAGATAGATGAGAGTTGAGGATCCAATGCATAGGGTAGAGGGTTGATGGTATAGGGTATAGGGGTTGAGGGTTTAGGGTTAAAGTTTAAGGGATTAGGGTTGAGGGATTAAGGGTTTAGGGATTATGAGTATAGGGTTGAGGGTTTATGGTATTGGATCAAGAGGGTAGAGGGTAGAGGGTTTAAGGGTTTAGGGTTTAAGGGTTTAAGGGTTGAGGGTATAGGGTCGAGGGATTAAAATAGAGAGGGAGGGATGGAAGGAGAGAGATGGAGGGAGAAGTGAGATATAGAGAATGAGAGAAGAGGAGGGAAGGATAAAGATAGATGAGAGTTGAGGATCCAATGTATAGGATAGAGGGTTGAGAATTCAAGGTATAGGGTTGAGGTTATAGGGTTGAGGGTAAAGGGTTGAGGGTATAGGGTACAATGTGTAACCTAGAGGGTATAGAGGTTTGGGGTTTAGGGTTTAAGGGTTTAGGGTTTAAGGGTTTAGGGTTGAGGGATTAGGGTTGAGGGATTAAGGTTGAGGTATTAGAGAGAGAGGGGGGGTGAGAGAGAGAAAGACCTAAGAGAGGTAGTGTAAAGTTGCAAATGGGTGTAACTTTTATTTTGCAACTCATGCAACCAAAAGACTATTCCAACACATTCAGATGGTACATTTAGGCTAGGAATGGTCATATTTCACACCCAAACATGTTGAATCAGTCTTAGCTACATTCAACTGACTCAATCCCTTAAGAGTCTAAAGTAAAAAATGGATGAAATCTTTGGCAAGCTATTATTCAAAAATCGTGACACTTATAAAATTTTTCATTTGAGGCTACATGATCACATTTGGCCCCTCTACAATAACCTCTCTTAGTTTTTGATATCCCAGAGGTCTTTTCAAGTGGTGACAAGTTTTTAGTTGATGGAAAAAGTGTCAAATACAAGTAGTGTATTTGACAGGGGTGTAACTTTTGTTCTACAACTCATGTGACCAAATGGAATGTTCAAACATGTTTGTATGGGTATGTTTAGGATAGGAATGGTCTTCTTTTGTACCTAAACATGTCAAATCAGTTTGAGCTACATTCAACCTACTTAATCCCTTAAGAGTCCAAAGTGCAAAATGGTTGCAATCTTTGATAGGCTATTACTCAGAAATTGTGACACTTAGAAAATTTTTGTCTAAGGCTATGGGATTGTCCTGGGCCCCTCTACAATAACCTCTCTGTATTTTTGATATCTCAAAGGTGTTCTCTAGTGGTGATGACTTTCTAGTTGTTAGAAAAAGTGTCAAATGCAAGCTTGTGTGACTTAATAGACTGTTCCAACATGTCTGGATGGGTAGATTTAGGCTAGGCATGGTCCTCTTCACACCCAAACACATTAAATTACTATAAGATATGTTCAACCGACTCAATCCCTTAAGAGTTCAAAGTACAAAATGGCTACAATCTTTGATGGGTTATTACTCTAAAACTGTGACACTTAGGAACTTTTTGTTTGAGATTATGTGATCGTGTTGGGTTCCTCTACATATCAGTTTTTGATATCTCGAAGGTTTTTTTTGGTGGTGATGATTTTTAGTTGATGGAAAAAGTGTCAAATGCAAGCAGTGTAAAGTTGCAAAGGGGTGTAACTTTCATTTTGCAACTCGTGTGACCAAACAAACTATTCCAACACACTGGGATGGGTAATTTTAGGATAGGAATAATCCTCTTTCACACCTAAACATGCTGAATCAGTTTGAGCTATGTTCAACTGGCTCAATCCCTTAAGATGGCATGCAAAACAAAGGAAAAGAGAAAGATTTACATGATAGTTAACAAGTCTGAGTTTTCCACACCAAAAGCATATGATTGCATGAAAGAGGTAAAACATGTGGGTGTCAAAATAGTTGAGGAAAAGGGAAAATCTACAAAAGGCACCACATTGAGGAATAGGAGAATTGGCACGTATGAGGCTCAGGGTTAATCCAAACTTCACAGGCTTCATACCACTTGCATGAACAATCATGAGTGATGGGTTTGATTAATTGATATAAGAAGGTTTAGGGTTGATCTATACATTCTTTTCTCCATACCACTTACAAGTAGTCATGAGTGGTATTTTCCATTGGCTACTTAACTGAATCAATATATTTTGGCTTTAGATGAACTCACACAACAAAATACAATCTTACCTAGATGAGTTTGGATGTAGTGGATGTTACTCTAAATGAGATAAATGGTAGAACCAATTGACCAACATGCATTTGAATTGATTTCTCTTTCATATATTCATGTGGGGGGAATTTAGAATCTTCTATGAGTTAGATGCTCTTGTGTAAGAATAAGTACAACCCTTGGAAGTCAACTATGGAGGTTGGTGAGTTGCAATTTCAAATTAGGAATATAAGATGACTCTTCAAATGAGTGTTGGAGACAAGTAGATTTAATAAGCACATAATCCACAAGAAGGAAAGTTAATAGAGGATTGTAGATGTTTTGGACAAGGCCCCAATGCATTTGAAAGCCCGAATTGACTTGTAAATGTTGTAAATTGATAGTGGAAATGAGGAAGCACAACTTTATTTTTTTTGTAAATCTGTCTTTCAATGTGTGTTTGAGTTATTTACTTTCTTAATTTCATTCAAATAATTCAATAATTGAAGCACATAAGAAAGAATATGAATGATATGTTCAATTTATTAGAAGCATATTTCTTACTTACAAGAGTAAGTAACATTAGACTTTACTAATATACAATCTAAAGAATCAATGTGCTCATTTACTACACCATTATCTTATGGATTTCAAGGGTCGCATGCCAGTAGTAACATAAAAGGAGTGTGAAATTTATCCTATAAGCATTGTAGGAATTCATTTTAGCATGTACACAATTTCATAATGAATATAAGATCTAGATGGAGAAAATAGTGGTGGGAAATATAATTTTGTAGCATTTTATATATTGATTTAGTATCATACAACATTGAATTAGCATATAAGTAAATGGAAAATCCTTGGTGAGTCATTTTTGAAAATATTGAAGTTCTTTAACATCAACTAATAAAGTTGTTTAGCATCAATTAATAAATATTCAAGACAAACCATGAAGGACAACAATGAGCAATGCTAGGGCTAATCAAATGCTAAATGTTAAGACCATGAGAAAATGAAAGACGTAATAAGTGAAGTATGCACATAATAAGTGAAGTATACATTGGAAGCATGAAGCATACATTAGAGTACGTGAAGCATACACATGAATAAGTGAAGTATACATGTGAATAAGTGAAGCACAAGTACTCAAATACACATAAGCCATGAAGTATACACATGAATATAAAGTATACACATGAATACAAGGTCTACACATGAAAAAGTAAGGTGCAAAGTATACATTGGAATGCACGTAAGTTGTAAATAATACACTTGAATACATGTAACTCATATCTATTGAAGCATGGATTTATAATGCAAATATGGACACCATCAATAAAAAATATTTGTATTAACCAAATATCCATGTAGGCATACATCAATATATGTCAATACAAGTATAAAATATATACAAAATAGCCATATAGGCTTACAAGAATGCCATATAGGCTTACAAGAATTCCATATAGGCATATAATGTAAAGTATATGCAATACAAAATATGTCCAAAAATGCCATATATGCATAAAACAAATGAACCCACTCAAAATTAATTACCCTCTAAGTGAATGAAACAAATGTGTGGCCTTTGGTGATCGGGTGGATGGTGATGTGTATGCCACTTGTTTACCTTGAACTCGAGGGCTTCTCCTCTTGGGGTTTAGTTCCTCATCAAGATTCAACTATTATAATAACAAGACATTAATATAAATAAATTACATTATAAACAATTATGTATTTAACAAAATAAACACTTACCGCTATAGATGATCTCTCTCCTCACATGAAATATTCGCATGCTCATGTTGTGGCATGCCCAAGTCCTATAAAAACCATCCAAATAGAAATTAAACTGTGAATCAATAATCAATTTTATTTTTCACTAACTAATAGCTATAATAATGAATGTAATTTGAAATTTACTAATCTGCATCATACCCCCATAAGAGGCATCAAGCTGTCTATTGCACAAGATACTCCTTGCTCCATTACCCTATCCACATTTGGAGGCAATTTTTCTTGCAACATCTAAAAATAAAATAAAAAATTATTCAATCACGAAAAGTAGAATAGTGATGGAGGTTGTGGCTTACAATGTATGAGATAATCAACAAAATTTTTAGTACTTATTGAACTATATATTTCTTAATATTATGCTTACTATTTTCCCTATCCATAGCTTGTTCAAAAGAACTTGTTTTAGGCTTTTATCCATAGCAGTGATGTAGTGAAATGTTTCATAAAATTGTTTGGTAAAAATATATAGAATAATAATTGGTTCCTCTTAGTGTGTGTTACATCTATGGTGTACAAAAAAGATTTTCCTCACAAGGTTTGTTTTTGGGGAGAAAGTGTGTTGGTTCTTAATAATAATTGTTTCCTCTTAGTGTGTGTTATAGCTATGAGGGCTAAGACCATTGAAATATTCCTAGGGTGAGAGTAGAATTTTCAAGTGAGCACTTTGATTTAGATAAGCATTGAAAACCATTGATGTTAAAAGATATTGGAAATATTATATATATGATTTTTATTTTAATCTTATTAATTTTTTTTTATGAATGTTTTTACACACACAACTTAGATAAAATACTAGGCATCCTATCTCTCTTGAAAGGAAATTAGATCCTAATAAATTAGAAAATGAATATTCCAAGGCTTCACTTGTTAGGTATTGACTATGCAAAATAACTCAATATTTAATGTTTATTTATTGCTTACACAAAAGGCCTTGTGTTTACTCACTAGAAAGCTAATGATGGTTTTAGATATATTTGAATGAAATGAGAAAACCTTGAATATATCTTCAAATTTGAGTTCTGAAAATGATTTTCATCATTTGATATGTCAAATAACTTGATGCTTATCCTAAAATAATTTTCTACTTTCAAATAAATTTTAAAAAATTAGGGTGAGAAAGAAAAATTATAAAAAATTCTATAGAAAACTATAATAATGATTCGGTGTTGTAGATAGATGGACCTCTCAAAATAAATGATTTTTTTTTTAACCAAAGATATCCTCATATTACTATAGAAATATTACAATATTTAATGAATATAAAATTTTTCAAATCATAAAAAATGAGTTAAATGCCCAAATCTAGTGCAATTCAAAAAGATTTTCACAATAAAACTAAATTCAAAGTAGGATCAAACTAACCATGAAAAGTAACTCAAAATCAACAAGATACAAATTGTATGAACAATAAATTTATCATATACTCAAACCCTTCATCATCAATGCAACTAAATTTTTATCTAACACTGAAGAAAAATCCATGTAAAGTTGTTGAAGTACAAAATAACACCAAAATCAGTGTTTACACTTGTATTAATTTTAAATAGTCTAGTATTAACTATATTTGGTCAATAACTTATTATAGTGGGAGCACTACTCTTTAAAGGAAAGGATAACAAAACCTAGGGCACAAGTAATGGTGAAGATCATCTCAACACCAAGGGTCAAGATTACATTATCATTAAATTCTTGGGACACATTAAATATTTTTCATTCATCCCTAACTTAATTTAGTTAAGAAATTTCCTTGGGAAAGATAAACATCATCTCAAAGGGCTCTTTAGAAAATAAGGCAACTAGCATTTGAACATACACCCTTGGCATTAAATTATTGGATCAAGATTAAATTATCCATATACACATTCAGTTACACTCTTTTACATTATTTGGAGTTCTAGGAAAAATAAAACATCTACCAAATAGTGAGGAAATCAACTCATATAAATCTAGACAAAGTTTTTGATATGGACATCTACGCAATATCATTCTTCTGTGTAAATATAGCATGTTTCCTAAGGAAAATACCCCATAACTTGATCGACTTCACAACATCACTATCCCTATATGCAAAATCATAGCAAGTATCTATTAAGATCATAAAAAAACTTTAAAATCCCTAATCACGCATAATAAATACTCATGTAGAACATCAATCGGATATGAAATAATCATGCAATTCATTCGTCATTACTTGAAATCACTATAAATGTTCATCATTTACTTCAATTAGCACTAAAAATATAGGAGTTTATGGTGAACTCCTCAAAACCCCAAGATCACCTACAAGACAAAATAACTTCCCCAAGAGAGATGGAAGAAATATCATGCTATGATTAAGGATGCAAGAATGCCAAAATGACAACCAAATTGAATATTGCAATGTACATATGATGCCTTACTTATATCTAGGAAAGGTGGGGAATAGGATTAGACAAGATCATGACAAGTGTCTTAATCTTATCACTTGAGACAACTAACTCATAACAAACTAGGACACAAGAATTAAATAAATTCCAACAAGATAAGATAAGTGACAACTAATTCTTAACTAGAAAGATTCTTTCCTAGGACATAAATAGAATTAATAATGTAAATATGACCTAGATAGGTAAAACACCTATTTACACCAACACCCCCCCTTAAGTATAAATTATGTAGTACTTATACAAATGACACAAAGATGGGTCCCGACTATGAGGCCATGTTAGGTGCCCATGTAAAAATGAAAATGCACTCTCACTAATGGAGAAAAGGAGAAAACCTAGTGGAATAAAACTCCCCCCCAAAAGAGAGACAAAATACAAAATAATCTCAATGATCCATTAAGAGGGACAAAACCCAATTCGAGGAAAAATACCCCCCATAAGAGAGACTAAGAAGAGAACATTCACTCTACTTCTCAATGAAAAAATCCATCACAAGTCCAATCAATATCCATCCACACAAAGGATGATAAAAGAGACTATACAACCCCCCATAATGAGATAACCTGCTACAAAGAAGCATTGGAAACACACTTGTGGAGTAACATTAGAATCCTTAATCCAACAATTAAGGAAATATAAATTTGATGCTAGGAACCATATTAGAGTCACTCAAGAACTCAAGATAGAATCATGATAAAGAAACAGTAGACCTGATTCCAAGGAACGTGCCAGAAAACTCATAAATTGGCACAACCCTAGAATTTGTGAAGCAACTGTTGATTGAAAAATGACTTGGAACTGAAATGAAGCACAAAGATAAAAAATGCATCCTCCTGTATCTATGGGTAAATTTCCTAAGGTTAGATTAGATGTTAGAAAATCAACAAAGACTATAAACCCAAAGAACTATGAAGTATAGAGTAAATTAAAAGCAATAATGATTATACCTGTCGCTCCTTGAATCTTCCATGATTACCTCCATAGCACCTCCTATCTTGCAGCATATGATTGATTCCCTCAGATTGAGTGTGCGAGCATTTCGACTATGACATTGTCCTATGCAAGTTTTGAAGGATTTAAAAATAAATGTCTATGCCTATGACAATGACTCAAAAATGTAAAATAACTATATACATAAATGTGTTAGAATAACCAAATCTATGTGCATAATATAAAAATAAGAGAAAAATAGCATTTTATAGAAAATTCCATTTTGAATGGGCGGACGAGATTGACTTTCGACAAAGACTTAAAATCAGAGGACAATATTTAATCTGACAAGGGTTAGGGAAAAATCATTAAACGAGTGGTTGAGATGTCATATGAGAGAATCAAATCGAATCGACAGTGAGGAATAAATGAGATAATTAATTAGAAAAATAAATATTTTTGAAAATCAAGAAGATAAAGACTGCTTGATTTGTGAGATTCAAAAAATCAAGAAGATAAGGGTTGAACTGAAGATCAGATTTGAAAAATCAAGAATCTGCCCGTTTACTTATTTTTGGAAGAATATTACCATTTTGAATTAAATTAATTCAAAATATGGATTTTATGAGATAATAAATAATCTTTTTCAGATTATTTACCAAAATGAACTGTCAGTTAAGAATGTGATATCATTTTAAATAATTTCATTTATTTAAAATGAAGAAAATGTTAATTTTGAAAATTAAATAATTAAAGATAATTAGAGGAAGACTTAGACAATTAATAACATATTTAATAAATAAATAAAATTTATTTATTTAATAATCATGAAGAATAAGAGGATATGAATTAATTAAATAATTATGAATTATTTAATCAATAGTCTGTGGACCAAGGACATAATTAAATGTCATAATTATGCTAGGACAAAAGTGGTAAAAATATAGCTTGCAAGCCTAGGTCATTTTTAGGTGTCTACATTTCCCCCCTCTTTGTCATTTGTAGCATGTCACATTGTGACAAAGAAAATAAATCAAAGCCATGCCCCAGTGAAGGTATAGAGTATCAATGCCCCCTCAATAAATTTTTCAAATTTTGGGCCCATGGGAAATTTTTTAGGAAAGGGTCTCGATAATTCAATTTGATGACCAGAAAAATGATGGAGCAAACGGTTTCAGATTCTGACATGTTTATGGCAGCCAACAGGGTGGTGAAAGTTGGTCAAATGAGCCTCCAGTAATAACCTAGTTGACAAATTCCATTTTGAATTTTATAAATAGGTTGACAAACGGGTAAAAGTCAATTCATTTCCACTATTCACATTGCAATTTCGAGAGCTTAGAGCAAAGAGGACCTCAGCGAAGATGGTGATTCCAGTGATAGAGCACTGCAATGAGATCGTACAAATCTACAGGTGGCCAGAGGGCTCAAAGCTAGCGGTATGTACTCCTAATCCCCTTTGTAATTTTCTCATTTTGTGTGTTAAAATTAGGGTTTTAGGGTGAACAACGAATGCACCGCTACACATATGTGTGCACATAAGCCGCATTCGACTTCACGTTCGACACATTTGATGCATTGTCACGCAAGTGCAAGGGGTTTTTAGGGTAGGACAATGGTTTGCAATGCATTTGATGAAAATTGTGATGCATTCACTTTTTTGAGCCGCATTCAAAAGTTAGAATGCTGCATTCATCATTTTGCAATGCAATTGCCTGTTTGAGCAACACATTCGAATGGAACGATGCATGTGTCATATATTGAGATGCAAGTGATTTGATGTGATGCAATTGAGTGAAAAAATGATGCAATCAACATGGTATGATGCATTTGAAGTACGGAATGATGCAACTATTATTTCGCGACACAATTGTAGTCAACACGACACATTTTACTTTGACTTTGACTAGGGTTGTTTTTAATGTTTTTCAAATTTAAAATGATTTTTGATGATACTGACAATTGTCTAGAAGGTACTGACATGTTGTTTAGCTTTGTGCAGAGATAGCTAGCCCCTATTTGCATGCGAGAGAGCAGACTGACGACCTTCCAGTTTGCTGATTAGCTGACTCTGCGGGAGCAACAATTGTTACAGCTAGGTCTTTTTTATGCTGCCTATATGCCCACTATTTAGGAAAACAGGGGACTATTGACTGCGCTATGTGAGCAATGGCATTCAGAGACATGCTCCTTTCACTTGCCAATGAGAGAGGTGACCATTACACTAGAGGATGTTTACCACATTCTACACATGCTGATCTGAGGAGAGTAGATCATATATGACCTTCACCATGGCCAGTAGACCTTCAAAGTGTACTATTGAGATGAGGGTGTAGGACTCGGCATATAGAGATATGAGATCCATTGAGAGTTTATGGTAGAGCATTATGCTTGATTTGATGCATTCTTGGTGACACTGATTGGTGGGATATTGATTCCTGACCATTGCAGACATGGGTTCCCTATTGGTCGGGGAGACATCCTAGTGGGGATGAGATGAGACAAGATAGTATATGCCTCAGGCCCTTGTTTATTGGGCACACTCTATCACTAGCTACATGAGGTTGTCTACAGGAGGGCAGAGAGTATCTCATGTGGCACCACATTGTTGATGATTTGGGCTTGGGAGCACATAGTGATATTTCATCTACCTATTCAGAGACCACAACTGGCCGAGGGGATGCCTTATGTGTATTACAATGTCGGTGCTCTACAATAGACATGGATGGGTGAGATAGGCTAGTGGTGGCATTAAATTGATACGATGGTGTCATTCATCTGGAGGCCGTATAGAGACTAACAATAGTGGGATGATGAGGTGGACCATCTCAGCCTTTGTCGACAGTATTGCTACCTAATTGGGAGGACAATGTAGAGCTAGCTGATCAGAGAGATGTACGTTCCACATTGTGTCCTGCAATAGTTTAGAGAGCAGTAGGGTGTACCTATGGGGACAACCGAGTATGCTCGGTCTTCCAGAGAGGTAGCTTGGAGGCCAGCGATTCCCATAGCCTTTTTCGAGTAGCAAATTGATGGGCTAGGAGCCCAGCCATGGGGATGGAGAGGTGGAGAGGCAGATCCTAGGACTACAAGTGATTATGACCTATGGTGGCAGGCACATAGACTAGTGCCACTGACAGAGATCTAAATGGGCCAACACCTGTGGACAGGAGGTTAGTTATTCCATGTGTACCAAGAGTCCAGTGAGGAGGTAGAGATGGTGATAGGGGTAGAGGCCGAGGGAGAGATGGAGGTAGGGATTGAGGTAGGGGGAGGGATGGAGGTCAGGGTGGTGGGGGAGATGGGGGTAGGGGTGGAGGTTTGGGTGGAGATGAGGGAGATGATGGGGATGATGGAGGAGATGGCTAGAGATGGAGGAGAGATGGTTAGAGACATGGCAGGAGGGTGCCCCATGTGTGGCGAGAGTAGCACGAGATGCTATCCTAGAGGTGGCCAAGGAGGGGGAGAGAGAGGAGCAGGAGCAATTGAGGTAGAAGGACAAGCAGAGACAAGAGAAGCATGTGGCCAAGGAGGAGGCCTGACAGGAGTAGGTTGTGGAGGAGAGATAGGAGGAGCATGTGGCCGAGTAGGAGGCCCGAAAGGAGGAGGATGTGGAGGTGGACATGGATGTAGATGTGTCTCAGGATGAGGGATTCAGTGGAGAGGATGTTGTAGAGGATGATGATAATGAGGATGATTCCATGGATGAGGCTGAGAGACTTCTTAGATGGAGGATGGTGGAGGGAGAGGAGGGGATATCGTCTTCGTCGACATTGCCCTAGGATGCCATGATAGACTAGAGGGTGGCAGATCTACAGAGGAGGCTGGATGAGAGCATGGTAGAGGTCAAGGCACTATGGGCAGAGTTAGAGGTGGCTCGAGTAGAGCGGGATTATGCAGTGATCCACAATAGGATTTAGCTCAGTGGTGTGTAGAGTTTGCAACACTATGTTTAGGGCCTTCTAGGGACATTGCTCGTGAGCTTGCTAGGGTGAGCACTTGGTTGGGGTAGTACAAGATGCTATATGAGTAGGAAGTGCCTCCTGAGTGACAAGATCCTACACTATCATGGTCATAGATGAGAACAGGCAGTGGTCACAAATCAGGGAGTGGGAGCAGCAGCAGGAGCCACATGAGTGTAGAAGGGTCTACCTTGTCAGGGCATACTTCAGGGCACAGGTCCCATCACTCTCACAGGCATGCCTCAAGTCATCATTCGAGCCATAGTCATGGGTCTATTGGTTCAGAGCAGAGGTCAGCATAGAGGTGGCAACCAGTGATAGATCCGTTAGCATCATAAAGTCAGGCTGTAGTGACATCACAGGTGTCTATTACCATGGAGATGATGTCATCAGTGTCCGTTCCATTGGTTGGATAGACAAAGGCTGCTACAGGTCCACCCATTATCTTAGCACCAGTCACAGATCCTTAGCCGCCACCCTCTTCACCATGAGGGGATGATTGAGAGCCTTTCTTAGGGGCATATTTGCTGTATATTTGTTTCTATGTTATGACATTTTATGTATAGACCACTAAGCCTATGAGCTCCATTTTTGAGATATCCATTGACTCTATCTTGTGATATTGTATATTTTGAGATGATTTTATATGATGATGCAGTTTTGATGTAGCCTACATGTGTGTTATGCGATACCGTTTGATCTATGCATTATGATATATGTGATGTGATGTGTTATGTATGTTGTTGATTTATGATGGATGACAGTACTATTTATATGTCGTGTCATGTATGTCCTATGATGCATACTTATGAGATGATGTCATGATGATGCAATGCTTATTTATATGTTATGTCGATGATGATGATAATGTTAATGCATAATGTATTTATTTGAATAGATGCGAGGTTTTATGATTATGTTAATGTAATATGAAATGAAAGTGTATGAATTAATGCTATGAATGATGTATGTATGGACCTAATGCAATGTTTATATGATCATGTATGCACTTATTTTTTTGTATGTCACAGGATATCATCGTGAGATGGACAAGAGAAGATGACCAAACCTAAGGAGATGCATGTTAGTTCCTAGAGAAAATCCTCCAAAACTTTACCATATGACTTTAATATTTATTGCTTTTAATCATCATTGGGCATACTATTGTAATTGCCAAAAAATACCATGATATGACATAAATCAAGGTGTATAAGGTCGTACCATCACATAAGACAACTAGTCACACACAAGGATGATCATGACTCAAACTAAGAGCATGATTTCCCTAGCCATTTTGTCATAATCAACCACATGCATAAAAGACAAGAAGGAAAATTCATGAAACATCGTTGGGTATGTGTAGGATCATCATGGAAAAAATAGGCCCTTAAGTGGCAAAAAATTAAGAAAAATCAAAGTTAGGAAACTTGATGTAAAAATTTGAATAATTTATCTATATTATTTCAAAAATATGTAAGAATAGAATTTGTAGCAAATTGAATGTAGTTTCTAAACTACTAGGTTTATTTAAAAAAATTCTATTTGGTGAAAATTTGAAATTTCCATGCAGAGTACTTAAATTTCAGGGAAAAAATAAGAAGTAGATGTTGTCTGACCACCCTAACCACAATAAAATGATAATATTTTTTTATAATATTTTAGACATAAGTAGAGGACTCATTTCTAGATGTGATGCATATTTTTTTGTAATTTTTTTCCAAGTAAATAATTAATTATGATTTTTTTATTACAACTTTTAAAAAATATAAAAACTCATATGTCTGACCACCTGAACTTGGTCAAAACTTCATGAAATTCAATTTTTCTTTTTTTTTAATCCTAAAGTATGTGAAGCATATAATGTGATGCATGTTTTGGATTCCAAAAATGTGATAGCATTTGAAAGCTATAGATGTTTTTCAATCAACCTATCAATAAGTAGTTTAGTTGTAATTCAAATAGAAAATGAATAATAATTATTTATTAAATTCAAAGTAAAGTATAATTTATATTGGTGGAAATATGAGAATCTCCTTTAAAAACCATTTTTATTTCATCAATTTTGGGTAAAAAAATTTGTCAACCACATACCCTACAAATACCCATCATATTGCCACTTTTTGGCCCATCATGATCCTACACATACCCCTTTGCTTCTCTAAATCCTGTTTCCAGGACATCCTTGAGAAACTAGCTGCATGATTTCCAACAAAAAAATAGAGTCCTTATCATGATACATCTCTATTTTTCTAAATCCCAAAATTAGGACCTCGCTGAGAAACTAGTAATCATGCATGCCAAAAGTCAAGAGAAACGTCATGATACGTTGCTGCTTCTCTAAATCCTATTGTTGGGATCTCACTAAAAAACTAGTAACATGATAAAAAGCCAAAAGACAAGTGCCAAGTGTTTTCCAAGTGCATCTGGATATCCATTTTTTTAATGTCAAGATGCCATGTTTGATGACGAGGAGATGCCGGGTTGTCAAAGTTTTGACGATGCCAAGATGATGAATGTCAAAAATTTCCAAATTCAGGAAGGACACATCGTGAATAATGTTGGTGTCAAGAGGATTGATCCCAAAATGTCAAAAGGGATCCCTCAAAATGATGCCTAGGAAGGACACATCCTAAGGCATAAATGATATAGTTTTCTCTTTAGAAGGACACATCTGAAGAATATTGATGTCAAGAGGAGTGATCCTTAAGATGTCCAGAGGATCCCTCAAAATATCGAATGACAGTGATGATGCTTAGGAAGAACACATCCTAAGGCATGAATGATAGAGGTTATCCTTTAGAAGGACACATTTGAAAGATAACCAAGAGTTGACAGTTTGATAATGTAACCTCTTTTGACCAAGTTTGATTGAAGTTTGGATGAGTTTGACTTGCGTTGACTATATGTTGATATTGTCTTAATGATATGATTGATGTGCTGATGAGATTGTCATGCTGAATAAATGATTGCTTCACTTTGTTTTAGGAGTTTTTTCCATTTGGAAAATGATTTGTCTTGATTTGAAGAATTTTGAAGTGTGCTAGTGTAGTGCCATGAACCCTAATGGACTGACCTAGTGCAGCCTCGGGGGCTCATCGACAAATGGCCTTGCCTACGTCATACACTTAGAGACCTCATAGTTTGACAGGACCAATGATTTTGTCTTGATGACCAAAAATTGAATCATGATTTTAGTTTGACAAACCTATAAGGACTGACCTAATGTCTCAGGGACTCAAGTATGAGTCTTTCCTACGTAGCAAATGTGCAGAGACAACGTAGTTTAGATGAATGACAAAGAATTGACTAATATGATGGACATGATGAAATGTGACTTTGTTTGGCGTTTGTCAAGTAGTTTGACATCTTGTTGTGGTTTTCTTCAGAACATTTTTTTTTTAGATTTTTAGGTCTTTCTTCAGGATGTTTTGTGATGTTTTTGGGCCTTTCTTCAGGACTTTTTGCGATGTTTCTGGTCTTTTTTCAGGACTTTTTGTGATGTTTTTGGTCTTTTTTAAGGACTTTTTTGCGATGTTTTTGGTTTTTTTTAAGAATTTTTGTGATGTTTTTGTCTTTTTTAGGACTTTTTACAGTTGCCCAGATCATATGTGATACCCACTGTAGTGACATGATAATTTTTTCCCCCAGTTAGGTCCAAGACTTATCTAATTCTAAAGGACATGAAAGGGAGGTGCCTACAGTGCAAGATGGACAGGATAAAGGACTTGATGTCAACTGTTTCTCAACCATGAAAGGAAGGTTATGATGTCATGGTGGTGATGAAAACAAATTTCATCCTATGCCATGGAAGACAAAGTAATAGTAGATGGAAAAGTAATGATTAATTACAAATGGCACCTGTTTGCCAGGTTTTCACCATGGTACTTATCCAAAGTGCCTGTTTGCTAGGTTTTCATCAAGGCAACAATTTTTATCATTTTTCATTTTTTTTGTATTTTATGGTTTTTAGCTCGATCTCCTAATGCTATGCATAGAAATTTTAGAGATGTAAAATATTGATAGGCTCTATTAGTTGTTCTCCATCTGGAGTTGCCAATTGATAAGCTCTAGAACCAAAAGAAGATACAATGACATAAGGACCCAACTAGTTTGGTTCAAAATTTCCTAGCTTTTCTCTGTCAGCTTGGTTCTTGGGGTTCTGCATGAGGACTAAGTCACCAATGTCAAACTTCTTGATCATGAATTTCTTATTGTAACTGCAAAAAAAATGATTCTAATATGCTTGTAGATGGTTCATGGAATTCTGCCTTCTTTCCTCTAACATCTCTAGCTCGTGTAGGTGTGGCTGTCTATAATCCTCATCATCAGTTAAACCATATGAAAGTACATTTGAAAGTTCTCAACCATTCTTTTGTAGGGCATCAATTTCTCATCTTTTATGTCATAGTCATCATTAACTTAGTTGATGACTAACTAAGAATCCCCATAGACATGTAATACTTTGATCATTTTCCATTTTATTGCCATTCTTAGTCCCATAACCAGTGCCTCATATTCTGACACATTGTTTGTGCATGGGAAAGCTATGCAGAAAGATTTAGGAATGGAGTCTCCTTGATGGGTGATGAACAAGATTCCTACCCTTGAGCCGTGATTAGTGTGCGATTCGTCGAAGTAGAGTTGCTAAGGTGACTTAGGTTTCATATGGAATATCAACTCATCTGGAAAATGTGCTACTAACGGGTGATCACTTTGTAAAGGTGTGTTTGCCAACTGGTCTGCTATGACTTGTTATTGCCTTTCTTTTTACATATTGAATATCATATTCACTCAGAATCATGACCCATTTTTCCAGACGTCCTGTTAACGCTTCTTGACTTAACAAATATTTGAGGGTATCAATCTTTGCTACTAGTTATGTCTGATGGCTTCACATATAATGTCTTAGTTTCTGTGCTGCAAAGACCATGACTAGACATGCTCATTTAATTGATGTGTAGTTCAATTCATACTTGACCAATGTCCAACTAATATAATATATAGCTCTTTCTTTTTCTTCTTGGTCATTCTACGCTAGTAATGCCCCCAGTGTTGAATTAGTGGCCGAGACGTATAGGATGAAAGGAATTCTATGAATGGGCAACATTAGGATTGGTGGTGATAGTAAGTAGCCTTTTATTTGCTGAAAGGATTCTTGACATTTATCTATCCACACAAAGGGGATACCCTTGCATAACAAATATTGGAATGGGTGACACTTGTTAGCCAATTGTGCTATGAAGCACTGAATAGATTGTACTTTGCCTTGTAGGGTTATGAGTTCATTGATACCTCTGGGAGGAGGAATGTCTATGATGGATTTTACTTTTTATGGATTGACCTCAATGCCTTTTCGAGAAACTATGTATCCTAAGAGTTTACCCGATGTTACACTGAAGAAACATTTCTTAGGATTCAGTCAGACTTTGTATTCTTCTAGTCTTTTTAAAATTGTATCTAACACCTTTAGATGATCCTTTCTTATTATTGATTTGGCTAAAAGGTCATCCACGTAATCTTCCTTTATTTTATGCATCATGTCATGAAAGATTGTGGTCATATCCCTTTGATATGTGGCACCTACATTTTTAAGACCAAATGGCATGGCATTCCAACAATATGTACCCCATGGGAAAGTGAATGCTATTTTTTTCTAGTCTTCGGGGGCAATACGAATTTGATTATAGCTGAAAAAACTATCCATGAGGGACATCTCATATCTTGCTGTGAGATCAACTATGATATCAATATTCGGTAAAGGAAAGTCATCTTTTGGGCATGCCTTATTTAGGTCTCTAAAATATGTGCAGATGTGGATCGTCCCATTTGGGCTTGTTACTGGCACCAAGTTAGATATCCATTGAACATAATCAATAGATCATATGAACCCAATGTCTAGAAGTTTCTTCAACTCAACCTTGATGAATAGAGTGACCTAAGGATGCCTTTAAGTAGCTTTTGTTTAACTGGTTTGGCATTAGGCAATAGAGGTAGATGGTGCAGAACCAGTTTTAGGTCTAATCCTGGCATGTCAGCATAGGACCATGCAAATTTGACTTTACGGTTTGCAAATAATTTGTGGAATTTCGGTCTCTTCCTTAGTCAGGGATGCAACAAAGAGGACCATTTTGGGATATTTTGTAATTGATATGTTGTCTTCTATGGTGTCCCTTATGAGCATAGCTAATTTCTCTTGTGTTATGGGGAGAAAGTCTAGTCCTCCATCCCTGGGCTCCTTGGAGAGGTTTTCACCCACAGATACGTCCTTTGTTTTTACTTTTTTGTAGTCAGAAGGTTACTTTTGGTTTTCACCTAAAGACATTTCATTTTTTATTTTATTTTTATTTTTAATTTTGCGACTGGAGAATAGAGCAGTCTCGCCGAAGTAGGCTACACAATCTAAGTCAATAGTGAATCCTGCCTTGTGATCACCACTGGGTATTCCCTCACGTAATCCCATAAACTTTGCAATTGACTCATCATTCTGAAAAGTGTCCAGGATTGGTGATCCTTGTTGGTCCCAATTGACTAGTTGAGGATAAACTAGGGAAATGCCATTGTCAGTGTTGGTGAATTAAGGGGAGGATGTAGAAAGCATGCAGATCGATTCAGTGATATTGTAGATGAAATTATTGTCATCTAGTTCCATATCTCATATCAAACTCTATCCAATATTCCCCTTCACTTGTTCCATATTCATTGTCAAAGTAAGGGGTGAATGACTTAAAGTTGTGATTGTTAGTGTCATTTGGTAAGTCAGATGGGTTGGACTAATGGGATTCAGATGGTGGGGTTTGTAGGTCATAGGGAATGGTAATGGGACTATGATTGTTCAGTGCTTGATCAATTTTAAATGGTTGCCAATTTTTTTCAGAGGTGAGCTCCCCCATTTCGACAAACAAATCATTGAGGCAATAGTCACTTAAGGATCTTTCAGAGCCAAATTCCCACTCTTGGGAGACAGCTTCGATGAAGGTTTCCTTAGTGGTCTTAACACTTTCCGAAGCATGTACTCGCTCATTCAAAAGTCCATTGGTACGTTGATTGTCATTGTCGGGCAATCCAAACCCTAATCCAAGATACTTTGGTATTTTGAAAGGTTCTATGGGTTCTCTTCATCTATTTTTATTTCTGCCTAGGCCACTAGTGCCATCATAGCCCTTAGCCTTCATTATGTCATATCCCTTATCGTATTTCTTAACTTGTAATGGGGGTAGTTTGACCATATCTTTATAGAGCCATCCTGTGATATCAACAAGGTCCTCATTACTCATGTCTCCCCATTTGATGAAAATAATTTTTGGTGGAACTTTGAAAATTACTTTGGGTTCCATTATAAAACATGGTTGACCATAGACCTTCAGAGACATGGGTATTGTTGTTATGCTATACACTGTATGTAGTTTGAATTCTCCACAGCCGAGGTCCTAGATCTTGACAGTGGTTTTAGCCTTAGGGTTTGTGGAAGATGGTGGTGCGATGGAAGACATGGATGTGGAAGATGATGTGAGTGTGGATGGGTTAATGTATTTGGATGAAGAGGAGCTAGGTGCTTCTCAGTTAATAGGCACTTAGTTTGTAGAAATACCCCTTAGGTTGGTACAGTATTGAAAAAGGTCGATGTCTCCATATATGGTTATTTCTGTGCCATCAAATGGGAATTTTAAGCATTCATGATATGTGGATGGAACATCTTTTAAGGCATGAATCCATGGGCAGCCGAGCAAGATGTTGTAAGGTAATTCCAGATCCAGGACCTGGCAGGTTGTATCCATAATGACTGGTCCCACTTTGATAGGAAGAGAAATAATGCTTTGTGAAGAGAATTCTTCTTCATCATATGCATTTATCACTATACTCTTTGTAGGGTCCACACATGCATTAGAAAATCCTAGATCCTTAACCAATTTTAAGAAACATATGTTCAATCCTGCTCTACGATCTACTAAAACTCTTCTGACGTTGTGCTTATGGAAAAAAGTTTCAATGTGTAATGCATTGTTATGGTTAGTCTTAGGTGACGAGTAATCTTGATAAGAAAAGGTGACATGGTGAGGCATAGTGAGGTATCCAACCAAGGGCTCAAAATGGTTGACATCAATATCCTTAGGGACTAACGACTCTTGCAGGGTTTTGTCCAGTATAGCCTTATGCATGGGAGAGATGCGAAGTAGCTCGAGTATAGAAATTTTTGTGGGAGTTTTTCCAAGTTGGTCAATAAGGTTAAACTGACTCTTGGGTTTTCAGTGCTTTGTGGTTGTGACTGTTTCAAAGGTGGGCCAGGTATGGTGATTTTGGGTTGCCTAGTGGGAGGCAGACTAGCTATGGTGACCTTGCCACTTTGAGTAGTAGCATTGCATTGGGGTGCTCTCTTAACTGTGATGGTGTTGATATATTCATTGTCAGTTCGAACATTGTGTATAGTGTTTCTGCTGGAATAATCATACTTGGCTTGGGCAAAATTGGCTTGATTATTGTTTATCTGTGGACCTGACGTGGAAGCATTATTATAACCATGGTCTTGCAGTGGGTTCTTATGGATGGTATGATCCTAATTAGAGGCAAATTGTGGTCCACCTACCTCAATGATACAACTCTCGATAAGGTCTTGTACCAGGTTTTTCAGTTATTGACAAGTAGAAGTTTTATGTCCTTTTGCTCGATGATAATCACAAAATGCATTATCATCCCACCATGCTAGTTTGAATTGTCCTGGGTCATATGGTTTTGGTTCTTGAAGTGTGATGACATCATTCTAAAGCCATTTCTTGAGGACTTCCTTGATGGGCTCACCCAAGGGAGTGTATGTGTGACCCCTGGGGAATTGTCTCATCTGACGATATTGTACTTGATTATTTTGGCTGCTTTGGTTGTTTGAAGGGACATTGGTAGGGGTGTCAATATCGTTGTTGGTTTGTTTTGTGGTTGAACTACTTTTAGAGCCAGTACAGGACCCATAGTGTTTGTAGCCTTGGTGTCAACAACACCATCATTTGTAACGTGTTTATTTTTTACCTAGTACTTGTTTTTGTCAGCGGGAGGATTTGCATTCGTGTTTTTAGGACCGTATCTTAGCTCTCCCTTTGCGATAAGGGCTTTCTCAATCTAGACACCTTTTTCAACTAGGACTATGAAGGTTGTGCAACAATGCACTTGCAATGCATATTTTAAGGGTCCTAGAAGTGTTTGAACAAACATGTCCACCTTTTCTTTTTTGGGTATGTCAATGTGACATTGACTAGCTAGACTTCTCCATTTTTGAAAGAATGGGATGAATGTCTCACCAACATCCTCTTGCATGAGATTGCATAAGCTACTAATAGAGGTGTCCATGTCAATGTTGTACTCATAATTTTTGATGAATTTTTGTTTAAGCTTATCCCATGTTTGGATATCCTTTTGGGTGGAGAACCATTCAAGGGAAGGACCTGCAAGACTTTTCGAAAAGAGTCTCATCAAGTACCTTTGTTCATAGGTGACGTCCATATAGTTGGTTTCAAATTTGCGGACATGTTCAATGGGGTTTGTCTTTCCTCTATATTTGGTAAAATTAGGTGACACATCCCGAAGGAAATGATGGCATGTATAAGTTCATGTTGAACGGATATACATTGAGGTCATATGAAACTTTTGATTTCTTTTTATATATTTGTATGTTTTCTATGGTCTTCTCTAGACCCATCAGTTTTTCTTGTAAGGCGTTTATTACCGAGTCATTTGTGTTCCCATACATAAGATTGATTGTACGCCATAGGTCCCCATTTGTTGCGCATGGATATTGGTGTATTGTGGAGGGATGGATTGTTGTGACATGTATGATGTGTTCGGATTTGTGTGTTGTTTGTATTGAATGTTTGGATCAATGGGGGTATGTTGGTGAGTATGAATATGGGATGAGTATGTTGGGATGTGTCCCCCAACCATTTGTGTTGATATTTGGGGAATATGGTGACCATGAAAATTTTGATTTGTGAATGATGCCATAGGGTGTGTTTTTTGACTACCTTGTCTAAATTGTTGGGTTTGTACAAGGGGAATGTTCATATTTTTTCATTGGGATTTGATGGTATTGGACTGTGTTGACGTGTTAACATTTTTTTATCCTTGATTAAAGATACATCGTTTACCTCCCCCCAAAGTGTTTTGTGAGATACCAATGAGAGGATATGATGAAGGTGTACTCATGGTAATAGATGTAACTGTCAAGGGGGGATTGGTATGACTTGATGATGCCCCCATGGCATTTACCATAGTGGTAAAGAGAGGATTAGAATAACTTTCCCACATTGCCGAGGAGCCAAAGGTGGTTCCAACGAATTGTGACAATGTTGTGGATATTGTGGGCATTGTGATAGATTGTGATCCTCCAATGGATGTAGCGTTTATTGAGTTGGAGGTGTTTGGAAATTTGGAGGTAGCATGCACAGTCGTTGTAGCATCAAAAAAGGTATTGCTCATAGTGTTTGGAGGTTGACCACTATTTGACATGTTAAGCACGTTGTTGACATTAGGGTCAGGAGATGTTGATCTCAACATGTTAATGTCAAATCCATGGGGTAACTTAGCTACTTGACTCAAGAGTATGGCCAAATATCTTTCTCTGTCATATAGGACCACTTGTTCCATGAATTGAGTGCCTCTGGATCTTGTGCTGCTACCTGTAGGTTTTCCTCAAGGATTTTTCCATATTCATCCTTATGTAAGAATGGTTCAAAGGGATTGTCTGATGAGGATGGTATGGTCATGAGAGGTTGATTATTCGTGTTGGAAAATGGATCGTCAAAAGTCCAATTTGGGTCATACATGGGATTGTTGACATTGGAAGTGGAGTCTTGTCCAAAATTTTCCATTTGTCGTTTCTATTTTTGGAATCTAGTTTCCACCATAAAATGAGATTGCTGAAATGAAAATGACAACTAAATGCAAGGATGACAATGCAAGAGTATGCAAGGTCTAGGTTTAAAATGATGACTAGGATGAATAATATTTTTGGATTTTTTGGGAATAAAATATGCAAGGTATAAACTAGAATGCAATTTGGAGAAAAGGGATACCTAAACACTTCTAAGCTCAATCTTTGTTTTTGATTTTGGTTACTAAAGGACTTGTTGAAAATGACAAAACAACAAGGTCAAAATGACTAGTGAGTTTTCCTAACTAGACTGTTGAGTTGGAAATTCTCACAAAGGGACAATGACTGAAAAAGGAAATGATGATTAAGTCCAAGATAACCTAGTTTCAAAATCAATGATGTTGCAAATTGTGTCGAGATTTACCTAATCCAAAGTATGCAAGGATTAAAAACTTAGGGTCAAGCTAATGCCTAATGTATGCTAAAAAAAAAAGAAGGATGAAGCCTATGGTCAATAATGCAAACTAATCGTTGAAAAATTTGAGCAATTTCAAAGTTGGTTTCTGACAGAATCCCCTTGGAAACAATGTTTGACAAAATATTGATAGAGTTTAGACTCATATTTGACTTTATATGAGGGTTTTAATTGTGATAGGAAAATGTGTCATTTGAGGCCTCGAATGCGTCATAGTGTCTCGAATGCGGCTTTGGGACTGAAAAATGCGACTTAGTTTTGCAAATGCAACTTTGTGAGGTTCAGATGCATCATGACGTAGACATATGTGGTGTTTGAGAGATCAAATGTAGTTTAACAGTGCAATTTCATCTTAGTATTTTTAGATGTGTTTTAGAACATTGAATGCGGTTCAACAGATGTGACACAATTTGTTAAAATTGAGTTTCTTGATGTATTGAGAGAAAATTTGATCTATCTAATGTTGAATGTTTTGTCCAGAAATGTAAATGTGGTGAATAATGTTTGAGAAATCTAGCAAGCACTTGACAAGCACAATGTTTTGAGTGTAAGCAAGCGCACATAAGACAAGTACAATCCTAAAAGGCCAATAGGCTAAGGGTTTTTATACTTGATATAGCCCACTGATATACCCCAGATTGGTGCTAAACACCTTTCCTTCTCGAGAGTGGATAGCTTAGAATTTTGGTGGCATTGGCTCCCCTCCATGACTCATTAACATCATTTGAGCACACCAAATTCGGATTCTTAGGTAGTGACTTCCTAAGAATTGCTATCTCTACTCAAGGGGATTAGTAGTGAGTGTCTTCAGGCATGATACTGTACCATGCACTATATCAAGCAATGGCCAAAAAAGGTTGGACTCTAAAACAAAAGGTGTTTATTATGGGAATTACATTCGCAGGGCACGATCCATGCGGCAAGAGTACCCTTTCAGATCCATCTCATTGAAACCATACGCATGATTCTTGGGCTTTCCCCAAGCATCCACTTTTATATACCAGATGGAAGTCCCTCAGGTTTAGGGTGCTACCAGTCTGAGTCATCTTGGGGTGAGTACTTTTTCCCACCATAATAGGCCCAAGTTCTAGAGTTAGTAACCGTTTCTCTTACACCCAAGATCACTCGAAAGTGCAAGCAGAGAAGATACTTCGATTACTAAGTCGTAAGGGTGTATAAAAAAAATGGGTTTGGTTTTTTGATCACCAAGTTTTCACAAGGTGAGAGCATAATCAACTACCATTTTGCAAAAAAAATCAGACAAAGTAGAAACACAAGTTCATTTTAATTGCACTAAAACAAAATGCATTCTAATCTAAGAAAAAGATAGGCACAATGTTTAGCATTCAGTCTTCGACACTCTAAGCTACAAACCACAAGTTAGGAGTTTCTTATTTACCAGCCTTTGACCCATGAAATGTAACTACCACATGCTACAAATTAAAATTAGTACCACAAAAACCTATGCTAGGTAGAATGCAAAAGAAATCCAAAATGTCAAAGAAAAAAAATAGAAAAACGTCAAAAAATATTAATGCAAATAAGAAGAAAACATTACCAAGAAAATATGTCACAACAGAGTGAATGCATTGCTTTGTGTTGCAAATGCGGCTCGGTAGTTCAGATGCGGCTTTCTAGACTTCAATTGGGGCACATCAAGGCAATTGCGGTGTTTGATCTTGTGAATGCATCGTGATGCATCAAATGCATCACAATAAAATTCAAATGCGTCATTCTATACATGTATCTACAAAAATGATAGAGAACCAAAAAAATATGTACGGAAAAAAAGAAAAAGAAATACAGAGTCGGGTTCACCAATGTATCTATGGGTAAATTTCCTAAGGTTAGATTAGATGTTAGCAAATCAACAAAGACTATAAAACCAAAGAACTATGAAGTACAAAGGAAATTAAATGCAAGAACAATTATACTTGTCACTCCTCAAATCTTCCATGATTACCTCCATAGCACCTCCTAGATTTTAGCATATGATTGATGCCCTCACATTGAGTGTGAGCATTTTGACTATGATATTGTCCTATGGAAGTTTTGAAGAATTTAAAAATAAATGTCTATGCCTATGAAAATATGACTCAAAAATGTAAAATAACTGTATTCATAAATGTGTCAGAATAACCAAATCTATGTGTGTAATCTAAAAATGAGAGAAAACTAGCATTTTATAGAAAACACCATTTTGAATGGATGGACGAGATTGACTTTCGACAAAGACCTAAAATCAAAGGACAAGATTTAATTTGAGAATCCCTAATCAGTGATAGGGAAAAATCATTAAACAAGTGGTCGAGATGTCATCTAAGAGAATCAAATCGATGGTGAGGAATAAATGAGATAATTAATTAGAAAAATAAAGATTTTCAAAAATCAAG
Organism: Sequoia sempervirens; assembly: GCA_007258455.2. NCBI lineage: Eukaryota > Viridiplantae > Streptophyta > Pinopsida > Cupressales > Cupressaceae > Sequoia > Sequoia sempervirens. The sequence continues at coordinate 339,902,968 of VDFB02373365.1, forward strand.
AAGATAAAGACTACTTGATTTGTGAGATTCGAAAAATCAAGAAGATAAGGGTTGATCTGAAGATCAGATTTGAAAAATCAAGAATTTGCTCGATCACTTGATTTTTGGAAGAATATTACCATCTTGAATTAAATTAATTCAAAATATGGATTTTATGAGATAATAAATAATCTTTTCCAAATTATTTACCAAAATGAACTGTCAGTTAAGAATGTGATATCATTTTAAATAATTTCATTTATTTTAAATGAGGGAAATGTTAATTTTGACAATTAAATAATTAAAGATAATTATTTAATTTAGAAGATATGATTAATAATTAAATAAATTAATAAATTCATTTAATTATGAGAATTAGTGACATATTAAATAATAAATGAAATTGATTTATTTAATAATTAGGAAGAATAAATGAATAAAGATAATTAAATAAATTTAGATATTTATTTAATTAGAGGAAGACTTAGACAATTAATGACGTATTTAATAAATAAATAAAATTTATTTATTTAATAATCATGAAGAATAAAAGGACATGAATTAATGAAATAATTTGAATTATTTAATCAATAGTCGAATGTGGACCAAGGACATAATTAAATGTCATAATTATTCTAGGATGAAAGTGGTAAAAATATAGCTTGCAAGCCTAGGTCATTTTTAGATGTCTACAACTCCAAATTGTCAAAACATCCAAGTAATCTCCAAGACACCCTTTGGGGAAAAAATGAAATAATGATCAACCTGAGACATATACAAGAAAAAAGTGCATAGATGACAATGTAGAACTCCTCAATACCTTTCTAGCAATGCAAGAATCATGAAAATTAGAGATGATGGAAAACATTTATGAGCTCGGGAATCATATAAAAAGATCTAAATTGAAACCATAAAAAATACCCAAAAACAACAAAATTATGCAAAATAACCTACACCACTACAAAATTGGTGAAGCTAGCTCTCTGACAATATCTTGTCTGAAAATTTTTGCCTCTTGGATTGCAAGTTTTGTCAAAATGAAAAATGTTCCTATAACAAGAAAAATGTATACTAATTCAGGTCAAAATTGAGGCCCCCTAGTGGTTGGCGATTGGTCTACCATGACCATGTTGACATCAAAAGATTTTAAAAAATCCTGTCATCGCCTAGTGGTAGCATCACTAGGGCAGGGTGGTTGGGGAGATGGTGAGCCAAAGGTTGGGCCACCTAGGGCTTAGTCCCCCCACTATGGTTGGCCAGGGGATTTGGCCCCTCGTGACCATGGGTCGGTGGATATTTAATACTATCGTTCGGTTAAATATTTAATACCAAAGTTTCAATTTATTAAAATTTCGATGATCTATAAATAAAATGAACCTTGGAAATTAATGACCATGAACATGTGACATACTCAAAAAATATAGTTGGTACAGTGGCACAAAAAATTGTGTAGTGATAACACAAAAAAGGATATGCGCCAAATATTCTTTGCAACCAATCACTACAAATCTAATGACAATGACTTTAATGGTCTATACAACCAAGTACAAATCCATACCATTATATGGGGTAAACCCACAAAAGTGGTTTACAATTTGAATGAGGAAGGAAATATCACAGAAAATGACCCCATGCCAAAAATTTTCATTTTGGGGGTTCAAGCGAACTTGTTGGTTTGAACGAACCAAAATAGGGTTCGCTCGAACCATGGTTTGAGTGAACCATTTTAAAGCTTGTACAGACAAAAAACACATGAAACTCTCTTTTTGGAAGATGGTTCATTCGAACTTTGGTTCAAGCAAACCTAGGTTTGGTTGAACCCCTAGGGGTTCGCTCGAACCCGCCTTTATTCAAGCAAACCCCCTATTTTCATGATTCTTGCTCTTTGTGACCAAAAAATCATTTTTTTTGCACTTCAAAGCTCCGGTTGCAGATGAAAATGGTGGAGAATTCATAGACCCAACTAGAATCAAGTAGTCCTTAGAACGAGCTATCCAACGAATATAATTTTAATATGTTTTGGTTTTATTATCTGTTTGTTTTTTAGTTTTATTAAACATAGGTTTTTCACTGAAAATGAAGCTCTTTGTTCTGCACATGTGGAAAAATAGAAGATTATCATTTTATGTTTTGAAAAATATGAGTGCACTAGATATTGAAGTCCTTGATCCAACAAAAAAAAATTGAATTTCAATACATACAAAAAAATTTACGCATTATATAGTCACACTATGTCTGAACTGTAATTGGTTTGACTTTGAAACTTTATTAAAGAAAAAGTATTCAATAAAAAACTATCTAACCAAGTGGAAGCACTAGACATTGGAGTTAAAAATCTAAATTTGAAAGAATTATAATTTTATCCTTCATGGAAAAAAATTTATGCCTTATATAGTAAGCGTCACTTTTTGAAAAATGGTATTTTCTGAAAAAAAAAAGTTTTTGAGGGAGATGGAAAAAGAAGTGCAATCTGATTCAAATTTTTTTAAAAAAATTATATTTAGAATCTACAGAAAAAATGTCATGAAACTCTAGTTTGCATCATCTTCAAATTTCTCATGGTTTAGCCGCTATAGGTGCTCAAAAGTGAAGATTTAGTTTAAAAAAAATTATTTCAGTGTCCAGTTTGGCCAAAAATTGTAAACCACAATTGTGGGATCACCCTATGGCATAATTTTTTTTGCCTCACACCCAAGTAAAAAGTCTCAAATTTCAAAGATTTGGTAGTTGATCCTTAGTTTCTTGGGCCTTCTAGATGTGATGGTGAGGTTAGTTTTCACCCAAACCAATCCAAAAAATCAACTACCCCCAAAATATGGCAACTAAAATCTTCGTTCAAACCTTGTAGATCGATCAATATATGATGAAATTTGACAAAATGAAAGCCAATATTGACTTTCACTGACACCCTAGATTCAATGGTGAGTTTATTAAAACTCCAACTTACACCCAACAAAAATTTCATGCCAGTATTAGTCCCTTAGATATGGAAGAAGTCCGCAACACTGAAGTTCTGATACCATGTAGGAGTTTAGTGTGAACTCCTCAACACCCTAAGATCACCTGCAAGACAAAAATAACTTCCACAAGAGAGATGGAAAAAACATCATGCTATGATTAAGGATGCAATAATGCCAAAATTAAATCAAAATTGAATATAAGGTAATGTACATATGATGCCTTGCTTATATAGGAAAGGTGAGGAGTATGATTAGACAATATCATGACAAGTGTCTTAATCCTATCACATGAGATAGCTAACTCATAACAACCCAAGACACTAGCATTAAATAAATGCCAACTAGATAAGATAAGTGACAACTAATGCTTAACTAGAAAGATTCTTTCAGAAGACCTAAGTGGAATTAACAATGTAAATAGGACCTAGATAGGTAAAACACCTATTTATACCAACATAACATCTTAATATCAACCACGTAAACCCAAAAAATTAAAAATCTTCTTAATTATTATAGGTTTATTATGTGTAATGGGATTCATTGAGCCAACAATAAAACAATTCATGTTAAATTTACATAGTGAAGAGCTTCATATGCATTAACCATTTAATTCATGACTTAAAAATTTAACCTATATGAGATACGTCAGGTGCTTTGTGATATGAATCATTAAGTTTAAAATGTCTTTCAAATTTATCTAGAAGGATTCCCACAGCTAATCCAAATTAATGGTTTCATATTATGATGAAAAAAAGCTCATTAAGATCTTTCCATCACATCACATTTTGAATGGGCTCGAATGAATGTTGTATGCAAAAGTTATGGCCTTTGGAAGTTGAAGGAAAAACATGGGCACATTAAAATGCGAAACACTCCAAATTGACATGTGGCATGGTGAGAATGAAATATGGCATGGTGAAATGTGTCATGGTAAGAAACTAAAACATGTAAAAATTGAAAGTTGGCATGTGGTAGCACATAGATGCATTAAAGAGTGCCATGTGGACCAACCAACGGTTGCCACATGGACCAATCAGAGGTTGCCATGTGGACCAATATGGGTGAATGGAAGTTTATTGATATATTTATTTATGGAGTAGATTGTGGGGATTGAAACCAAATAGCTTCTCCAAAATATTACATTTTCCTTACCACTAGGTCACACATATGCTAAACATAGGTTTGTGGATTAAAGACCACATTAAAAATAAATATGTGAGGCCCCACTTATAAAAGGGCATGCCAACCATGCTTTCATGATTTAGTAATGAATTTAATGTCACATATTATGCAAACACAATTTTATAAGAAGGATATAGAATCATGATATTACATTTCCAAAGTACACACCTATGCATATTTGAATGGGATTCACTTATATGGATATAAAAATGATATTTTATTCTACTGCATTTGCAAGTATGTTGTTATTTCTCTTTTAATATATTTGATGGTTTGTTTGTAGTTAGTGATGACATGAGTCTATTAACAAATATTAGGATTCATGGAGCACTGAGTAGGATTGTTAAATCCTTGTGCCTAATTGAGAAATTCTATAACTATTCAATCTTGAATACCTTGTTGGAATATTCCCTTTTCCTAATCTAGAGCCTAAAGAAGAAGTATATATGACCTAATATCATAGACTAGCCCATGGTTAGCCACATTATATTGATTATTTTTAGCCTTTACTTAATGTGAAGTTGTTCTCTTGGTTTGATAATTACTTCTATCTCTAGGAACATGAACATAGAACTTTAAGATTTGACACAATGCATCATTAAAATTTTGGTATAGAATGAAATGTGTCATCTTGGAGAACCTGTCCACCACCATAAATATTGAATCATTACCAAACTAAGCTTTGGTATATCTTAAAGCAGTGTTAATGATTATTTCATCTAAAGGATTATTGAGTATCAATAAGGGTTGATATAATCTAACATACTAGCCATTTCCCTTAGCAAGATAACATAATTAACATCTATATGAAAGGTTAAATTTTTTTATGAGTGTGTGATCCCTATGTGTGGATGTTGGTGGTTCTTTACTATGTAAGTATGGGTTGGAAATTTAGTGAAGAAAGGTGCTCAAGGATGGAGGTGATGATTGTCATTAATAAGGCATTGCACTCCTATCATTTACTACAACATTCACCAAAAATGAAGGAAAAAAATATAGGGCGCATGCAATAAGAGAGCATGGATATCCATTAAGGAATTTTCTGGTAGCTTCCATTAGAAAAATTATGGATATTGATATGTATGCATTTATGAGGAGCATAGATGGGTAGTTAGAGAATTTAAGAGCATAGGATTTGGAGGAGGCTAGATCCTGCAATGAATGCAATTCTGGGGATTGCATTTTCAGGGGAAGCATTCTATCAAATAGATCACATGCCTAGTTTATGCATGGACTCCCTGCATACATATTTATTGGGGTAGTTGCAACTACAACATTAGATGAGGTACCTTCATTCGACAACGTCTATGCAACATTCAAGATGCATTTTTAGTAGTATTTGAGTGTATTTATTACGCCAAGAGATGTTTTATAATGGCATTTGGTGTGTTCAAAAAAAATCTACCTTAAATCAAGGAGAATTCTTTAAATCATCACCCTCCATTATTTTTTTGGTGTAAACCATTATAAAAAAAATTACTTTAAAAAATGCATGAATAAAAGCTAAAACAAAGGCATTCAATAAAATAAAAAAATAATAACAACCAAATAAACCATTATAAAATAAACAACCAAAAAAATCATAATAAAATAATTACTACTTTAAATAAGGGTAAAATAAGGCCATTTTTTGTAAATTTTGATATTAATAATAAATTTAAAAATAATAACCAAAAAATAGATATACACTTTTCTAATGTAGTATTAATTACCAACTAAAACTATTATTTAGGCACCTCTTTTTATAAGGAAATGATATGCTAAAAATAGCTTTAGAGCCCCTAATACACGACTTACACTTTGGTTCCAATAAAATGCATTTAAACATAAGCATTAGAGTGCAGTTTTAAAATAGCCACTTATTATGGCTTTTTAATAAGTAAACATAACCAGTTATAACTACCTTTTTATGGCTGTATAAATATGGAGAAAGTGGCACCAATATGTGCCCACTTACTAATGGGAAATGAATGCATATTGTTAACTTTAAAACCGTGTCATATGAGGAAGTGGTTGAACCATTTCATAAGGCATTTGATACTATTTTTGGAAGTTATTTTATTATGGAGTGCGACGCACCAAAATTGAATTATAGAGGATGGTTAGTATTTATTACCTATGTTTTGGGTAATATCCTTTCCAGGTGCTTTTTTTTGCCAAGGATGACATCACAGGCAGGTGTTGATAAATGAAGATTGTGGCAAAAATGGGGAAGCCCAGGGATAGGAACACATTCATATGTTTTAAGATGCAATGCTAAAATTGGGTGAGTCTTTTTAACTTTTTAGGTGAGTTGATGGTAGAGTTGGAGAAGGTGAGGATGAGATTGTTAAGACTAGAAGAAGTAGAGTAGCAACTATGTTCATAGTTGGGGAAGTTGGAGGTAGAGTCTATTCTTCAAACATAGAATTATAATCACCACATCAATTTTTTCAAACAACAATTAGAGAAAATGCAAGTTGTTCTTGCACAACATCTGATAATGGTTTGGGTATTGCTCGTGATCTTTGCTCTGTGTTTTGTTTCTTGGTTTCCCAAGACGGAATTGGCTCTTTGCATACTATTTGTACATATTCATGTCCATTTTGAGAGCTATGGAATTTTAGAGAAAAAAGACCTTTGTTCACTACTGATTTGGTGAAGAAAATTTTTATTTGTCTTTATTTTCAATTGAATTTATAAGATTCAATGTCACAAACTGAGGCATATTACAAAAACAAAACAAACAAACAAAAGTTCGAATGCTTTTTTTAGTCACTGTAATTTTCTTTGTTAACTAATAAACTAACTATACCTCTGTTTAATGTCATAGTAAGTCTTAATTTTAACGTATTGTTTATGAGAATAAACTAGAATAGTACAGAAGGTTCTTAATGTTTACTAGCTATTTATGAGATATTTGATTGAAGTTATTTTATTTATTTTGATGTTCTTTTATTTTCTATGTTCTTTTGTTTTTCAATCTCTTCTTTTTATTCAGTCATTTTAATTTTTTGTATTATTAATCTTTCATTGTTTATTTTACCATAAAAAAGGGGTAAAAATTTATTAAAACAAAACAAAATTACAGAGCAAAGTCAATACATAGCCTTATCAATCTCCACCAAATGGTCCAACTGTTGAGACAAATCAGGGGGTAATTGTCCCCGATCAACCAAATTCCAATCATGAATATGATCAGAAGCCCATTTAGCCAAACAATCAGCAACACCATTCCACTCCCTAGGAATATGAGTGAAAGTAACAAACTCAAGAGAAACACAGATTCATTGTTTATTTTGATGATGAATAATTTTTCTGTATTTTTTTAAATTTTGATAATGAATATATATGTATAGGGATAGAGATAGAGAAATATATGTAGAGAGAGAAAAAAGAAAAAAAATTATTATTTGATATTTAGATAATATTATAATATTTAATTTAATATAATTTAAAAAATAATTAAATTTATAGAGAACTTATTTTCAATAATAATAAACATAATATATTATAATTTTAAAAATAATATAAATATGTTAAACAAAGTAATAAAAAAATTAACTCCTTGAATTATTAACTCCTTGAATTGATATATCTCGATGTTTTTTATATAGACTATGTGATAGGATAGATATGCTAGTTATTAATTAATTGAAATTCAGAATACAATAGTATTATGAATTTCAATTAATTAATAAATACGGTCAAATGTGCATCCAGAATGCTGGATAGACATGAGCCCTTCATCCTTTATGCTTGGATAGATTCTCGTACTTGGTTTGAAAAGCTCCCATTTTGGCACAGGCAAAGAGGATTCCAGTCAATCTTGTTGCATCAGACTTCACATTTGCCAATTGCATTTGCTTAGAAGTTTCCAAGGCCTTTTTAGCAAAAACAATTCTATGCATATCCTACAATCATCGCAGTCCATAACCACATTTTTATGAGGCATTTCTTGAATAAGCTGTATAGCCTCATCCAGAAACCTATTTTTTACATATCCTAGAAATTTGTAATCATTTCATTCCATGGGACTACATTTATATGAGGCATTTGGTCAAACACTTCACACGCCTTGTGTATGTTCCCACATTTTGCATACCTGAGCATTTGCAACCACGTCATATGAAATAATTCCTTTTTCCATTACATGTTGATAAATGTCTGCACCATGTTCTAGAGCTCTCAGTTTGGCACAGGTAGAGAAGTTGCTGGCAAAGGTTGTGGAATCAAACGTTACACTAGCCTACATAAAACAACTGGAGAAATCACGAGGTAAGCCACTGCCATCGTTTCAATGGTTAATTTTTTTTTAGCTCTTGGAACCCGTACGTAGCTAGATCTTTAATTTTTTGTGCCTTATTCCATTGCGACATAATTTAGTTGCTATTTGTAATAGAGGGCGTTGTTATTTTATATGTGGCTGTTTTCATATATGGCATATTTTTACAAGCTCTAGAAAATTCATTGTCAGCAATTTTTCGATGGAAAATTCAGTCAACAATTTATTGTAGGAAAATTCACCACCATGACAAATTCACCACTAAGTAAGATTCACCAAGATCAATTCACCACACATTAATGCATTAACATTTTTTAAAATATATTTTGAATTTTTTTATTTTTTAATATATATTAATGCGGTTAATTTTCCCCGACGTTGTGAATTGTTTGTGGTGAATTTTACTTGGTGGTGAATTTTTCATGGTGGTGAATTTTCCCATGGTGAATTTTCTAACGATGAATTACTAGCGGTGAATTTTCCATATGCCATTTTTACATCGACCTATTGTATTTTCCCTAATTGATGCACGTGCCTTGTCTATGCCTCCACATTTTATGTGTATGTCTACTCCCAAATGTTGAACACATGAAGGAAATGAAAGGTGCTGACAAAAGAAGATTAGCTGCATCCAACTGCATTTAATATGGTAACTTCTACCACCAGACAAAGTGCTCAAATCAGCGAAACTATTTAAATTACAAGCTTCTCACCACCGATAGTCTCTTCTCCTCCACCCATATTTAATGCATGTTTTTTTCTTGGCCTACAAAGTATTTCTGGAGAATTCTAAGACCTCTATTTATAGAGGAATTTGTAATCATTTTTGTAAGCAAGAAAGAAGAAGAAACAAAAGCTCTATTTATTGTGCAACAATAGGAAGATTTTGGGCTCCTTTGTAATATATTGTTGTGTGTGCTCATAGTGTCTTTGCTTTGTTTTTTTTGTTTCATCAGCACGTTCTATGTACTCTATTTTGCTCTGTTCCTCTATTTTGGTTACTACGATTGTTTGCACTGCTCTATAGTTTATTATCACTATCATTACACACATTCTTTGTTCAAATCCCAACAAATGGTATTAGAGCTAGGCTGTTGGAAGTTTTGGTGTGTGTAGGGCTTCGCTGAGGAGGCATGGAGGCAATAGTAGTGAGTGATATGGAGAAGTTAAACGGGGCTAATTTTTCTCTATGGAATCCTAAATGGAAGATATACTGATTTTGAAGGATCAGTATTTTTGAATAAAGGGAATAGCAAAGAAACCCACAACGATGACAAATGAAAATTGGAACAAGCTGGATAATTGCAACCATCTGTCAATGTTTGGCTAAAAATGTGTATGTTAATGTTGTTGGAGAGAAGATGGCAGCAGAACTATGGAAAAAGCTACATGACTTTTGTATGAGAAAAACATGACTTCAAATAACATTTTCTTGATGAAGAAATTATACAATCTCAAGATGAAGGATGGTGCTTTAGTAGCAGAGCACTTGAATGAGTTCAATATAATCACCAACCAACTTGCCTCTATTAAAATTGTTTTGGATGATGAAATTAGAGCTATTTTACTAATGTGTTCTATGCCAGACAATTGGGAAAATTTGATCCTCGCTATGAGCACTTTAGCACCTATAGAAACCCTAAAGTTTGATGATGTCAGCAACAACATAATGAATGAGGAGTTGTGATGAAAGTCAATTTCGGAAAACTAGGGACGAGAAGCTCTATCCCTATTTGATCGTGGTAGGAGGATTGATCGAGGCTACCAAGGATGCTCAAGATCGAAAGGCTAATCCAAATCAAAAAGGGGTAGGATCACTTGTTATCATAGTGGAAAGTTGGGGCACGTGAAGAGAGAGTGTTGAGTCTAAAGTGAAGCCAAAAAAATCAAAATTAGAAGCCAACTAGCACAAATGAAGGTGAGACCACTACCATAGCTACAGATGAAGATGTTTTACTTACTGTTTTAGTAGAAGATGTATGCTTGAATACCTCTAGCAGTAACTTTGATTGGATCCTTGATTCCGGGGCATTGCACCATGTAACTCCACGCAAAGAGAATTTTGTTGCATATAATCCTAGTGATTATGGTAGAGTGTATTTGGGAAATAATCATTTTTGTAGCATTGTTGGAGTGGGATATGTCAAGATCAAGATGAAGGAAGGACAAGATATCCTACTGAAAGAGGTTAGGCATGTAACAGAAATGCGCATGAGCTTGATCTCTATGGGACGATTGGATGATGAAGGATATTTTGTTAGCTTTGAAAAAGGTGGCTGGAAAATCAACAAAGGAGCATTGGTCATGGCTAAAGGACTTTAGACTAGGAATTTGTATACACTGACGACAATAATAGAAAGATCAAATATAGCTACTGTTGCAAAAGAAGGAAACTCAATAGATCTATGGCATAGGCGCGTAGGTTATATGAGTGAGAAGGGCCTAAAAATTCTCATGGGAAAAGAATTGCTACAAGGTTTGAAATCTTATAATCTTGATCTTTGAGAGCACTATATTTATGGTAGGCAATAAAGAGTTTCATTTCGTAGAGGTGGTCATGAACGGAAGAAAAAACTGTTAGAATTGATACACTCAGATGTATTTGGGCCTGTTAATATTAAATCATTAGGAGGAGCATCATACTTTGTAACATTCATAGATGATGCATCTAGAAAGGTTTGGGTCTACCCCATGAAAATCAAATATGACATATTTGAGATATTTCAAAAGTTTCATGCTATTGTTGAAAGAGAAACTAATAGATTGCTCAAATGCTTGAGGATAGATAATGGTGGAGAATACCGCTCAAATGCATTAAAGGAATATTGTAACAGGTTTGGAATTAAGCATGAGAAGACTGTCCCTGGTACTCCTCAACAAAATGGTGTTGTAGAAAGGATGAATCACACTATCATGGAGAAGGTGAGGAGTATGTTGTCAAATTTCAGTTTAGGAAAGCATTTTTGGGAAATAGCAGTGAGGACAACCTGTTATCTCATAAATTGATCTCCTACTACAACCTTGAATGGTGACATTCCTGAAAAAGTTTGGACTGGTAAAAGGTGAATTATTCTCACTTGAAAATCTTTAGATGTGAAGAATTTGTGCATATTCCCAAAGAGAAGAGAACTAAGTTAGATGATAAATCCATGAAATGCATTTTCTTAAGATATGCAGATGGTGAATTTTGCTATCATTTATGGGATCAAGTCAAACATAAGATTATTGGAAGTAAGGATGTTATATTTAATGAGTTAGAGATGTTTAAGAGGACTGCAAGTAATTTGGAGGTAAAGAAAGTTGTTGACAGGTTTGAAGAACAACAAGAAAATATCCCACCAATGCAAAACATTGGGTAGCAAGATCAAGAGTATGATGAACAACAAGAGGACAATGTGGGACAACAAGAAGAAGAAACCTTGCAGGAGCCTTTAGACAAGATTCAACCTAAAAACACAACACCATAGTTGGTTCACAGATCCTCTAGGCCTCATAAACCTTCACAAAAGTATACACCCTCAGACTATATTTTGTTGATTAATGAAGGTGAACCTGATGGTTTTCAAGAAGCTTGTAAAGATGAGCATAGCAAAGAATGGAGGAAAGTGATGGGGGAAGAAATTAACTCCTTGCTAGAAAATAGAACTTGAGAGTTGGTAAAGTTTCCAAAAGGAAGGAAATCCCTACAAAACAAATGGGTGTACAAGATCAAGCATGTGGGTGATGAGAAGGAAAGATACAAAGCAAGGCTAGTAGTGAAGGGATTCTCTCAGAAAGAAGACTTGGAGTGTGAACAATTAGATGTAAAGACAACCTTCCTTCATGGAGATTTGGAAGAAGAGATTTACATGGAGCAGCCAAAAGGATTCAAAAAAAGGTAAATAGAACTTTGTTTGTAGATTGAAGAGTCTTTATGGGGTGAAATAGGCACCTTACCAATGGTATAAGAAATTTGATTCATTTATGTTGGAGCATGGTTTTAATAGACTAGAGGATGATCATTGTGTCTACATCAAGCAATATGATCAAAAAAATTTCATTATATTACTGTTATATGAGGATATGTTAGTTGTTGGACATGATAATAATATGATTAGCAACTTAAAGAAGGATTTGGGTCCGACACAACAAATATTAGGCATGAAGATCATTCGCGATAGAAAGAAGACAAAATTGTGGCTATCACAAGAAAAATATATTGAAAAGGTGCTAGACAGATTTAATATGAAATGATGCCAAGCCAGTTTGTACACCTCTTGCTTCTCATTTCAAATTGAGTGCCAATTTATGCCCTTGTGATGACAAGGAGATGAAGGAAATGAAAAATATTTCTTATGCTTCAGCAGTTGGCAGCTTGATGTATGCCATGTATCCACTTGTCAAAATATTGCACATTTAGTGGGAGTAGTGAGCAAGTTCCTTGCAAATCTGGGAAAACAACATTGGCAAGCAATAAAGTGATTTTTTAGGTATCTCAAGGGTACTAGTCATTATTGTTTATGTTTTGGCAATACTGATATGGTGCTTGAAGGATTTACAGATGTAGATATGGTTGGAGACCTGGACACTAGAAAATCTACCACTGGTTATTTGTATACATTTGCAGGTGCTAAGGTATCTTGGGTATCTAGGCTACAATGAATAGTAGCTCTCTCCATAATAGAGACCGAGTATATAGGTGTGATAGAAGCTTGCAAATAGATGTTGTGGATGCAATGATTCCTAAGAGAGCTAGGAATAAAATAGGAGAAGTATGTGCTACATTGTGACAATCAGAGTGCCATTCACTTTGCGAAAAACTTCTTTTCACTCAAGAACCAAACATATTGACTTGAGGTATCACTGGATTCAACATGTGTTGGAGGAAGGACAATTATCCTTGGAAAAGATCCATATAGATAAGAACCCTACTGATATGCTCACTAAAATTCTGCCAAGAGAAAAACATGAGCTATGTAGAGACTTGGTAGGCTTGGGGGTGACTTGATGATTACAGCTTATTCAATTGTTTTTTCATTTACTTCAAATGGAAGAATGTTGAACACGTGAAGGAAATCAAAGGTGCCAACGAAAGAAGATTAGCTGCATCCAACTGTATTTAATATGGCTTCTACCACCAAACAAAGCACTCAAGTCAACTAAACTATTTAAATTGGAAGCTTCTCACTACCGACAGTCTCTTCTCTTCCATCTTGAGAATTCTAAGACCTCTATTTATAGAGGCATTTGTAATCATTTTTGTAAGCAAGAAAGAGGAAGAAACGAAGGCTCTGTTTATTGTGCAGCAGCAAGAAGATTTCGGGCTCTTCTGTAATATATTGATGTGTGTGCTCATCGTGTCTTTGCTTTGTTTTCTTTGTTTCATCAACACGTTCTATGTACTCTATTTTGCTATATTCCTCTATTTTTACTACTATGATTGTTTGCACTGCATTTATAATTTATTATTGCTGTCATCACACACATTCTCTGTTCAAATCCTAACACCAAACTGCAAATCTTATGATTTTATTGGATGCCCATGCCCTGCCCAAAGGTCCTAATTTGGGGATATGCGTGGAGGATGCTGAAGAAGGTTGCGAAAAGTGGACTTACTTCTGTCGATTTCATTTGCTGGAAAGTTTTAAAGCCTTTTTAACAAATCCATCTTGTGCATATCCTACAGTTACAATTCACTTCATCATCAAAGAAACCAGCGCAATCCTCTTAGAGACCTCTTGGTCATTATCACTTTATTTTTTAAGAAAGTGTGCAGCTTGATATTTGTATAGTCTGAAAAAAAAATCATCTCTGTTTAGAGCAAGCATATTTTATTTAGGGTGAAGTTATTTTTACTTTTGAATATTCACGAACAACCATTATTGATTTTAACACCACGTTCTTTTAGTGGATAAGCTGTATCTTGTGGATGAGCTTTATTCAAAACTATCTTTAAATTTCATGGAGATTTTATTTCTAAAGGAATTTTGCAGTTACCATAGCCCCTGAGATCACATTTCTTTGAGACACATTATATCGATAGCTATGCGCCTAGTCTATGATTCTCCATTTTGCATGTAAAATAGTAAACTTAGGCTTATATATTCTTGTCCCATCGTCCATATAAGTTCTGAGCAAACGATTGGTCCTAAATTTAGAAGGCATGCTTGACTATCTGTTTGTAATGTTTAGATGGAAAATTTATGTTAATCGAAAACATCTGTACCAATTAGTGTTGGTCGACACATATGATTTGAGTAAAATCATTATATCTGAAATTTCCTAGTAACTCAATTAAGTGCATTCTTCTAGGAAGAACCTACTGTATAAGCAACAACTTAAACCGCAAGGTAGACCTTGTTCAAAATAGATATGGAAATGCACATAGGCTATTGTATTCCAAATTCAAACCTTCAAATAAATTGAAAAAGTGGTGAACGATAATCTTTGATTGATATAGGACATACAAGTCCAGAAATTATGGTATACGAGGACTGATCTATTTATCGAACGTACTATCTGATTCTCCTAGCTAGTTCTTCCAACTTGTATAGTGAATGAATACCATATAGAAATAAAGGAGTAAGGTAAAATCAAGATCATATAATAATATTGTAGATGATATTTAAATATGTGAGTGCTAGGTAATCAGCGATAATCCTATTATTCTATATAGAACACTTTCTTTTTAAATGCATACAGGCGATCAAATTAATTTTATCCTATACCTTCTCAAAATACCTTGATATTAATAAGTCCATTTGACATGAAACATATAATTGCCATAATTCAATTAAATGAATGGATTATTATTATTTTTATATTATATTTATTTTTATCTTGTTTCTCTTCATGTAAATAGACTTCTCAAACATGCACACTAGTTGCTATCTCTATCCTTTATGGGTATATGGGTTTCACATCAATTCTTTATGCCATGCTAATATGTTTAAATTAGTTTAAATTTTTTCATATTTTAATAGTAACTATTTGAAAGGGGTATTTTGATAATGATTTGACAAGTTGCCAATAATTGTGTGATTATCAATTTTTTAGTCATTAAAATTATACACAATAATGGTTGAATAGAGGGGATAGGAAGAACTGTTGCATCATCAATCTCATTAGGGTTATTTTATTTTCATTTTATCTATCATTAGATGTATAATTAAAGTGAGGTTCTATTAGCATGCAACATCAATTGTCACTCTTTCATTTTCACTAGAATGTACATATCCAAGATTAGTAAATAGATTAATTTAATTTTTTTCATTTTGTGAGCATTGTTGTTCTAGATCTAACGACTATTGTTTTAAGTTGATGTATCATTTATTAAAATGTTGTGAAATATTAACATTTTGGATATCACATGGTAGGTTAACCGTTAACTACTAATTAAGTACTCCATTAAGAATCTTCAGTTCTTAATTTCTTACCAAATATATGAGTTGGGAAAGAGATGTTCTTTATAGAGCATAATTGTTATCAATGGTTGCCTTAAGTTCTTATTGTAATAAAATTTTAATTGGAATTTATTAGAAATGTATAGATTGTTACTCAATATTTGTTTTTAATCATTTAACATATGGTACTAGATAAGAACTATACAATATTAGGGTTAAAATCCACAATATGAATAGTCATTCTTTTGATTTCATGAAAACTAATCTGAAACCTAAGTGCTTTATTATAACTTTAATAGTGTTTAACGGATCACAAACTTATTAAGTTGTTACCTTGGATTTTATGTTTTATAGCATGATAGAAGGAGATAAATGTGTTTTTATTGTGTTCCTTATTGACCATATCATTATATTGGGTATTAAGTTTTATTTGTTCAAATTGTAAGATGCATGATTGAGTTTCGTCAAACTATTAGGGATCATGTCTATACCCTCATAAGTTGTTATTATATCCTTGATGAGTTACCCAATCCCCAGCTTCACCTAAGTGGGTGGCAGCCAACTATGGAATTGTCTGTGGTATTGGACTCTAGAAAGGGTTGCATACCCACTCTCTTATTTTTACAACTCATTGAATAGGGGCATATGATGCATTTGATTAGAGGGTTGAGTTTAGTGTATATTAGTGTTATTATGGTATGATTGTGATTAGATAGAGTCATCTTCGAAACCTTGTGGATACACCCTATGTAGGTGAGTCAAATGAGTTGGAGCAACTCAAGTTGTCAAACTACAAAGTCTCTGCACCATGCGTATGTAGGAAAGGCCATCAAGTGACGAGCCTTCGAGGCTTTAGGTTGGGCCCTTAAGACTATTCTTCTATTTTTTTGGACTTATCATTCTCTCCTGATGTTACAAACTACCATTTTCTTTGTATAACTAAGTAATGATATAGCTTATCTTGGTGATCATGTACTAATTATCGATTGATCTTACATGTGTGTCAAGTCATGTAGACCTTGCAGGTACAGGTATGCTAAGTGAGGGAATTACAACGCGATAGTAAGAGTTATTCGATTAGGACAAAGGCATGTTGAGTTAACCCAAAATAAGTAGACATTATTGTTAAAAGATAAGAACTCATTTCTATCTTGCACTTATCTAGTGAGATCATTGAATATAGTTGTAAGTAGTGTATTATGTTGTTATTATTTAAAAAAAAAAAATTGGTTGCTAATTCATAAAGTTAATGTAGATTACTTAGTTTAATTTGTATTCTTTGTGTTAAAAAGTGGGCATGACAAAATTATCCAATAGAGTGAGTGAGATTTGAACCCAATCTCCCATGTAGATGTCTAGCACCTTAGCCACTATCCCAGTTGCTTTGCAAATGCTATAAAGGGGAGATAAATGTATTTGTATAGCACCACCCAATATTTGAGAAAAGAAAAAGTTGTGTTCATTCTTGTTGGAAGAGATTGTTATAGATCGTGAAAGCGATGCTTTTTCCTTCATAGAAGAACATCAAAGACTCTTAAGTAGATTATAAGCCATTTTGATGTATTTTTCATCATTTTTAATGGATTGGTTGCCAATTTGAAGTGGACCCAAAGATCTTTCATCATTATTCTTTCTCAAATTTTAGTCTACATCACTATGTCCATCCAAAACTAGATCTTTTACAAGTGTGAAATCCAAAGGAGACTTCTAGGAAAATATAAAAAACATGTCTCAAAAGGATACCTTTGTGTAGAAGAATGTATAAAATAGTTATAAGCATCTTATACATAATACAACTGCTCATCCCATTGCTTAGTATTCTTGCTACAATATCCTCAACGTAGATGTATAACTGTCATGTTGACCACTTATGTCTATCAATTGATTTGTGGATGAAAAACCATGCTTTTTTAAAGCTTGTTACCCATTAACCTCCACAAAGCTGACCAAAACTCTCAAAGGAAGCATGAGTCTCAATCAAATACAATGGATGTGGAAAAACCAAAATAATCCCAAACATTTTGAAAGAACATATGTGCAATCTTCTCTCTTGTCACCTACTTTGTACAAGGTATCAAGACACACATTTTTCTAAACCTATCCAATACCACATACAAGTAATCATGCCCTTTTTTGGACATAGGTAGACCCCCTACAAAATCCATAGATACACTTTCTGATGGAAAATAAGGTACATGAAGTGGCATGTACAAACCTAATTTTATATTACTAGGTTTTCTAGTAGTAGAAATGACATATTCCTTTACATATTTCTAGACATAGTTTCATTCATCTGAGGCCAATAACAATAACATTGCAACTAAGCTATTGTTTTTCTACACCAAAATGACCAAAAATGTGAGAAGTATGTGCTTTTATAATTGTATGTACTCTTTCATCCCATGAGATACATAATTTACCAAGATGATATAGTAGTTTGTCATGAATATGATAATCTAATTCTTCTACTTGAGTACCATGGGTTAGTGTTTCATATACATCCTTGAAATATTCATCTCTAGCATACTGCTTGATATAATTTTCATGATGAGCTAAAGAAAAATGTTGTAAAATAATGGATGCATTAATTAAAGGTCTTGATAACATATCAACAACTTTGTTTTGCATAACTTTCTTATACCTGATGACCAAATGGAACTGTTGCAAGAATCATATCCACTGAAAAATTTCATGACTATTGTTTCTTGGATTATGATTGAAGATAATGCAAAGGTTGATGATTCACACAAAATTTTATCTCTTTGCCCATCAAATAATGTTTCCACTTTGCACACTTTGAATCAAAACATACAATTATTTGTCATTGGTAGGAGATTTTCTTACTACACCAGTGAAGGTCTTAGAATGGCACCAAATCAATTTCCTTCATTGTATTAGAATTTATCTCGTGGTGTAATCACATACATTAGTTTCAATCTCGAATGGTTGTTGTAAATTGAGCAATGCTAGAACTAGGGCTGTACTGATTTTTTCTTTCAAAGTTTCCAAGGAATCTTTTTGTTTTCCTCCCCATTGAAATACGTTATAATTACTTGTCAAAGATTGTAAAGGAGATATATGATAAATGAAAAGTTAGCAATGAACTTCCTCCAATATTGGACTACTCCTAGGAAGCTCCTAACTTTGGTTACATAATTAAGGTTAGGCCATTTCGTGATGGATTCAACTTTAGAGGGATCAATTCTCAATTCAACACCCCCTAAAATATATCCTAAATAATCTAAATATGTTTTACCAAATTCAAATTTGGACATCTTTAGA
>VDFB02373365.1:339922116-340219955 GCA_007258455.2 Sequoia sempervirens
AGATGAATTTTGACATAAAATTTGACCTATTTTAGAAAATTTGAAAAAAAGGCAATTTTTTTTAGCAAAAAAACCATTTTTCCCAAATCGACAGCAAAAAAACCATTTTTCCCAAATCGACATGTGTAGGAAAATAAATCCCGTTGCCATTAAAAGATTCTACAAAATTGAAAATAAAAATATTAGAAAAAGGTGCATTGAAAATTATTAAAAGAAATAAAATCAATATATATATATATATTATTTTTGGGGGTATGGGGTCCACAAACTCATACCCACCCCTGTGCAGCCCTGTCATGTCAGTCAGCCCGTATTCATGTTTCAACCGCCATTAAATAAAGAACCATTGGCCTTTGTTTGAAGATTTTAAGCTTTGACTTAAATATTTCGATGCTTTTATTTTTTAAAATTTTAAAAAATCCACCAGCCTTTTAAAGTGGAGAATTTTTTTTTTAATTAATTTGATTTTTGGAGTGGGACCCACAAGAATTTGCCTTAGAATTAAATTGGATAGTTTTTATTCCCGTAGGCATAACTTTCACCCATGATGTTATATTTTCAACTTCTTATAGTCATTGGAAAGCTAGTTCCGAGCACTATGCAATGGTATAGGTTTGGTTCCATGATTTATCCATTTTGATATGTTTTCAGAGCCTGGAAGTTAGATGTTATCATTTGCATGGTTTTAGTCATAACTTTTTCATATGGAATCGGATTTTTGATTTCGAATAGGTGTTGGAGAGAATTTGTAGTGTACTACATAGTGGTTTAGATTATTTATTAGTTTAAGAAACAAGTTGATCTTGGTACTTGTCTAATCACTTGTAGGTTCCTAAGATTTAGGGTGTGATTATATGAGTATCTGGACGAGTCAAGAGGCGAAACCTTGAGGGAGTACATGTTTTTATATGTTATTATGATGCTACAACTGATTATCAGGTTGGTTCTTCATGGTGTAGACATAGAAAAATAACCTGATTGATACTAGACATGTGATTCTGATCAACTAACATCGTTTCTCCTAAACTCATCTCAAATTGATCAATTAATTGAATAATTAACATTATTTAATTAAAATCAGCAAAATTCAACAAATTCAACTATTAATCAAATAATTAAATTTATTTGATTAATTCATCCTTCTTCTAACTAATTATTCATATTATTTAATTAAATCCTCTCTTAATCCTCTCATTTGATTAAAAATCAATCAAATGAAATGTCACATCTCCTAATTCACTCCAATTAACTAATTCTAGATTAATCAATCATAAATCAGCTTTCTAATCATCATTATCAAATCCTCCAACTTTTAACTTTTCAAGGGTTAAATCAACTCATGGTCAACTAACCAGGTTGCACATGAAAATAATTTCAATTAATTATTTAATTCATCTATTTTCCCTTGCCAAGGCATATTCCAAGGAATATTCCTCTTCACAACCTCTCATTCAATTTCCCTCCAAAGGATTTAAAAAATATATCACATCCTCTTACATTTGAAATAAATTCTCTTACAACCTTTCAAATCTTCTTACATCCGCTCAAATCTCATTCAATTACTCTTACAACAATTTCAAATTCTCAACCAACAACATTTACTTCTCTTCCATCTTCCTCCACTCACACATTTCCCAATATGTGCTCCATCCTCTTCCAATAGAATTATGACACTTGGCACATTCTCATTGGCTCTCAATTTATCCCACATTCATCAATCCTCTCATTCTTCAACCCTTGGCTTCTATAAATAGAGGCATCCTTTTCATAATATGGATCCAAAAATTCATGCATTATCACTAGAGTCTGTTGAGTTCTTAGAATTCTATCATTTTCATCCATCATAGCTAGATTATAGTCAATTTCATCTTGGAATCATCTTCAACTTCATCAAGCTTATCAAGGGATTCAGAAAGGGCTTCTTTCCACATAAAACGAGCACCACTCCCCTTATGGGATGGAGGTTTAGCTAGTTTTACTTGGATTACCTGCTTTATTTTCATTATGTTTCTTGTTATTTCATGTTTTCTAGTAAATTTGGCTAAAGAATTTCATAGGGAGCATTAGATTTTCTATTCTAACTTGTTTGACTCTTGTTTGATGATCTCTTGTTAGTCTATGTAGGTTTTGTGCTCGCATTTTGGTGCTAGTAGGAGGGATGAGCAATCTAACATGCCAAATTTTTGTTGATTTTCCTATTTTTTGTAGCTACAGAGGAGCGACGCCACCTTTCTACAAATGCGATGCCGCAAAGTGCTACTTTTGACACCCAGTGCCGCATTCATCATGTCGCATTGCTTTCACATGCTGTTGTCACATTGCTTTTGAAACACTGTCACATGTGCACATTCTATGTTTTTTCTAACTTTCTTCCCACAGAGAGTCACATTTGTAATTGCATCGTATTTACGCTCTCTGTTTTTGCAGAGCACTGCTTTCGCATTCACCATAGCACCACATCTATTTTTCAGTGTTGCATTCATTTTTTATAGGGCATAGAATTTGCATTTCAACACCACATTTGAAGGAAGTAGGGGAGGGTCAGAGTTTGAAGTCTTAAAAGCATTTTTTAATGCTCTTTGTGATAATTTAGGCTTTAAATTCTGCATTTCAATTTCTTGGACCAACTAGATTCAATTTGGACTTAAAATTAACCCACAACTCAAGCTTTTCCAAGTTGGTTAAAATTGAATCATAGATACTTACTAACATTTCAATTTGGTTTAAAATTGAACAATCAACTCTCACACTCAAATTTGGTGCTATAAAAAGAACTCGTTTATTTATTTTGAGGACTAAAAAGAATTCATGTTTGTTCTATTTTGTAATCTTTTCTACAAACTTGTGTCATTTGAATGTGTATGCACTTCTCTCATGCTTCATGGCGATCTTGAGAATCAAAAGAATTATGGTGGCATTAGGTTGTCTAAAAGATTGCCTCCACATTTCAAATTTGGGTTTTTAAAATTGAACAAAGCTTTCTAGTGTGAGAAAAGACATTGTGTGTGTTCTCTCTTTGTTCACACAAACAAAGATTGATTGAACTAAGAATGTGCTTACTTACTATTGTTCACCTTTAGATGGCTAGCCTTGGTGGGAAAAGTACACTCACCCCAAGGGAAAAACCCAAGTGGTAACGAGCATAAGCCAGGCTCTTCCGAACCGCTATATAAATTTGTGGTTGCAAGGAAAGTTTGCAATCAACGAAACTTGTGGTGCATGATAGCTCTCCCCCAATATCTTCATGATGCATAAAGCCCTTGTTCTAAGGGTTGGGATACCTCTTAAGGGATTTTATCATAGTTTCCTCTAAATTGGATGCCCTTATTACAAACCTTTGTTTAGCAACCAAAAATCTCAATATTTGTTGGCATCAGGAGGTCAGACCTTTGGAGCTATCCCACATACTTACAGACCTTTGTAGAGATAAAAAGTTCATCATGGGAGATTCATGAGAATTGAAGCTTGGCTGACCCATAGAAGTGAGTGTCATGGAGGGGATCCACTGTGGTCAAGCTTCTAATCATCTAATCATTTGCTTTGAATATTTTCTAGTGTGGTCAAACTTCTAATCATCTACTCTGAATAAGTGCAGCTAGAGAAGTCCAAGTGGGAATTCAACAAATATTTTCTCTTCTATCCTAGGGTTGTGCAATCTTTGAGTTAGTTAAACACATTGCTTGGATCTAAAATCTTGAAAAACAAACATTCAACAAAATTATCAGAATTCTAAACCCTTTAGAAAGAGAAAATACCTTTGAATAATCCAACTATTACTCCTTGTCCCTGGGGATTCTATCCTTAGAGGCTTCTAAGTATTTGGATTTATATCTCAATTTTCTCTCTCTAAAGTCAACATTAGGGAACGATTGCCTTGATCCTCTTGATTTCCACATAATGGACCTTGTGGGATGAAAAGAAATTGAGACATAGACATTTAAAAGGTAAGTAAGAAAGTGTTTGTGGTAAAAAGAATCCATTAAGCAAGATAAGAAGACAATTGAACCCCACACATGTGTTTCTTCAAATGATTTCCCGCAAGATAAAAATCCAAAAACCAAACTCTACCAAGTGACTTAGTCCAAAATCTCTCAAGAAATGTCTTTCAACACTTTTCAAAGGTAGAGAGAGGTTGGTCTATAATTTCTACAAACGTGCTTGAAAAGATAATATCAATATGTATTCATTATTTTATTGTTAGAATCCAAGACTTTTTCAATGTTTTTAGTTTCTCACATAGGAAGTATAGCATGTTCTTCAATACTGAGATCTTGTAAGCAAAATTTTCTTTAGGTTCACTTAGGATCAAAATCAACACTTTCATCCATTCTCAAACATCAATCAAATCCCATTTCTCAAACAACTCTTAGAAATATTGGAAAAATAATTCATACTAGACTTTTGGAAAATCCTCCTAATCAAAATCAAAATAATCTTGTTTGACTACGTGTGTAGATGAATCCTTCTTGATACACTTAGTTAAATTATCACCTTGTGGACAAGTTTATTCCAAGATAACATCCAACATCTTGGGGGTTTTAAGTTCATTATCCAAAATAAAAATCAAAATCAAATCCAAATCAAATCAAATCCAAAATCCAAAATCCAAAAGTTCTAAAGTCTAAAATCTTCTCCAAGGTTTCTTAAGAGTTCAATCATTCACATCATCCATCTTTGATTTATCTCATCACCACCCTTTGATCCTTAACATCCTAGATTTTTCTTTTTTGTGCCTAAATTTTAGACCAACCTAAAGGAGTTAGAGGTTCACCTCCCATATTCCTGAAAGTTGATCCTTATTTTATGGTCCAAACTAGATCTCAACACAAGAAAAACATGGAAGCTAACAAAGAAACATCCACTTCAAGTGACTTAATTCAAACTGCTCCTAAAATCAATCCCATTGGATCTATCAATCTCCCACTCAACCCTCCTCTACTACCTCAAGATCTTCAAGAGGGAGGTTTCTAAGTGGAAGATATCACAGACAATGTCCTAGGAATGACTCAAGACAAAATCATAGATTTGGTCCAAAATCCTAAAAATCACAAAATTGTCAACATAATGATGAGACTTAATCCTTCACAATACATGTTAGAATTAGAAAAGGGAGGGGATAAACTCCCTTCTGATTATGATATAAGAACTATTAGTTAAAAACCTCTTGAGAATATGTCACTTGTGTCATTCACACCACCTTTTCAAAATGTCATCCAACCCATCCCACAACCCACATCATCTCTTGCTCCAAGTCAACCTATAATCACCAAGGGGATTTCATTGCTCCA
Source organism: Sequoia sempervirens (assembly GCA_007258455.2). NCBI lineage: Eukaryota > Viridiplantae > Streptophyta > Pinopsida > Cupressales > Cupressaceae > Sequoia > Sequoia sempervirens. The sequence continues at coordinate 339,927,405 of VDFB02373365.1, forward strand.
TGCTCTTCAAACACATCCACTTGTAAAAAACCAAGATTTGGATGCAAACACCATCTTGGGTCTACCAAATACTGTTCCCCAAAATCCCAAACATCCATACGTTCCACTCATTTTTCATGACATCAATAATCCATCCACTTTCGTTGCATCACCAACATATTCTCTTAATGCACAAGTCTCTCTCCCCATGGTATCACAAGGACAAGTGAGTCTATTTGGGGCCTCATGATCACTTTCTCAAGGAAACATACTATAGACACTTAAAAATGACCTAGGCATGCAAGCTCTATTTTTACCACTTTCATCCTAGCATAATTATGACATTTAATTATGTCCTTGGTCCACATTCGACTATTGATTAAATAATTCATAATTATTTAATTAATTCATGTCCTTTTATTCTTCATGATTATTAAATAAATAAATTTTATTTATTTATTAAATACGCCATTAATTGCCTAGGTCTTCCTGTAATTAAATAAATTTCTAAATTTGTTTAATTATCTTTATTCATTTATTCTTCCTGATTATTAAATAAATGAATTTCATTTATTTATTTAATATGTCACTAATTCTCATAATTAAATGAATTTATTAATTCATTTAATTACTAATCATATCCTCTCAATTAAATAATTATCTTAATTATTTAATTACCTAAATTAACATTTCTCTCATTTTAAATAAATTAATTATTTAAAATGATTTCGCATTCTTAACTGACAGTTCATTTTAGTAAATAATTTGAAAATTGATTATTTATTATCTCATAAAATCCATATTTTGAATTAATTTAATTCAAAATGGTAATATTCTTCCAAAAATCAAGTAATCGAGCAGATTCTTGATTTTTCAAATCTGATCTTTTGTTCAACTCTTATCTTCTTGATTTTTCGAATCTCACAAATTAGGAAGTCTTTATCTTCTTGATTTTTGAAAATCTTTATTTTTCTAATTAATTATCTCATCTATTCTCCACTGCCGATTCAATTTTCTCAAATGACATCTCGACCACTTGTTTAAGGTTTTTTCCCTAACCCTAATTAGGGATTATCAAATTAAATCTTGTCCTCTGATTTTAGGCTTTTGTCCAAGATCGATCTCGTCCGTCCAATCAAAATTGCATTTTCTATAAAATGCTATTTTGCTCACATTTTTGGATTACACACACATAGATTTTGTTATTCTGGCGCATAAATACTTATAGTTATTTGGCATTTAAGAGTCATATGATCATAGGCATAGGCATAGCTTTATTTAAATCCTTCAAATCTTGTGTAGGACTTAGTCTTTGGCATCAAATTTCTCACACGTTCAATCTGAGGGCAATACATTCGTAGCAAGTTAGGAGATGCTATGGAGGTAATCATGGAAGATTTGATGAATGACAGGTATAATCGTTCTTGCTTTTAATTTCATTTGTAATTCATAGTTCTTTGGGTTTATATGCTTTTAATTCATTTGATAAACTAACCTGAAAATTAACCCTTAGATACATTGGTGAACCCGACTCTATATTTTTTTATTTTTTCGTACGGTCTTTTTGTGTTCTTTGTCATTTTTGCAGGTACAGGTATGACACAATGCATTTACATTTTCTTGAGCCGCATATGATGTGTCACGATGCATTTTCCATCTTAAACGACACAATCGCTTTGTTGTGCCGCAAATGAGGTCGAGAAAGCCGCATCTGTAACACCGAGCCACATTTGAACATCGAATCGACGCATCTTGCTAGTGGACCAGAATGCAGGACTGAGCCGCATTTGCAACATAGAGTGATGCATTCGCTCTGTTGTGACACATTTTCCTGGTAACATTTTCTTCTTTTTTGCATTCGGGTTTTTATGTTTTTTTTGTTCTTTTTTGTTCTTTGGAATTTTGGTTTTCTTCTGCATTCTTCCTAGCATAGGGTTTTGTGTTACTAATCCTAATTTGCAGCATGTGGCGGTTACATTCCATGGGTCCAAGACTAGTGGATAAGAAACTCCTAACTTGTGGTTTGCAGGTTCGAGTGTCGAAGACTCACTACCAAACATTGTGCCTATCTTTTTCTTAGATTAAAACACATTTATTTTTGGTGCACATAAAATGAACTTGTTTTTCTACTTTGTCTGAATGTGTTTGCAAAATGGTAGGTGATTATGCTCTCACCTTGTGAAAACTTGGTGATTAGAAAACCAAACCCATTTTTATATGTTATTACCCGCACGACTTAGTAATCGAAGTATCCTCTCCCCTTGCACTTTTGGGCAATCCTGGGTGTAAGAGAAATGGTTGCTAACTCTAGAACTTGGGCTTGTTCTGGTGGGAAAAAGTACTCACCCCAGTACAACTCAGACCGGTAGGACCTTGAACTCGAGGGACTTCCAGCCGGTATATAAAAGTGGATTCTTGGGAAAAGCCCAAGAATCATGCATATGGTTCCGACGAGATGGATCCAAAAGGGGACTCTCACTGCATGGATCATGCCCTATGAACAAAATGCCCTTATTAAACGATTTTTGTTTTAGAGGCCAACCATTCTTCAGTTGTTACTTGGTATAGTGTAGGGTACAATATCATGCTCGAAGACACTCACTACTGATCCCCTTGAGTAGAGATAGCAGTTCTTGGGAAGTCACTACCCAAGAATCCGAAGTTGGTGTGCTTGAATGACGTTAATGAGCCGTGGAGGGGAGTCAATGCCACCAAACTTCTAAGCTATGTGCTCTCGAGAAGGAAAGGTGTTTAGCACCAATTCGGGGTATATCGGTGGGCTATACCAAGTATACAAACCCTTGGCCTATTGGCCTATTAGGATTGTACTTGTCTTATGTGCGATTTCTTACACTCAAAACATTGTGCTTGTCAAGTGTTTGCTGGATTTTCCAACATTATTCACCACATTTTCACTTCTACACAAAACATTCAACATTAGACATATCAGATTTTCTCTCAATACATCAAAAACCTCAATTTTAGCAAACTGTGTCGCAACTCTTGAAACAAAATCGCTCTGTCAAACCGCATTTGCAAAATTTTGCAACGCATTAGACCTATTAAACCACATTTGCAATTCAAAACACCGCATCTGTCTACGTCGCGACGCATCTAAAACTCACAGAACCGCATTTGTAAAACTCAGCCGCATTTGTTAGTCCCAAAGCTGCATTCGCAATTCTGCAATGCATTTGAGGTCTCGAACAATGCATTTGTGTGACATAAGAAAAATATTCATACAAAGTCCAAACTGAGTCTAAATTCTGTCAATCTTTTGTCGAACACTGCTTCCAAAGGGATTCTGTTAGAAACCAACTTTGAAATTGCTCAAAATTTTCAACCATAAGTTTGCATTCTTGACCATAGGCTTCATCCTTCAATTGTTTTTTAGTTGCATACATTAGGCATTAGCTTGACCCTAGGTTTTAATCCTTGCATAATTTGGATTAGGTTAATCTCATCACAATTTGCAACATCATTTCTTTCAAAACTAGGTTATCTTGAACTTAATCATCATTCCCTTTTTCAGTCATTGTCCCTTTTGTGAGATTTTCCAACTCAACAATCTAGTTAGAAAAATCACTAGTCATCTTGACCTTGTCTTTTTTGTCATTTTCAACAAGTCCTTTAGTAACCTAAATCAAAAACAAAGATTGAGCTTAGAAGTGTTTAGGTATCCTTTTCTCTAAATTGCATTCTAGTTTATACCTTGCATATTTTATTTCAAAAAAAAATCCAAAAATATTATTTATCCTAGTTGTCATTTTGAACCTAGACCTTGCATATTGTCATCCTTGCATTTAGTTGTCATTTTCATTTGAGCAATCTCATTTTATGGTGGAAACTAGACTCCAAAAACAAAAATGACAAATGCAAAACTTTGGACAAGACTCCACTTCCAATGTCAACAATCACACGTATGACCCAAATTGGACTTTTGACGACCCATTTGGAAATGCGAATAATCAACCTATCACGACCATACCATCCTCATCAAACAGTCCCTTTGAACCATTCTTACGTAAGGATGAATACAGACAAATACTTGAGGAAAAACTAGAGGTAGTAGCATAAGATACAGAGACCTCTCAATTCATGGAACAAATGGTCCTATATGATAGAGATAGATATTTGGCCATACTCTTAAGTCAAGGAGCTAAGTTACCCCATGGATTCAACATTAACATGTTGAGATCAACATCTCTTGACCCTAATGTCAACAATGCACTTAACATGTCAAATAGTGGTCAACCTCCAAACACTACGAGCAATACCTTTTTTGATGCTACAACGACAATGAATGCTACCTCTAACATTCCAAACAAATCCAATTCAATAAATGCTACATCCATTAGAGGATCACAATCTGTCATAGTGCCCACAATATCCACAACATTGTCACAATCGGTTGGAACCACCTTTGGATCCTCGACAGTGTGGGAAAGTTATTCCAATCCTCTCTTTACCACTATGGTAAATGCCACGGGGGCATCATCAAGTCATATAAATCCTCCGTTGACAACTATGTCTAGTACCATGAGTACATCGTCATCATGTCCTCTCATTGGTATCTCACAAAATCCTTTGGGTGGAGGTAAATGATGTATCTTTATTCAAGGACAACAACAAAATGTTAACACGTCAACATAGTCCAATACCACCAAATCCCAAGGACAAAACATGACCATTCCCCTTGTCCAAACCCAACAATTTGGACAAGGCAGTCAACATACACAACCTATGGCATCATTCAGAAATAAAAATGTTCATGGTCACCATATTCCCAAAATATCAACCCAAATGGCTGGGGGACACATCCCAACATACTCATCCCATATTCATACTCACCAACATACCCCCAATCCAAACTTTCAATACCAACAACACGCAAATCCAAACACATCATACATGTCACAACAACATATCCATCCACAACATGCCAACATCCACTCACAAAAAATGGGGACCTATGGCGTATGAACCAATCCAATGTATGGGACCACAAATGACCCTGTAATAGATGCCTTAGAAGCAAAACTGATGGGTCTAGAGAACACCATAGAAAACATACAAATATCTGGCAAAAAATCAGAAGTGTCATATGATTTAAATGTATATCCATTTGACATGAACTTATACATGCCACCATTTCCTCTGAGATATGTGTCACCTAATTTTACCAAATACCAAGGAAATACAAACCCCATCGAACATGTCCACAAAATTTGCAACCAATTGTATGGACGTCGCCCATGAACAAACATACTTGATAAAATTCTTTTCTAAAAGTCTCGCAACTCCTGCCCTTGAATGGTTCTCCACCCAAAAGGATATCCAAACATGGGATGAGCTTAAACACAAATTCATAAAAAATTATGTGTACAACATTGACATGGACACCTCTATTACTAGCTTATGCAATCTCACGCAAGAGGATGCTGGTGAGACATTCATCCCATTCTTTCAAAAATGGAGACGTCTAGCTAGTCGATGTCACATCGACATACCCGAAAAGGAAAAAGTGGATATGTTGATTCAAACACTTCTAGGACCCTTAAAATATGAATTGCAAGTGCATTGTTGCACAACCTTCACGGACCTAGTTGAAAAAGGTGTCCAGATTGAGAAATCCCTCATTGCAAAGGGAGAGCTAAGATACAGTCCTAAAAACACAAATACAAATCCTCCCACTGACAAAAACAAGTATTAGGTAAAAAATAAATATGTTACAAATGATGGTGTTGTTGACGCCAAGGCTGTAAACACTATGGGTCCTGTATTGGCCCTAAAAGGGGTTCAACCGCAAAACAAACCAACAACGATATCGACACCCCCTACCAATGTCCCTTCAAACAACAAAAGCGGCCAAAACAATCAAGGACAATACTGTCAAATGAGACAATTCCCCAGGGGTCGCACATACACTCCCTTGGGTGAGCCCATTGAAGAAGTCCTCAAGAAATGCCTCTAGAATGGCATCATCACACTTCAAGAACCAAAACCATATGACCCAGGACAATTCAAACTAGCATGGTGGAATGATAATGCATTTTTGGATTATCATCAGGCAAAAGGACATAAAACTTCTACCTGTCGACAACTGAAAAACCTGGTACAAGACCTTATCGAGAGTCGTATCATTGAGGTAGGTGGACAACAATTCACCTCTAACTCCAATCATACCATTCATAAGAACCCACTGCAAGACCATGGTTCTAATAATGCTTCCGCATCAGGTCCAAAGATAAACAATAATCAAGCCAATTTTTCCCATGCCAAGTATGACTATTTTGGTGGACCTATTATAAATAATGTCTGAATTGATGATGAATACATCAACACCATCATGGTTAAGAGAGCACCCCAATGCAATACTACTAATCAAAGTGGCAAGGTCACCATAGTTGGTCTGCCTCCCACTAGGCAACCTAAAATCACCATACCTGGGCCATGTCCTAAGAAGTCACAACCCACCTCGACCACAAAGCAGTGGAAACCAAAGAGTCAGTTTAACCTTATTGACCAGCTTGGAAAAACTCTTGTACAAATTTCTATACTCGAGCTGCTTCGTATCTCTCCCACACATAAGGCTATACTAGATAAAAACCTGCAAGAGTCATAAGTCCCTAAGGATATTGATGTCAATTAGTTTGAGACCATGGTGGGATACCTCACTATGCCTCAACACGTCACCTTTTCTGATTAAGATTACTCGTCACCTAAAACTAACCATAACGATGCATTACACATTGAAAATTTCATCCATAAGCACAAGGTCAGAAGAGTTTTAGTAGATGGCAGAGTGGGATTGAACATATGCTCCTTGAAATTGGTTAAGGCTCTAGGATTTTTTGATGCATGTGTGGGCCCTACAAAGAGTATAGTGATAAAAGCATATGATGGTGAAGAACACTCTTCACGAGCTGTTATTTCTCTTCATATCAGAGTGGGACTAGTCATTGTGGATACAACCTGCTAGGTCCTAGATCTAGTATTACCTTACAACATCTTGCTCGGTCACCCATGGATTCATACCTTAAAATCCATTCCATCCACATATCACCAATGGTTAAAATTCCCATTTGATGGCACATAATTCACTATATATGGCGACCCCGACCCTTTTCAATATTGTACCAACCTAAGGGGTATTTCTAAAAACTAAGTGCCTATAAATTGAGAGGCTTCTGGCCCCTCATCTTCTAAATACGTTGACTCCTCCACACTCACATCATCTTCCACGTCCACTCCATCCACGTCTTCTTCCACAACACCATCTTCCACAAACCCTAAGGCTGAGACCACTATCAAGATCCAGGACCTCGGATGTGGAGAATTGAAACTACATACAACATATAGCATCACAACAATACCCAAGTCTCTGAAGGTCTATGGTTGGCCATGTTTTAGAATGGAACCCAAAGAAATTTTCAAAGTTCCACCAAAAACAGTTTTCATCAAATGGGGAGACATGAGTAACGAGGACCTTGCCAATATTATAGGATGGCTCTATAAAGATATGGTTGAACTACCCCCATTATCAGTTATGAAATATGGCAAGGGATATGACATAATGAAGGGTAAGGGATACGATGGAATTAGTGGCCTAGGTAGAAATAAAACTAGACGAAGAGAGCCCATAGAATCTTTTAAAATACCAAAGTATCTTGGATTAGGGTATGTATTACTCAACAATGATGACTGACATACCACTAGACTTTCGAGTGAGCACGTGCATGCTTCAGAAAGTGTCGAGACCGCTAAGGAAACCTTCATCGAAACTGACTCCCAAGAGTGGGAATTTTTCTCTCAAAGATCCTTAAGTGATTGTTGCCTCAATGATTTGTTTGTCGAAATGGGGGAGCTCACCTCTAAACAAATTTTTTGGAAAACATTTAAAATTGATTAGGCACCAAATAGTCAAAGTCCCATTACCATTCCCCATGACATACAAGACCCACCATATGAATCTCATCAGTCCAAACCATCTGAATTACCAAATGACACTGACAATCACGACTATGAGTCCTTCACCCCTTATTTTGATAGTGAATATGAGACTAGTGAAGGGGAATATTGGATAGAGTCCGATGTGGAATTGGATGATGATAATTACATCTACAATATCATAGAATCCATCTGCATGCTTTCGGCATCCTCCTCTCAATTCACCAATGCTGACGATGGCATTTCCCTCGTTTATCCTCAACTAGTCATTTGGGACCAACAAGGCTTGCCAGTCCTAGACACCTTTCAGAATGATGAGGCAATTGCAGATTTTATGGGATTACGTGAGGGCATACCCAGTGGTGATCACAAGGCAAGATTCACCATTGATGTAGATTGTGCAACCTACTTTGGTGAGACTGCTCCATCCTCCAATCACAAAATAAAAAATAAAAATAAAATGAAAAATGAAACGTCTTTAGGTGAAAACTGAAAGACACCTTCTAATGGAAAAAAAGTAAAAACAAAGGACGTATCTATGGGTGAAAACCTCTCTGAGGTGCCCAAAGATGGAGGACTAGAATTTCTTCCCATAACTCAAGAGAAATCAGTTATGCTCATAGAGGACACCATAGAAGACAATATATCAATAATAGAAGATCCCAAAATGGTCCTCTTTCTGCATCCTTGACTGAAGAAGAGAGACCGAAATTTCACAAATTCTTTGCAGAATGTAAATTCAACTTTGCATGGTCCTATGCTGACATGCCAGGACTAGACCCAGAGCTGTTTCTACACCATTTACCACTATTGCCTAATTCCAATCTAGTTAAACAAAAGCTACACAAAATGCATCCTTAGGTCACTCTATTGGTCAAGGCTGAGTTGAAGAAACTTCTATATGTTGGGTTCATATGGTCTATTGATTATGTTGAATGGATATCTAACCTTGTGCCAATAACAAAGCCAAATGGAATGATCCGAGTCTGCACAGATTTTAGAGACTTAAACAAGGCATGCCCAAAGGATGACTTTCCTTTACCAATTATTGATATCATAGTTGACCTCACAGCAAAATATTAGATGTTGTCCCTCATGGATGGTTTCTCCGGCTATAATCAGATTTGTATTGCCCCTGAAGACCAGCATAAAACAACATTCACTTGCCCATGGGGTACATACTGTTGGAATGTCATGCCATTTGGTCTTAAAAATGCATGCGCCACATATTAGAGGGCTATGACCACCATCTTTCATGGCATGATGCATAAAATAATGGAAGATTATGTGGATGACCTTTTGGCTAAGTTAGTAACAAGAAAGGATCATCTGAAGGTGTTAGACATAATTTTCTAGAGACTAGAAGAATACAAAGTCCGGCTAAATTCTAAGAAATGTGGCTTCGGTGTAACATTAGGTAAACTCTTGGGATACACAGTTTCTCGAAGAGGAATTGAGGTCGATCTAGCAAAATTAAAATCCATCATAGACATGCCTCTGCCCAGAGGAATCAATGAACTCAGAACCTTACAAGGCAGGGTACAATCTATTCAGCGCTTCATAGCCCAATTGGTCGATAAATGCCAACCATTCCAATATCTTCTGCGCAAAGGTATACCCTTTGTGTGGACAAATAAATGCCAAGAATCCTTTCAACACATAAAAGACTACTTACTATCACTGCCAGTCCTCATGCCACCCATTCATGGAAAGCCTTTGATATTATACATCTCGGCCACTAATTCAGCATTGGGGGCATTACTAGCACAAAACGACCAAGAAGAAAAAGAAAGAGCTATATATTATATCAGTCGAACATTGGTCAAGTATGAATTGAACTACACATCAATTGAATGGGCTTGTCTAGCCATGGTCTTTACAGCATAGAAGCTAAGACATTATATGTTAAGCCATCTGACACAACTAGTAGCAAAGATCGACGCCCTCAAATATTTGTTGAGTTGGGCAGCATTAACGTGACATCTAGAAAAATGGGTCATGATTCTGAGCGAATATGATATTTGACATGTAGAAAGAAAGGAAATAAAAGGACAAGTCATAGCAGACCAGCTAGTGGATGCACCTTTACAAAGTGATCACCTGTTAGTGGCAGATTTTCTAGATGAGTCGATATTCCATACAAAACCAAAGTCTCCCTGGAGGCTATACTTTGATGGATCGCACACTAATCATGGCTCAGGGGAAGGAATCTTGTTCATCACCACTCAAGGAGACTCCATTCCTAAGTCTTTCCACATAGCTTTCCCATGCACAAATAATGTGGCGAAATATGAGGCACTGGTTATGGGACTTAGATGGAAATAAAATGGAAAATCAAAGCATTACATGTCTATGGGGATTCTCAGTTAGTCATCAACCAAGTTAATGATAACTATGACACAAAAGATGAGAAATTGATGCCCTACAAATGAATGGTTGATAGTTTTCAAATGTACTTTCATATGGTGACTTTTGACCAAGTTCTGAGAGTACATAATAAAGCGACAGATGCCATGGCTACAATAGGCTCTCTCCTTGACATTCCAAGAAATATGCCTCAACTGGAATTCCCAATAGAACAATTGTTGGTCCCCACCTATGAAATTCCGGAGTCGGAGATGGTCTGCAAACTTGTTGGTCCTGACTCTCCTTGGTACCAAGATATTTATGACTACCTTAAGTCCCAAACCCTTCCACCTAACTTTTCCAATAACCAAAGGAATTCCTTTATCCAAAAAGCCACAAGATATGCCATCATCAGTGACACTCTTTACCACCATAGCTTTGACGACACCCTCCTTAGATGTCTCGACACTAATGAAGTACGTACAACCTTACACGAAGTACATGACGGTTTATGCGGGTCTCATTCGAGTGGTCTTACTCTAGCCAAGAAAGTAATGAGACTTAGGTACTATTGGCTGACCATTGAAAAATATGCACTATAACATGTTAGGACTTGTCGCCAATGCCAGATTCACAGTGATTTGATCCACGCCCAGCGTAGGAACTTCAGCCGATCACTTTTCCTTGGTCCTTTGCTCAATGGGGACTCGACCTTGTGGGAAAGATTCATCCTACCTCATCCAATGACTATAAATTCATTATCACTACCACTGAGTATTTTACAAAGTGGATTGAAGCCATCCCCCTAACATACATAGCCAGAAAAAAAAATCCAAGTTCATTCTTAACTACATCATTTGTTGGTATGGCCTTCCACAATCCATCATCACTGACAATAGATGTCTATTTAAAAATAAATACATTCGTGAGTTATGTGAGTGATTTCACATCCAACACCACTTTTAATCTCCGTATTACCCGCAAGGAAATAGTCAAGCTAAGGTGCCAAATAAAACCATTGTCAAAATCCTTAAAAACACTATCAATGATGCTGGCCGTGACTGGCATATACAACTCAACCCTGCTCTATGGGCTTACTGCACTAGCATTCATAACAGGAGCCACTCCTTTCGCCCTGGTCTTTGGAGCTAAGGCCATCTTGCCCATTGAGGTTAAAATTCCTTCTTTACAAGTCTCCCTGAAGGGTTTAACTAATGATGAGGGGTATAGATAGTCGCGCTTGCACAAGCTAGAGATGTTAGAAAAAATGACAAAAATAGTAAAGAAAAATAGTTTGTCCAATAGTGAAAACCTAGAAAACAGGCGCTTTGGATAAGTACCATGGTGAAAACCTGGCAAACAAGTGCCATGCATAGGCAATGATTGTTCGAACATCTACTTTTACTTTATCTACCTAGGCCTAGGATGGAACACATTTCCTATCACTATCATGACACTTGCCATGACATCATACCCTTCCTCTCATGATTGATAAATGGTTGACATCAAGTCCTCTATACTGTCCATTTGGTACCACATGCATATCCCTTCTTCATATCCTTTAAAATTGGCTAAGTCTTGGACCTAACTAGGGGAAAATTTTGATTATGTGGCTATAGTGGGTATCGTACATGGCATGGCAATCATAAAAAAGTTCTAAGAAAAGAGAAAAAAATGGAAAAAAGTCATGAAAAAAAAGGCAAATACATGGCAAAAAGTCTTGAAAAAAACACCAAAAACATCACAAAATGTCCTGAAAAAAAGACAAAAAAATTAGAAAAATTCCTAAAAAAGACAAAAACATTGAAAAACGTCTTGAAGAAAGACCTAAAAATTGAAAAATGTCCTGAAGAAATCACAACAAATGTCAAATTGTCTTGAAATCGCAAAAACATAGTCATTCTGTTAAATTAGTCAGTCTTCATCATTTGTCTGAACTACGTTGTCTCTGTGCATTTGCTATGTAGACAAGACTCATTTTCGAGTCCCCGAGACATTAGGTCAGTCCTTTTAGGTTTGTCAAAATAAAATCATGGCGCAATCTTTGGCCATCAAGACAAAGTCATTTGTCGTGTCGAACTACAAGGTCTTTGAGTGAATGATGTAGGCAAGGCCATCTGTTGATGAGCCCTCGAGGCCGCACTAGGTCAGTCCATTAAGGTTCATGGCATTACACTGGCACACACGTCAAAAGTCTTCAAGTCAAGAAAAATCATTTTCCAAACGTGAAAACTCCTACAACAAAGTATGGCAATCATTTATGCAACATGACAATCATATCACCATGACATATCATCATATGGTCAACACAAGTCAAACTCAGTCAAAACAAGTCAAATGATTATAACCTATCAAACTATCAACTTTTGGTTATCTTTCAGATGTGTCCTTTTGAAGAATAGCCTTTGGCATTTATGCCTTAGGATGTGTCCTTCCTAGGCATTGTCACTGTCATTCGACATTTTGAGGGATCCTTTTGACATCTAAGGATCACTTCTCTAGACATCAATATTCTTCAGATGTGTCCTTCTAAAGAACAAACTCTTTCATTTATGCCTTAGGATGTGTCCTTCCTAGGCATCATCATCGTCACTATCACCTAGCATTTCGAGGGATCCCTTTGAAATTTAGGGATCAATCCTCTCGACATCAACATTATTCAGGATGTGTCCTTCCTGAATTTGGAAATCTTCGACATTTGTCATCTTGGCATTGTCAAAACCTTGACACCCTGGCATCTCGACATCATCAAACCTGACATCTTGACATTAAGACAATGGACATCCAGACACACTTGGAAAACACTTGGCACTTGTCTTTTGACTTTCATCATGTTACTAGTTTTTTAGCGAGAACCGGATTTAGAAAAACAACGACGTATCATGGTTGTCTTATCTTGTCTTTGGGTTTTATTACCATGTTACTAGTTTTTCAGCAAGATCCCAACAAAAGGATTTAGAGAAGCAACAACGTATCATGATGTTTGTCTTATCTCTTGACACACATGTTACTAGTTTCTCAGCGATATCCTGATTTCAGGATTTAGAAAAACAATGACGTACCATGGTAATGGATTTATTGTTGTATTTTGACAATCATGTTGCTAGTTTCTCAAGGATGTCCTGGAAATAGGATTTAGAGAAGTAATGATGTTTCATGATTTGTCCTTTTGGATTTTTTTTCTTGTGGTTGGTTATGACAAAAAGACTAGGGAAATTGCGCTCTTGGTATGAGTCATGATCATCCTTGTCTGTGACTGCTTGTCTTATGTGATGGTATGACCCTGTACACCTTGATCTATGTCATATCATGGTGTTTGTTGGCCATCAAAACAATATGCCCAATGATTTTTAAAGATAAATAAATATTAAAGTCCTATGACAAAGTTTTGAAGGATTTGGTCTAGGAACTAACATGCATCTCCTTCGGTTTGGTCATCTTCTCTCGTCCATCTCATGATGATATCATGTGACATACAAAAACATAAGTGCATACATGATCATATAAACATTGCATTAGGTCCATACATACATCATCCATAGCATTAAATCATATAACATTCCATTGCATATTGCATTAACATAATCATAAACATGGCATCCATTCACATAAATACATTATGCATATCATTATCAATCATCATCACAAAATCAACATAACATATAAATAAGCATTGCATCATCATGGCATCATATCATAAGTAAGCATCATAGGACATACATGGCAGGACATATAAATAGTACCATCATACATCATAAATCAACATCATACATAAAGCATCACATCACATATATCATAATGCATAAATCAAATAACATCACATAACACACATGTAGGCCACATCAAAATTGTATCATCATATAACATCATCTCAAAAATATACAATATCATAGGATAGAGTCAAGGGATATCCCAAAAATGGAGCTCACAAGCTCAGTGGTCTATACATAATGTGTCATAACATAGAACCAAATGTAGCAAACATGCCCCTAGGAAAGGCTCTCATCATCCCCTCATGGTGAAGAGCGTGGCAACTGAGGATCTGTGACTAGCGCTGAAATAATGGGTGGACATGTAGCAACCTTTGTCTATGAAACCAATGGAACTGAAACTGATGACATCATCTCCATAGTAATAGACACCTGTCATGACACTACGGCTGACTCTAAGAGGTCAAAGGATCTATCACTGGCAACTGTCTCTGTACTGATCTCTGCCCTAAACTGGTGGACCCATGACTATGGCTCGAATGATGACTCGAGGCATGCCTATGTGAGTGGTGGGACCTGTGCCCTGATGTGTGTCTTGAGGAGGTGGATCCTCCTACATTAGTATGGCTCCTATTGCCGCTCCCACTCCCTGATCTGTGACCGCTGTCTGTCCTCATCTGTGAGTGTGACAGTGTAGGATCTTGTCACTCGGGAGGAATTGCCTGCTCATATAGAGTCTTATATTGCCCATACCTAGTGCTCACCCTAGAAATCTCATGAGCAATGTCCCCAGAAGGTCTTGAGCATAATGCTGCAAAATCTACACACCACTGCACTGAATCCTACTGGTGGATCACTGCCTGATCCCACTCTACTTGAGCCACCTCAAGCTCTGTCCGTAGTGCCCTAACCTCTACCACACTCTTGTCTAGCATCCTTTGAAGATCTACCACCCTCTGGTCTGTCGTGGCATCCTGGGGCAATGTCACGGAGGCATCGGTATCCTCCTCCTCCTCCCTTCCACCCTCTCCATCCTCCATCCATCCATTCCATCTCATTCTCCTCCTCCCTCATCTCTGGCCATCTCCTCCATCATCTCCTCCCCAGCCTTCATCCCTGCCTCCATCTCACCCTCCACCTTGGCCTCCATCCCTCCCTCGACCTCCATCCCTCCCTCAGCCCCTACCTCTATCACCATCTCTACCTCCTCGCTTGACTCTAGGCACATGAGGTATAACTAACCTCCTGTCCACGGGTGTTGGCCCATCTGGATCTATCAATGGCACTGGTCTATGTGCCTCCCACCATAAGTCATAGTCAGTGGTGGTCCCGGGATCTGCCTCTCCACCTCTTCATCCCCACTATTGGGCTACTAGCCCATCAATCTGCTACTCAACAAATGCTACTAGAATCACTGGCCCCCAAGTTGCCTCTCTGGAAGACTGAGCATACTCAATTGTGCCTGCAGGTACACTCTGTTTCTCTCTAAACTGTCTGAGGACATGTTGCGACAGATACATCTCTATAATCAGCTGGCTTTTCTCTACCCTGCCATTCAGGTAATGATACTATTTGCATAGGCTGAGATGGCCCGCCTCATCATCCCACTATTGGCAGTCTTTGTATGGCCTCTAGATGAATGACACCATGGTATCAATCTGATAGTGCCACCAACCTGTCTCTCCCATCTGTGTTTGCTACAGAGCACCAACATATTAATAAGCGTAGGGCATCCCCTTGGCTAGCTGTGGTCTCTGAATGGGAGGATGAAATATTGCTATATGCTCCCATGCCCATATCATCGGGAGTATGGTACCACATGAAATGCTCTCTGCCCTCTTGTAGGCAACCTCGTTAAGATGATGGTAGAGTGTTCCCAACAAACAGGGCCCCTAGGCGTATACTGTCCTATCCCATGTCATCCCTACTATGACATCTCCCCAACCAATAGGGAACCCATGTCCATGACATTCAAGAATCAATATCCTGCCGATTAGTGTTGCTAGGAATGCATCAAAATGAGTATAATGCTCCGCAATAAACTCCCAGCGGATCTCGTAACCTTGGATGCCGAGTCCTGTACCCTCATCCCAATAGTACATTTTGAAGGTCTGATGGCCATGGCAAGGGTCATAGACGATCCGCTCTCCTCGGATTAGTACGTGTAGAATGCGGTAAACATCCTCAAGAGTAACAGTCACCGCTCCCGTCGACAGGTGAAAGGAGCATGTCTCTGAATGCCAATGGTCACATAAAGTAGTCAATAGTCCCCTATTTTCCCAAATAGTGGGCATATAGGCAGCATAAAACAAACCTAGTGACATCAATCGTCATCACTCCCGCAGAGTCAGCTGATCAGCAAATCGAAAGGTCGATGGTCTACTCTCTCACCTGTATATAGGGGCTAGTTGTCTCTGCACAAAGCCAAACAACACATCAGTACCTTTTTTGGACAATTGTCATTATCATCATCATAACTAGAAAGCATTTCAAAATTTGAAAAGCATTAGAATCAACCCTAGTCAAAGCAAAGTCAAATGCATTGCGTTGACTACACTTGAGTCTCGAAACAAAGATTGAGTTGTTCCATACTTCAAATGCGTCGCCAAATGTCAATTGTGTCATTCCGTCGCTCGATTGCATCACATTAGAGCACTTGCATCATGATATATGACACATGCATCACTTCATTCGAATGTGTCTCTCAAACAAACAATTGCGTCGCAAAATGACAAATGTGGCATTCTAACTTTTGAATGCGGCTCAAAATGGCGAATGCATCATAGTTTTTGGAAAATGCATTACAAACCCTTGGCCTACCCTAAAAACCCCTTGCACTTGCATCACGATGCAACAAATGCGTCGAACGTGAAGTCAAATGCGGCTTACACGGACGCGTATGCGTCGTGGCACATTTGTTGTTTGACCTAAAACCCTAACTTTGACACGCAAAATGAAAAAATTACAAAGGGGGTTAGGGGTACATACCACTAGCTTTGAACCCTTTGGCCGCCTATAGGTTCGTATGATCTTGCTGTGGTGCTCTGTCACTGGAATCACCATCCTCGCTGCAGTCCTCTTCGCTCTGAGCTCTCAAATTTACAATGTGAATAGTGTAAATGAATTGACTTTTACCCCTTTGTCAACCTATTTATAAAGACAAAATGGTATTTGTCAACTAGGTTATTATTGGAGGCTCCTTTGACCAAATTTGACCACCCTGTTGGCTGCCTTAAACATGTTAGAATCCAAAACCGTCTATGCCACTGTCTTTCTGCTCATCAAATTGACTTATCGAGACCCTTCCCAAATTTTTCTATAGCCGACCCAAAATTTGAAAATTTTCCCAAGGGGGCATTGATAATCTGCACCTTCACTAGGGCATGGCTTTGACTTATTTTCTTTGTCACAATGCGACATGCTACATTGTGACAAAGAGGGGAAAAATGTAGACACTTAAAAATGACCTAGGCCTGCAAGCTCTATTTTTACCACTTTCGTCCTAGCATAATTATGACATTTAATTATGTCCTTGGTCCACATTCGACTATTGATTAAATAATTCATAATTATTTAATTAATTCATGTCCTTTTATTCTTCATGATTATTAAATAAATAAATTTATATTATTTATTAAATACGTCATTAATTGCCTAGGTCTTCCTCTAATTAAATAAACTTCTAAATTTGTTTAATTATCTTTATTCATTTATTCTTCCTGATTATTAAATAAATGAATTTCATTTATTTATTTAATATGTCACTAATTCTCATATTTAAATGAATTTATTAATTCATTTAATTACTAATCATATCCTCTAATTAAATAATTATCTTAATTATTTAATTACCTAAATTAACATTTCTCTCATTTTAAATAAATTAATTATTTAAAATGATTTCACATTCTTAACTGACAGTTCATTTTAGTAAATAATTTGAAAATCGATTATTTATTATCTCATAAAATCCATATTTTGAATTAATTTAATTCAAAATGGTAATATTCTTCCAAAAATCAAGTAATTGAGCAGATTCTTGATTTTTCAAATCTGATCTTTCGTTCAACTCTTATCTTCTTGATTTTTCGAATCTCACAAATTAGGAAGTCTTTATCTTCTTGATTTTTGAAAATCTTTATTTTTCTAATTAATTATCTCATCTATTCTCCACCGCCAATTCAATTTTCTTAGATGAGATCTCGACCACTCGTTTAAGGATTTTTACCTAACACTAATTAGGGATTATCAGATTAAATCTTGTCCTATGATTTTAGGCTTTTTTCAAAGATCGACCTCGTCCGTCCAATCAAAATTGCATTTTCTATAAAATGCTATTTTGCTCACATTTTTGGATTACACACACATAGATTTTATTATTCTGGCGCATAAATACTTATAGTTATTTGGCATTTAAGAGTCATATGATCATAGGCATAGGCATATTTTTATTTAAATCATTCAAAGCTTGTTTAGGACTTAGTCTTTGGCATCAAATTGCTCACACGTTCAATCTAAGGGCAATACATTCGCAACAAGTTAGGAGGGGCTATGAAGGTAATCATGGAAGATTCGATGAACAACATGTATAATCGTTTTTGATTTTAATTTCCTTTGTACTTCATAGTTCTTTGGTTTTATATGCTTTTAATTCATTTGATAAACTAACCTAAAAATTAACCCTTAGATACACATACCATCAATCCTCATGCCATTACCTCCTCTAACATCAACATCCACATCAATCATTAGTATAGGACAACCCCCTTTACCTAACATACCGATCCAAAATCAATGAAATCAACATACCAAATCCTCCAAACATGCCACTGATATCGCAACAATAGGTGACATCAATCCAAGAAACCACTACACCTCAAAATGTGGTCTCCCAAGGACCTAGCATATCAATTGTCCCATCTATAACACAACCCCCAATCATCACTCAAATAGTATCTCAACAACCACCTAAAAAAAATCTCATCACAACATCTCACACCATTCTAAATCCTCCGCCACCACCTCCAAACCCAAACATGGCAAATCAATACAACATTAAACTACAAGTAGCCCAACAAGCTTATCAAAAATCATTTCAAAAATTTCAAAATCAACAATCTACACAAGTTGCACAACAAGTGCAGGCACAAAAAGCCACACAACAAGCACAACAGGCTACCCAAGCCCAAGCCACACAAGCTGCACAAGCATAGGTTGCCCAAGTTTCTCAACAAGCTTAAGCTTAGGCGCAAGCTGAATATCAAGCACAACAAGCTCAAGCACAAGAACAATACCAAGCACAACAAAAAGTAGCTCAGTAACAAGCATATTAGCAAGCTTTACAACAATACCAAGCGCAATAAGAAGTAGCTCAACTACTAATCCAACAACAAGCATTTTTGGCACACTAGCAACAAGAGAAACAACAAGCATTTTTTGCACAACAAAATGTGCAACCACCTCCCACGAACTCAAAAAACACTCCACCTATCACCCAAGTAATCAAACCACCCCTAAATACATTCATCCCACCACCCGATCTGCAAAATGATGTGTTTGCACAAATCAAATTGCACTCACAACAAGTGTTAGACCTCCAATCAAGGAAGACAACAAAAACACAAGGGAATTTATGTTCCTATCCTTTCAACAAAAGAATTGTGATGGTTCCATTCCCACAAGGATTCAAAATCCCCAAATTTGACAAATGTTGTGGGACAGGTAATCCTGACAATCACATTAGGGAATTACTTGTACATTGTATGGAAGTTGCATACAATGATTCTTATCTAATGTGACTTTTCCCTCAAAGTTTTTCTCGACCAACAATGGAATGGTTCTCCCATCTTCCCCTTGGAATAAAAAAGCTCCAAGAAATTATGGACTTATTCATACAAAACTATTTGCTCAACATAGGCATTGACATGAGTCTAGAACAACTATCTACCTTAAAACAATCCAAGGGAGAAACATTTACATCTTTCTTGCAACAATTGTTATCCAAGGCCAATCGAAGAAAATGGGATATGCCAAAAGAACAACAAATTTGCACTATCATTGCTAATCTTGAAAAGACCTTGTCCTTCCATCTAAAAATGCAATGCAACACTACATATGACCAGTTGATCCCCAAGGCGCTCAACATCGAAAGAGCCCTTATTGCATAAGGGGGCACATTGAGATATCAAAATAACCATCCATCAACTAGTTACAATGAAAAACCTCGAACATGGGTAAAGAACAAAAATGTCACTAATGATGGTGTTGTTGATGCCAAAGTTATAACCAGTGCCCCAAGGAAAAACACAAAATCATATCAACAACTGCAATTCAATGACCAAAACAACACACAAGCCAACACATCATCACAACAACACAATAATAAAGTGGTCAATAATCTGAATAATCAAAGGGGACCACCTGTAAAGAACATATATCCCCCTAAGAAAAAATACACACCACTTGGGGAACCAATTGAGTCTATCCTGCAATAGTTAGTACAAGAAAAATTTATCAAGATACTTGCTTATGACAATTATCAAGAGCCTCATGTTAAACCACCATGGTATAACGAGAAACATCTTTGTGAATTTCATAAAATTAAGGGACACACGACAACTAGCTGTCTGAGACTTAAAAATATAATTCAAGACCTCATCGATGACAAAACCATAGCCATTGAACAACCGACCGGAAATCAGGACCTTAAGATATACACAAATCCGATGCCCAATCACAATAAAGGAAACAACAATGGTAAATCAAAGTATAATAATGTAAACCATGTTTACGACCATGTTGTTGCATCCTTAGATGAATGGGTCACCATTATCAATATCAAAGGATCCAAAGCTGATTGTGGAGTCACCACATGAGGTGGAAAAAATACCATTCCAAGACCATCACAACCACCCAAAGTACCAAACTCCAATTTGAAATCTATTCCCAATGGTTATAATGTCTTGGACCAGATGAAAAGAACCCCCACCCAGATCTCCATCATGGAGTTACTAAAAATATCACCTCCACATAGGAAAATCCTAGAAGAAGCATTAGCCACATCCTCCATCCCAATGGATCATGATGTAGACTAGTTCCAAGCTATGGTCGGTCACATCACAACACCACATCTCCTAACATTCTCTGAACAGGATCTCCCAACTCAAGCATCTCAAAACTGCACACTCCACCTTGAAGTCCTAGTCCATAAAAAGAAAGTCAAAAGAGTCTTGGTGGATGGAGGTGCAAGTCTAAATATTTGTATGCTCAAGCTAATAAAGAATCTAGGATTCTCTAAGGATGTCATTAAAAAAGGTAAAGGAATCACAATCATGGCATATGATGATCAAGAAAGAGTGTCTCAAGGCATTATTCAACTCCCTATCCAAGTAGGGCCAACAATCATGGAAACTACCTTCCAATTCCTTGATTTTGAATTACCTTACAATATACTCCTAGGGTGCCTATGGATCCATGGGATGCAAGCTGTCACCTCATCCTTCCATCAATGTGTCAAGTTTCCTTATCAAAATCAAGAGGTCATAGTCCATGGTAATCCCGAGCCATTTTATTATTGCAAAAAAATGGAAGCCAAGTACTACAAGATCCCTTAAGTCCCAAAGAATGATGAAGGTCCCACCTCTCCATACATAGACCCATCTACCTTAGCCTCCACTTCTGAGAGAAAGACACCCTCCATTCTAGACATCTCTGATATTAAAGTCATTATCCAAGACAATGGGTGTGGGGACTACAAAATGAAAAAGAGCGCCTTTGTAATAGGAGAGTTACCTCAATCTCCTAGATCTCATGGGCAGCCACATCCAATTAACACCTCATCTCAAACTTTCAAAGTAGAACCCTACAGATTCAAGTGCTAGGGGGACCTAAGCTAAGAAGTGGTAGATGAAAATGACATATCAAGTCTGCTATACCAAGATGAAAGGCCCATGCCTGATCTTCCCATGGATGATGACAACAAAGGACTATTGATGATGCTTGGCATGGGCTACAACAAGAACAAGAAACTCAGGAAAAATGATAATGAACTTCTAGAACCTAATATTCCTAAGAAGCATATGAAGAATATTGTCCTTGGATGTGCCCCTCTGAAGATAACCATACGTGGCAAAGGTGCCCCGGTTAAAAAAGTCAAAGCTCCTCCTCAATTACCGGTATCCACATGTTTACCTTTAGATAACTATACCTTTGATATAACTGATGTGTGTGATGAGGACCCCATCACTGACCTACCCATGTTATTTGAAGATTCCTCTCTTTTAATGATCAGTACCCTATCTTTTGAACCAAGTAATTAGACTAATGAGCTAAAACTTATCTTCCCCCAACTCATCAATTATGACCACAAGGACCGCCAATCTTGGACACATTCAAAAATGATGAGGCTCTCTTAGAATTCATGGGATTGCGGGATACTATACCATATGGAGATCATAAAGCAAGATTCAACATTGAACTGGACACACATGCCTACTATAGGGAAATGATTGAATCCCTTAGTGGCAAAAGTCAAAATTTAAGAATAATATCTAGGTCTTTAAGTGAAAACCACACTGTGGCACTTTCTGACCTGAAAATAGTAAAAACAAAGCATGCATCCAATGGTGAAAACCTCTCCAGGGTGCTAAAGGATGAGGGATTCAATCTTCCCTTTAGTACTATTCATCAGGAGAAGTCAATAGTCTTAGCAGAGAAATGTAATTTGGTCAACCTAGGAATAGAAGAAACACCATTTATCACCTTCTATGCAGAATCACTTTTGACCAAGGAACATGAACTTCTAGCTTCATTTCTGAGGGAAAGAAAGGTAAAATTTCCCTGGACCTATGCTGCCATGCCTGGTCTTGATCTAGAAGTTGTGGTTCACCATCTAGCTATCTATCCAAAGGAAAATCTAGTAAGAAAAAAGCTGAGAAAGATGCATCCAAAAAATACCATTATTGATCAAACTTGAATTACAAAAGCTCATTGATGTTGGCTTCATACGGCCAATTGATTCTCCATAGCGAGTTTCAAATCTTGTACCTATTTTAAAGCCCACTAGGGGAATTCACAAATGCACAGACTTCAAAGACATAAACAAAGCATGCCCCAAGGATGGTTTCTTGCTCCTAAATATAGACATGATTGTGGATATGACGGCGAAGAATGAAATGCTATCACTAATGGACGGATTCTCAGGATACAATCAAATCATGATAGCTAAGGATGACCAATACAAGACAACTTTCACTTGTCCATGGGGGACCTACTGCTGGAACATGATGCCGTTTGGGTTGAAGAATGCCAGGGCTACATACCAAAGAGCTATGACGCTAATATTCCACTACACGATTCACAAAATTGTGAAAGACTATGTAGATGACATATTGGCCAAATCAAAAAGCGTTGAGATCACATAGCAACACTAAGCTCCATCTTTGATAGGCTAGAAGAATACAAGGTTAGGCTCAATCCAAAGAAGTGTGTCTTTGGTGTACAATCAGGGAAATTGCTAGGGTATATTGTGTCTATGAGAGGAATCGAGATAGATCATGCCAAATTAAAATCAATTCTTGAAATGGAAGTGCCAAGAACATTGAATCAATTAAGGGGTTTGTAGGGAAGGCTCCAATCCATCCACTTATTTATAGCATAGTTATTAGATAAGTCTATCCCATATTCTCATCTACTCCACAAGGGAGTAGCATACAAGTGGGATGAGAAATGTGATCAAGCATTCAACAAAATCAAGGAGTACTTGCTAACACCACCAGTATTTATGCCACCAATTCCAAACAAGCCATTAATCCTATATATATTAGCAATAGCAGTAGCCCTTGGTGTTCTCTTAGCTCAACATGATGAAAACGGGAAAGAGAGAGCTATTTACTATATTAGTAGAACCATGGTGGGACATGAGTTGAATTACAAATTCATTGAGAAGGATTACCTAGCAGTGGTGTTCGCTGCACAAAATTTTTGGCACTATATGTTGGCTCACCAGATTATGCTCATTGCCAAAATAGACCCTCTCAAATATTTTCTTTCAAAAGCAACACTCATAGAACAAATGGATAAATGGGTTATGATCCTAACAAAATATGACATTAAGTATGTAGAATAGAAAGCCATCAAAGGAAAAGTAATTGCAGACCAAATGGAAGAAGCACCTATATATTTAGAAAACCCATTGCTATCAGAGTTTCTTGATGAGTCAATCTTTAATATCAGCACAACAGATCATTGGAAAGTATATTTTCATGGGTCCTACACACAACATGGGTCAGGAGCGTGATTTTTCTTTATCACACCACAAGGAGATTTCATACCAAAGTCATATAAGTCATCTTTTCCTTACACAAACAACATTGCAGAGTATGAGGCTCTTGTCATAGAACTCAAAATAGAAATACAGTGGCAGATCATGGAACTTAAGGTCTATGGGGATTCTCAGTTGATCATCAATCAATTTAATGATGAATACCAAACAAAGGATGAAAACCTCACCCCATACAAGAAACTGGTGGAGAGTCTCAAGGAATTCTTCATCAACATCACATTTGAAAAAATACCAAGGGAAAAAAATAAAGCAGTTGATGTTATGGAAACAATTGGATCACTACTAGATATCCCATGTAACATCCCTAAACATGAATTCCTTGTAGAGAAGCTTCTCATACCAGCTTTCGAGGTACTAGAGTCTAAATTTTTGTGTGAAATCGTTGGTCTCGGTGATCCTAAGTATCATGACATATAAATCTACCTAAGAATATGAGTTCTTCCTGCCGATATCACCCCGAACCTTAAGGGAACATTTGTCAATAATTCATCTTGTTTGGTTATCTTAGGTGACACCCTATATTGTAGGAGTATTGAAGGAAACCTTTTACGATGCCTAAACACTGAGGAAGCTTTGATTGCTTTAATTGAGGTACATAATGGCATTTGTGGTTCACATTCGAGTGGTATGACCTTGGCTAAGAACTGTTGAGGATTGGGTACTACTGGCCTATGATGGAAAGAGAAGCTCATGAATATGTCAAGAAATGCCTATAATTTCAACATCATGGGGACCTCATCCATGCACCATCTCAGGAGCTCCAACCGATCATAACACCCTGGCCCTTTTCATAGTGGGGGCTCAATTTCATTGGAAAAATCACCCCCACCTCATCTAGTGGACATAAGTTCATTATTACCGCCACTGAGTACTTCACAAAGTGGGTAGAGGCCAATCCCATGAGCTATATCACAAGAAAGCATATTTCCAAGTTCATCTTGAACTACCTTATTTGCCACTATGGTGTCCCTTAAGCCATTATCTTAGATAACAGGATGCCTTTCAAAAACTAGGATGTTTGAGACCTATGCTAAAAATTCAATATCCAACATCGCTTCTCCACCCCATACTACCCCTAGGGAAACAACCAAGTTGAGGCTTGAAATAAAACTATCTTAAAAATCCTAAAGAAAACAATCAATGAAGCTGGTTGTGACTAGTACCTATAGCTGAATCCCGCCTTATGGGCCTACCGAACAAGTATCTGCACACCAACAGGTGTAACCCCATTCTCCTTGGTCTACAGATCAGAATCCATACTTCCTATTGAGATTGAGCTCCAATCCTTAGGGATATCATTGCAAAACCTCATTACATATGAAGAATATTGGGTGTCACGATTAAACGAGTTGGAACTACTAGATGAGTGACGCATGGATGCTTTGAACCATTTGCAAGTATACCAAAACTATCTCAAGTGAAGCTATAATAAGAAGATCAGGAGTCAGACCTTTCAAGTTAGATATCTTGTATTGAAGGACAATTAGAAGGATGTACCAAATCCAGACATCAAAGGAAAGTTTGAACCCAATTGGTTGGGACCCTTCATCATCAGAAGTTACAAATTAGGAGCATATCTTTTATCTACACTTGAAGGTGAGCCTCTACAGGAGCCCATCAATAGTTCCCATCTCAAAAAAAATTATGCCTAAACTTGCAAGGTATAAATCCAAAAATACAAAAAAAAAAAAAAATATAAAAAATCCAAAAAACTCAGAAAAAGGATTGCAAATAGTAAACAAAAAAATCATCCTCTAGTGAAAACCACTTTGGTGGCACTTTGGGAAAGTACCTTGGTGAAAACCTGGAAAATAGGTACCTCGTGTAAATAAGCATTTTCCATCCACCATGATCTCTACAGCTTGTTCTGCATCCATCACACTTCCGTATCTCCATCCATCACCCATCCACGTCTGCATCATGGCTTGATCTTGTGGTTGTATCATGTTCCCCTCCTAGTACTACTTGTCACATTCCTAAGGTTAGTTTGTCTTTCCTATATCAAAGTATTATATTGCATCACACTAGGGGCATGTCCCTATACCTGCATCGGATCAAATTTGTGTATATTCTTGAAATCTTCCTTAAAATTATAAAATCCAAAAACATTCAAAAAATAAAAAAAACCCAAAAACATCATAAAATCAGAAAATCCAAAAAACATCCAAAACATATCAAAAAAATCCAAAAATAGGTCAAAAGTTAGAAAAATTCAAAAAATAGAGTTGTCTTGTCAAACTACAAGTCTCTGAGCTTTGAATGTAGGCAAGGTCATCATCGATGTGCCCCTAAGACACATTAGGTCAATCCTTTAGGAATTTGTCACAATAAACTAGCACTCCAATTGTTCATATCTCATCAATAAACTAGTCTGTGTTAGTCAAACTACGTGGTCTTTGCATGTATAATGTAGGAAACGCTAATCTTTGATCAAGCCCCAAGGCCCCTAGGATAGGTCTTTAGGTTAGATTCTTGGTCAAAATCTTAGAAAACCCAAAAACATCATAAAATTTGAAAATTGAAGCATTTGTAAAATCTAGAAAAAACCCAAAAATAGCCTCAAAACATTTCAAAAACACCAAAAACATCCAAATATTTGAAAAAATCCATCTTCCCCCATCTCACGATCACCTGAAATAAACATTCACTCATAATAAATCATTGTCACCCCCGACCTTTGGTAAGATAATTAGAAACAAGTCTAGCAAATCAAAAGTGAAAACTCAAAACATCAAGGTCTCAAGTCTAGGTCAGTAGGTAAACAAGTTGGTTAAATCTTGGTATCAATAGCCCATCATTCAATTAGTCCCAAAATCATTTAATAACATCATGTCCTAGGATGCATCCTTCCCACAATGGACATCAACATCAGGCATCACCATAGTTTAGTCTTGGCTAGAGGTATGAAGAACATTAACTTGTTTGTTTACTTGATCTTTGTATTATTGATTTATCTTATTGCGCTCATTCCAATGACCTCTCGATGATGTCTAAAAAAAATGATTTAGAGAGAAAGGAATGGGGCATTGATCATTATCTTTTTATCTATTGTGCTTGTTGGATATTCTTGTAATATAACCTTGGTCATGCTTACTTTGTTGGTCTATAGGGAGGGTGTTTTGAATATTTTGTTGACCACATGTGAATGCTTTCCTTTCTATGTTTTGGTCTGAGGTGTTTGAAATATCTGAATTGTATTCTAAATAGGGCTTTGTATGCTAGGTGTGAACAAGGATACTCCTAGCTGATTGTCAAGTTAAAGTCCATCACACTAGGTACAACGTCATCCTGGTTATCTATACCTTGATGCATCATATCTATGTGTGTTATCAAAAATAAGGTAAGTAAGCTCTTTATATCCCTAATCTATGATAAGCAATCATTATCATTATCATTATGTTTTTTGTATCATCTCGAAGTCAAGGGTTGACTTTTCTTTCTCTATCTTCTATTTTCTCCATATACTAACACTAACATGGTATCATGACATTCAAAAATAGAAACATCTATATATGCATCCACCCTACATCCACAAAATGATAGCATATTGCATATCATTCATACCGTACATAATAGAAAATATTAATTATCTCACATGTACATTACATTTTCATCATTGCATAATATAGATCTATTAGTCTAAGCATCTCATAAACCATACATTTGCATAAACATCCATTGCATAATCATATTACACATAGAAAAGATACTGAAAAAGAAATAGGACATATCATTATATCGCATCACATTACAAAGAATAAAGCATCGTAGTACAAACATTGCATGCATCCATCCATTCATATATATGCACATCACATCATATAAACACATCGCAAGTCATCTCATATATATCAAAAAATTTGAATGTTGTGATACATCAGAATCAGATATATAGTATCGAATATATAAGAGGCTAATAAAAAAAACTCAGCCAATGAATGTATACACATCACAATCAGGCTATACAAAATGTGTGTCCCTGTGGACTATCAGTACCTTGAGCTACCCTTGCTCTATTCGCTTTCATGGTGGCTACCCCAACTTTGATGATGATACCTTGTCGATCTCCCTAATGTGCATGTGTGGGGGGTCCTAGTAGGAGCAATCTGACTTAGGTTGGAGATATCTAGCTCTGTTCACTCCTGTGCCATATCTCTATAGTACATGACCTTGTAATATGAGGCCTCTTGCATTGCCCTGTCATACATCTCGGTGGGGACTGTGGCCTGTCCTTGTACCTGTTGTGTTTGTAGCCTCTAGCTACTCCCCCTGTCTTGTCTCTAGGGCCAACCCAAGATTTGCATCCTGCCTCATCTAGTGCTCTTGTGCCACCTCCTACCGAGCTTGGTCCCTCTCTCGGACCAATGTTTGTATCTAGGCCTATGCCTACTGAAGCTACCCTGTTAATATCTGTATATGCACCTGTAGTGCTGCTATCTGATAGTCCCTAGGATTGGGACCTAGTGGTGGTCATGGGGGTGGCATGTGTGGTTGTTGATGCAGTTGCATTGGTGGCCTATGTCCCATGGATGGAACTAATGGTGGAACCTATCCATCATGCCCTTCCTATCCTCCACCACTGTCCTATCCATCCTGTGGCTGATCCCCTAGTTGTTGTGGAACCTATCCAATCCTTGGTCCCCTAACCTCTCCTCTGCTTGGTACTGGAACAACTAGCAAAGTCAATTGAGTAGGAGCATGAGCTTGCCAATATGCATCATAGGCCTGGGTTGTCCCTGCAACCACAAGACCATCAAATTATACCCATGACACCATAACCAGCTACTTGAAATCATCGATTTCCTGCTAGGGTGGGATTCTCTATCCCCATGCTGCCTCCTTGGATTTGCGAGCAAAGATGGCTCTCTGTGCATCCTACATCTCTTTGAACTGGCGAGCAACCTTGTCTGAAAGGTACCACTCAAACAAGTAATGCTCTTGTCCCTGCATGTATTGGGATTTACGATAGTGGAAAAGATGATCATTGTCATCGTGGAAAGTGGAGCGAAGGCCTCCATGTGAAAACTGTCATCTCATCCATAACCCACCTCCAGTGTGGAATTATTGTGATACATGTGAAGTGGAGGGTAGTCATCCTTGCATATCTATATGTTGTTGGATCATTACTGTCAGTCTGGACATCTGCAATATGTGGCCTCAAGATGGGAATGCGCTCATAGGTCCACACATGAAGAAGAGTCATGCCTACTCCAATGTTATGGGCCCCACTGCACATGACCTGGTGCATATCATGGTATAACAAAACCAGGACGACTGGACCCTAGGCATAGAAAATCATGTCTACCATCATCTAGGACCAAATGATCCCCAACCAGTGATGCATCCTCGAGCTCACCAATTGGGAACAAGGACTCCTGAGATCAATGCGCCAATGAATAGAGTCAAATATAAGGAAATTCCCTTGTAACAATGAAGGTCTATCTAGTTGTTGTCCACCTCGTAAGAGTCGACACCGAATAGATCAAAAATGGCATCACCACTAGCCTCGACGTCATAGATGATCTGATTTCCATGAATTGGGATTCGTAGGATCTGCCACATGTCCTCCAAGGTAATGGTGGCCTCTCTAGTCGGTAGATGAAACAAACAAGTCTCTCTCCAGCACCTCTCGACCAATGTAGTCATCATCATGAGGTGCATCCACGCCTCTAGCATCTGAGCAATATGGCCAAAACCAATCACTCCAAGGAAAAACAAGGCCCAATCCATCAAATTACCAACTTGGCACATAAACTAGCTCTTGTGCTCCTTCGAATGGAGCACCGGTAGGACCTCTTGCAACCAAAATGCGCATGATATCAGAAAATCACAAAACATACACCTTTTCAAAATTAAAAAAATCCTTCAAAAGAAAAAGTGAGTCGGCATAGCAAAGGCAGCATGACATTTCCAAAAGTAACGCTCTACATTTTGTAAATGTGGCACTAAAATCAAAAGTGACGCTACTGTCCAAAGGTGAGTCAACATTTATGCACAATGCCAAAATATCTTAGGGTCGCGCGACGCTATCTTGCAAAGGTGAGTTGTCATTTTTGCACAACTCTAGAACCCTAGAGTTTTGCACAATGCTCCACTACAAAAGCAATGATGCCCATAACATTTGGACGCCCTAGAGAGCTTCTTTTGGTACACCTAAAGGTACCCTAATAAATGCACTTAAAATGCAAAAAAATGAGAAAAGTTTTGAAAATCATACTCAGGGTCCTGCATCCTAAGGCCTTTGGAACTCATGAACTCAATCCGTCCAATGTCTAGTGAGCATGCGAGCAGCCATTCTGTCAGCACCATAGAGAAAATTTGGCAGAATCTCTAGAGGGAAAGTGAGCAAATGATTTGAAAATGACCCTCTTAACCCCTTTTATGCAATTTTTTTAGGGTTTTTTGGGTATTTTTAGGGTTTTTCAACCCATTTAATCCATTTTTTCTTGAACAAAGCCCATTTTGATCCATTTTCATCGTTGTGAGCCTAATTTCACATCTCGTGGGTTGTTTTCTACTCTCGAATCATTATTGAATATTTTCGCAAGCTCAACCTAATTTTTCAATTTTCGCCCGATCTCTCGAGGGGTCAGTATAGCAGTGTAATTCCTTCCATTAGGGTAGTAGTGGAACATTTGAAAAAAATAGGAATTTTTTGAATTTTGATCATGGTAGTATTATTCTTTGAACCAACGCAATAGGTACCTTGCTTGAAAGAGGGGAAAAATATAGACACAAAAAATAACCTGATTGATACTAGACATTTGATTCTGATCAACTAACACCGTTTCTCCTAAAATAATCTCAAATTGATCAATTAATTGAATAATCAACATTATTTAATTTAAATAAGAAAAATTCAACTATTAATCAAATAATTAAGTTTATTTGATTAATTCATCCTTCTTCTAACTAATTATTCATCTTATTTAATTAAATCAAATTATTTAATTAAATCCTCTCTTAATCCTTTGATTTGATTAAAAATCAATCAAATCAAATATCACATCTCCTAATTCACTCCAATTAATTAATTTTGGATTAATCAATCTTGAATGAGCTTTCTAATCATCAATATCAAATCCTTCAACTTTTAACTCTTCAAGAGTTAAATCAACTCATGGTCAACTTGTTGAGATTATGGATGCATAGACCCTGAAGCTATAGTCTTTAATGGAGGACCTTTTCCAGGAAAGATAATCAACCACCTAGAAAGTGTTGTAACTAGGAATGCACAATAGAGATTCTATATTGATTATATGATTGATTGATTACAAATGTACAAATTCCCTCAATATATAGGCATGAGAGAACCTAAGATGTATGAGATGTTTCCATGTGTCATGATCTAACAACATGTGACAACATGTGAACCCTATCTAGAAAATTATTAAATGTTGAGATAAGTTCTAGAAGGACAACTCATCTTCTAGAAGGAATCTTATCCCTACAAACAAGAAAGAGAATATACCCCATTTAATAAATGATTTATTAAAAATGCAACCTAGGACTAAATGATATATGACCTAAGTTAACTTATGCTAGCGTAATAATTAATTTAATTACACTAACACCCCCCATAATTTCAACTTAGGGAGGAAAATGCAATGATTATGCAGAGATGATGGGTCTTAGCTACGAGGCCATGTTAGGTACCCATGTACATGAAGATGTAAAAAATATCCCACAACCGGAGAAAAGGGGAAAGCCTAGTGGGAACAAAACCACTCTCCAAAAAGGAGATGAAAAAGAAAAAATGTGAGATAGGATGAGAAGGATGGAGGACTCCCAAATACCCCCCAAGTACACCATTTGTCACATGGATAGGAATTGAAACAAAACCAAGTGAAAGTGTAAGGATGCTTCCCATTCTAGATAGGAATTGAAGGAAAGATGAATATGGATGTTGATGATGTCTCTGAACTCTACTCAAATGTCTCATTGCCTGAAGATGAAGATGCCACAATCAATGAAGAGGGTGAAAAACCAGGATGATGTAGAAATAGATGTTGAACAAGATCCAAATATAGAGATGTGATGAAGATGATGGAGACTTGATAGCCCCCCTAAATGAAGTGTCCTCAAAACCACTGAAAGAATTCTAAAGCCAATCCAATGGTAAATGATGAAGAAACATCAAATCCTGAATGAAATGATAGGGAAGAAGTCTCAGACATGAAATATCTAAAGAGAAACCAAGTGCCTCCAATGTAGTCTCTGGATCCTCAATTAAGGTTGAGACAAAGGTATGAGGAGACTCAAGAAAACTCTCCAAGGTGGGATCTGAATAGAGGAGTGATATCTCCTCAAGAATGTCCTCCAAACCTGTAGAAGTAGCCAAGTCAGTGATACCCAAAATGAAGCCATCTTGTGATGTCAAGTCTAGAAAACTGAATTTGTCCTGATGAATGATGATGGTGGAAGCCTCAATCAATGAATCTAGACAAGGAATCACCAAATGTGAAGGGATACCAACTGTCTTTGATCAAGAAGAAGCACCTAAAGGAACCTTGTCAACCTCTTCGGAAGATTCAAGACAATCAACCTCTTGCACAACAATATCATTATGGGGTACTTGATCTGAAGAATGACATTCCAAATCATGACCATCGAGGAATGGTGGAGTGTCTGAATCTCCATATATCTCCCAAAGCTTAGTCCAAAGAATGTGAGGACAATCACAATGGTCAATAATATTCAAAACATCACAATCAACTTGCATAGCAATAATCTCCAATACAGTGTATTTGTTGCAACTCCAAGCAATTTTATGAATACCTTCACTTGGATGAGGAACTATACCATACAGATGAGGCAATAGATCAAGTGATTGGAGATGGTGGTTGATCCCATCTCGCCATTGCTTATAGTTACCCTTGTGCAACATAACCAAAGAAGGAGTATATGCAAGCCCCATAATGAAATTTCTCCAAAAAACACAAAGACAAATGACCAACAACAAATAGAAGCTTCCAAAGATGATGTGCAACTGAAGTGATGCTACCTGGATCAAAAAAATATTTTCCCAAGCTTCAGGATGTCCAAGCTATTGAACAAATGCACCAAACTAAAAAAAATCTCATGCAAGAGTACTTGGAGTTGAAACTGATCAAGGGGTCTAGACTGATGAAAAAAATTTTGAATCACCTTCCTGATGCCGTTGGAATCACTGAAATCCAATGAATGGTTGCAAAGATATGAGCCTTTGAGTTTAGATTAGGGTTTTGTCTTCAGTTGGCTATAGAATTTTCTGTGAGAAAAATTTTGTAGAAAAGATTGCACCACTGGAAAGTAGACAAAATTCTCTTTCTGATGGTATCTCATTTGCCAATTGTCTATAACATGGGTGAAAGTTATGATAAAATGAAAAAAATGTCTATATTAGGCACTTGACATGCTAAATAGGTGCAAAATTATAGCCCAGGGGAAAAAAAAATTGGCCCCTGGTCGCTAATATGACCGAGGGTCGAGCTAGTAGTTTTAAAAAAATGAGTGCCACCCGTGGTGGTGGCAGAGTGGCAAAAAGTGGCAGCGCCACTGGTGGATGAGCTTTGCTAGTGAAGAGACTTCCCAGTAGCCTACAAAAACTTCTGGCAGGTGCACGGTCAGCGATGAGGCAAGGTTGACAGTCGGTGCCTTCAAAAGTCTTGGGCTAGAGAACTTGGTCGACCGGTAGGAACGGTGATAAAATCTTGTCGTTGGGGCCTAGCCGGAGAGGTGACATTGGAAAACTTGAAGTCTCAGACCCCCAAGTGGGTTGACAGCAAGTACTCCTCCCTTGTCAAAACAATTAAAAACACCCAATGCAAGATTTTTGCAGACTTTGAAATGATAAAAAAGGCTGACAAAGAAACTTTATATTTTGATTTTTAATATTGTTGAATCAGTAATTAAAAATCAAAAGAAATTTTAAAATATATAAATGTCGATAGATAAATAATGCATGCCAATAGAAGAAAAATATTATGTTGATGGGTGAAATACTTTGATGCCGACCACTAATTAAATTGAAGATCGCTCCACTTATTTTTTCTGCAACTATAGAAATTTCCCAAATATATTTTTTGCCAAACAATATGAGATAAAGCTCTGATTTTTTTTAAATGAAAAAGTGGTTGCTGATAATTTTTTTTTTCCTCAGAGGACAATTGACCAGGGTGATTTTTTTATTGCAATTTTTTTTGGATCGTACTAGTTGATTTTGCAAACCCAAAAATACCTCTGATGGCTCCTGGGTTGATGAATCTAATTTTGATGAATGGGCAGGTGATCTTAGGGTTTCGAGGCCTTCTGAAGACAATGGTGAGCTTGGATATGACTCTATCTTCTTTAGAAATCAACCTGGTCCCTTGGTGGAGTCAAGTAGCCTTCAATGGAAACCTTCAACCTGCAAAGAATCTCACACACCAACTTTCTTGATTGAGGGTTGATGTTTCACTAGACACGCTCTGATACCATGTTGATATTATGGATGCACAATCCCTGAAGCTGTAGTCTTCAATGGAGGACCTTTTTCAGGAAAGATAATCAACCACTTAGAAAGTGTTGCAACTAGGCATGCACAATAGCGATTCTATATTGATGATATGATTGATTGATTACAAATGTACAAATGCCCTGAATATATAGGCATGAGAGAGAACCTAAGATGTATGAGATGTTGCCATGTGTCATGATCTGACAACATGTGACAACATGTGAACCCTATCTAGAAAATTATTAAATGTTGAGATAAGTTCTAGAAGGACAACTCATCTTCTAGAAGGAATCTTATCCCTACAAACAAGAAAGGGGATATCACCCCATTTAATAAATTATTTATTAAAAATGCAACCTAGGGCTAAATTATGTATGACCTAAGTTAACTTATGCTAGTGTAATAATTAATTTAATTACACTAACACAACTAACTAGGTTGCACATGAAAATAATTTCAATTAATTATTTAATTCATCTATTTTCCCTCACTAAGGAATGTTCTAAGGAATATTCCTCTCAACAATGTCTCATTCAATTTCCCTCCAAAGGATT
This sequence comes from Sequoia sempervirens, assembly GCA_007258455.2. Taxonomy (NCBI): domain Eukaryota; kingdom Viridiplantae; phylum Streptophyta; class Pinopsida; order Cupressales; family Cupressaceae; genus Sequoia; species Sequoia sempervirens. Next base: position 339,962,763 of record VDFB02373365.1, read on the forward strand.
TCAAAAATCTATCACATCCTCTTACATTTGAAATAAATTCTCTTACAACCTTTCAAATCTTCTTCCATCCTCTCAAATATCATTCAATTCCTCTTACACCAATTTCAAATTCTCAACTAACAACATTTACTTCTCTTCCATCCTCCTCCACTCACACATTTCACAATATGTGCTCTATCCTCATCCAATAGAATTGTGACACTTAGAACATTCTCATTGGATCTCAATTTATCCCACATTCATCAAATCCTCTCATTCTTCAACCCTTGGCTTCTATAAATAGAGGCATCCTTTTCATAATATGGATCCACAACTTCATGCATTATCACTATAGTCTCTTGAGTTCTTAGCATTCCATCATTTTCATCCATCATAGCTAGATTATAGTCAATTTCATCTTGGAACCATCTTCAACTTCATCAATCTTATCAAGGGATTGGGAAAGGGCTTCTTTCCATATCAAAGGAGCACCACTCCCCCTATGGGATGTAGGTTTAGCTAGTTTTACTTGGATTACATGCTTTATTTTCATTATGTTTCTTGTTATTTCATGTTTTCTAGTAAATTTGGCTAAAGAATTTCATAGCGAGCATTAGATTTTCTATTCTAACTTATTTGACTCTTGTTTGATGATCTCTTGTTAGTCTATGCAGGTTTTGTGCTCATTCCTGGTATAGGTTTATAGGTGATTTTCATAGTTGTGACTTTGATGATGATAGGTACACAAATTGTCTTCAGTTTTGAGGACATGGTTAGACATGGTTTGAGACTTGGAGTCTTGTATGGATGATAGTTGAGTGCATGTACAATAATGACTATGGTTATGGTGTCATGGATATGTAGGTACATTTGATGCATTGGCATGACATGATCATGTATGTGGTGTTTGGTGGTGATATGGTTTGATGTTAGGAGATTGGTTTTATCTTATTGATGTTTATTTGGTTCCTTGACTATGATTACTCATTTGTGGACATGGTTGGAAAATCAAATTAGTGGCTGATTTGGTGTTTGAGTCTTGATGACTACATTGTTATCTTTTTTGATATATCTGTTTGCAGTTACTAATGTGATGATGAGTTTGCATATTTCAGTGGTTGGATCTATGAGTTGTGCAGTTCTATGGATTGATCACCCATTCAGTTGTAGTGGGATGACTCGGATGTGGACTGTCTATATCCACTAGGTTTGATTCATTTTTGTTGCAAATTTCATTAGTTGGCCTTGTTTATGGTCATTTATGCATTGGTATGTTACTTTTGGATTGAGAGAATGGATGGTTAGAGTATTTGATTAGTCGGGTGATTTAACTTGTAGCATGTGGTTGGATCACGATGTCATGATAGCTTGATGCATTCATTGTTTATACACTTTTAGTGGGATATTTTGACAGTGATGACTTGGCAATGTTGGATTGGTTTGTGATGTTTTGATGGCGGTTGTATGTATCTTCTTGGCTTGGAGATCTTAGTTTACTTGTATGTTACTGTCATTGCAATTAAGTGTGTGTAGACCTAGATGATCTTCATGGAGATGATACTAGTCATGATGCCATGTGTAGCTCGTATTATGATTCAGTGGGAGTTGTTGGTAGTGATGTGGATGCATCATTGGTATGGTTATCTCCATGTGATTGGAGATATGGAACCTTCTTGGTTTATAGTGTATTTTTTATGATGTCATGTTATACTCTTGATACTAGTTTAGAGTTTGGCATATTACATGTTCTCTTGAGACCAGGATGTATGTTATGATGCATGCGATCTCCTAGGAGGAGATGGTTAGATCATGTTGTCATGATAGGTTCCTAATTTTGCAGTTAGAACTTTGACATTGATCGTGTGTGATTCTCTTTGTATTGAGTACATTTGCTTGATTACTTCATGATGGTGCTATGTTGCATTTGGAGTTTGGCATGGACTGATTGGTTACAGGTGCTTGTGGATACTTAGACATGTAGGTGATGGTTGGAGTTCTCTTGTGATTAGAGACATTTGCTTGAGATGATTACTCTTTGGAGGTTTTAGTAGGAAGAATGAGGAGCTTTCACCTAGCTATGGAATGTGAGTTCATGATAGACTGATAGAGGAGATTGTTTTGGGAGTGAGTCATGATGAATTGGTTATCTTGGAGGAGCATTCTCATTCACCACTCTTCATCTACTTGACAACTTGTTGTTTGATGAGGATGATTAGGAGATGGTTTATGGGTTGATTTCTAGTTTTGGGGATGGTTACCTATGAGTTTTTTCTTCTTGTTTTGAGAGGCTTACATCCATGTTGGTATTGTTACATTGATTCATATGTTGTGCTTGATCTATGAGATTAGGTGGTATGGATGTTGTTGAGGATTTTCATTTGGGGTTGTTAGGAGATCATACTTGACACAACAGTATAATTTTTGAGGTGTTGGTAGAAGGACATTATGGTTTACAAGTTTTCTCTCTTCATGGTTCCTTCCTTTGATGTTCATGTTTTGGGGAGGATGGTGACAACATGTGAGAGACTATGCAACTCTTTGGGTTGTATGTGTGGATCATTGTTATTGTTCTTGGTACTTCATGCTTTGATTTAATTATCACACCTTGATATAGTGTTGATTGGTAGACTTGATATGCTTTGACATTACCTATGTAGTGGGAGTTCCTGGATATGTATGTTCTTCATTGATAGGTTCTATACAAGGAGCTTGGTTGTAATTTACAGGTTGCATATGTTCTTGGAATGGGTTTACTAATGTATTGGTATCTTGGAGGTATGGATGGTTGGATGTATTAGCATGTGTTGTGGATGCTATTTCTGATCTTGTGGGTTTTTCAGTTGACAACAACTTGGTTAGAGCCTTTGTTATCACTTGGATTTGATGCTTGTGCTCGTGGATTGGTGCATCTTCACCTTGGCATGTTCTTTTTCTTCCATAGGTGGCATGTTGGAGGATGAGAGGAGTTCTTGGTTGAGATGATGGTCACTTTGTTCTTAATGTAGGTATCTTGATGGAGCATGAGAGCATGTTATAGATTCATGTGGTTTCATAGATGGCTATGATGATGTATATCATGCATTGACCCCTTATTTAATGTATACAACAAGTGGGAGACTATTGGGATATGGTGTTGTACACCATTTCATAAAAATGATTTATTATATTATTGTAGTTAAATAATTATTTAGTTGTGATGCACCTTGGTGGTGTGGATAATCATAGTAGGTAATTATTTTGGGTCCACTTATTTTTGTATTGTAACATTGTATTATTATGATTTGTATGGGAGAAATGTGATAATAATTTAATATTTGGAAAAATATCAAATAATGAGATGTCTTAGTACCCAATATTAAATAAGGGGTTAGTGGTTTTTTATTCACATGGTTTTGTGGTACTATTTTTACCTTACCACTAGTTGTATTTTATGTGAGCTTGTGTATATAAAAGCAAACACATTTGCAGTGGTTTAGGTTGGATGAGTGGTTTGACAATCATTATTGAGTCTTCTTGTGGAGTGCATTTATGAAGCATGGAATGGGATGTGTGGATTCATGCTTGGACACATGAGAATGCATTGAAGGGCTTGATGCTTTAGAGGAATTCATTGTAACTCTTGTATTTCTTTATTGCTGAATAATATGGAGTATGGATTCTTTTGGAGGCTGGGTTTTTCCATCTTGATGGTTTTCCCAAGGTATATCTTGTGTTATCTTGTGGCTTGTCTATTTGATCTATGCATTTGAAAAAATTGTATTCATGTTTATCTCTCATGGGTTATGTAGGAAATGATTTAAGTTGTGGGTTTGAATGCAATATTTCCTAACACTTTTTTCTTGCCCGCATTAGAAAGGCATTAAAAGCCTCAAATAGTGAAATTGATTGTCATCCTATTGTGCTCAAACTGAGTCTAGAACTTAATATGTCTTTGCGGTCATTCAAACTTCCTCATACTTGATGAGATTTTTAGAGCTCTTTGTGGACCATGTGTTCTCAATTGTACAAGGAAATATGTAACTATGGTAAAATTTGTAGTTCTTGGATGATGACTATGAAACATCGAAAAATGGGCTCACTCAAAATGTTTAATAAATAAGATGATGAACCACTATTTTTATAAGGGATGTTTCACTCAATTGTGAGGGACAAAAGATGCAAATAAAAAAATAAAATGATACCTAACTGTTATATAGCAACTACGAGGGAAATTTTTAGAGCATAAAAAGCTATGTACCTTGTCAAAAACTTGCTATTTTTAAGCTACAGAGGAACCATTCGCTTTCAGTGGCGAATGGGTCCTTGTTATGGTTTTTGAAGCTGAGATCAGGGTTCTATTCCTTGATGTGTGCATTCTCAAAATCCCAGTTATCAAGTTTTGGAAGTATGTAGATAATTTTGTAGCTTCAATTCTTTGATTTTGCACTTTAGATGACAACTTTTGCAACTTGAAAACTTTGAAGATTTTACTCCAAACTTGCTCCACTTGATCTTCAACCTGTAAACCTGCAATCACACATTCAAGGGAAGAAAAACTTGTTGTTTCTTAGTGAATGGGGGTTTTCCTCAGTCAAATCCCTTGTAGGTAATTGACCCAAATGATGAAATAATGTAATTGAAGCATGAAGCATGAAATATGAAATTGATATCACCTTGGATGTTTTCTTGTGAAACAAATCTGCAATCTAGCGTGTAGTTTCCATGAAGAATGTAGATCTTGGATCCTTGAATATGATGTGATCAATTCTTGCAAGTAGATCTTCAATGCTACATCCACTTTCTTAGCTTAACAACATACATGAATGCATTAAACCTTTGTCTTGATGAATTGATCTTGAATTGCTTCAATAGACTCTTGAAATCTACCTTGAAATGCCTTATGAATGCTCTTGTGAAATATAATTTTCTATAGTGCTTGAGTGCTTTAAATTCTAGGGTTTCTTAGGATGAAACTATGTGAATTAACCCCTTATTTATACTAAATTAGGAGATTAACCCTAAAATTCAAACAATTCAAGCCGACACGAGATCTGGAAACAAACATTATTAAATTTCCAATGAGAAATTTGAAAAGGGGGTCCTTATTAAGGGAGGACCCATTCACCACCTAGGGTGAATGGGTCCTGGCTCAATTTTCTAGGACCTAACCCCGGGGGATGGAAAGAGTGTTAGCAACCCATTCTAGATCAACTAAAAAATGGGGGTCCTATTAAGGGAGGACCCATTCGCCACCTAGGGAAAATGGGTCCTGGCACCATTTTCTAGGACCCAAATTTTCCCAATTTAAATGTTATATTATTTAATTACTGGGTTGTCGGGATGGATCTTCGGGAGGTGTCATAAATAAGGTTTGAATTTGAATTAAAGGGGGTTAATTACTCCAATTAACCATAATTAATTAAGACCGCCCTAGATAAATGTGCAAGTGCCTTATAACACTTTACAACACTTAAATAAGGTACAAATTTAAATACACTTTATTAAGAAGGGGCCCATTAAGCTTAATTAAGTAAATAAATCCTAGAAAAGTGTGAAAGTGTGATACAACACTTCACAACACCTTTGCAAAGGACCAATTAAAGCTTGTTTTAGTCAAATAAAGGTCCTAGAATGATATGAATGTATACAACACATTACAACACTACTCCAAGACACCATTAATTTAGTTTTAATGTCAATTATCAAACCAAGTAAGGGAAAAAGGCTACTTTATCCATTACTACAAACTATAATGTTATTGAATATTATAGACAAAAAAAGTAAAATATTTGTTTGGGTTTTTCAATATTGGTCTTACACTTTGGGATGCTTTTTCATCAAACACTTAGGGTTGTTTAAAAAGTGAGTTTCCTACTTTCTAGTGTCCAAAGGGAAACCAAGACTATCTACCTTAGCCTTAAGAATTCTAGATGACATTTCTTCAAGCCTTTCTATTTCACAAAATTCTCCTCAATATTATCTATTTTTGGTGCTTCTTCCAATCTATTGTCCAAAATATCCTCAATATCCTCTTCTTGCTATTGTGACATCTAATTTTTCAATTGTGCTTCTATGCCATTATCTCTTAATTCTCCTTCATGATATTGATTCAAAATTGTAACATTGAATATTAGTGATATTTCTAAGTTCTTTGATAGATCCACTTCATATGCATTTCCTAAATCAAACCTTTTGAAAATTCAATAGGTGCCAAACTTCTTAATTTCAATTTGTTATATGTTCCACTTGAAAATATCTCTCTTTTTTTAATCAAAAGTGGATGAACCACTATATTATATTATTTATATTTAAAATGTACATAACCCTGATTCAAAAGGGCATACCGGGAGGAAAGAATCAGGGGAAGAAAACCTCTAGTTATAGCCTTAAAAGTTACATAATTTGAGTATGAAACTCAAATATTTACATCGCTATGTTACTTTTCCTTACATATCATCTTCTACACTTTGATACAACTACATTACATATCAACTATAATGCTTTGATACATCAATATTACATATTTACATTTTGATCATACTTTTCCAATATTGCACCTTTGTAACAACTGAGTGAAGATTCATTTAAGCATTTCCATACTCCTTTTCAAAATTACCAAAAAACCTTTAGATTTTGTTACCTTTCACTAAACTGCCAACAACTAAACTTTGTTAGCTGTCATTCGCATCCTTAAAGAAAAATGCAGAAAAATTTAGCAATGTATTATTTCTCAACCTCCATCATATCAAAATGCTCATATTCACCATGTCCTTCACCATGATTTTCATCTTTCCAAACATCAAAGTGATCATGGCCTTGCATGACACCCGAATTATTGAAATCTACTTGAATAAAAGCTGAATTTTGGTCACCACTCTCAAGCTCCAACACAGGAACATCATTAAGATTAAAATGATTTGCAATTTTCACTCCAAACAACTGAAAATGAGAGACCCTAATTTGTGCATTTACTTTTGTAATTTCCCGAGCAACATTGCTTTCTGCTACATCTTCGTTACCAACAACAACCTAACTAAAATTGTTTATATTTGGTTGCACTTGATCTTGACAAGATATAGGTACATGAAAACCATGATCATGTGTAAGTAGCATAAGAATTGCATGAGCCTTAACTTTTACCTTTTCAATAAAATTCGGCGCAAACTCAAAAATAGAATTTTTGAGCACATTTAGCATAAAACTTGAATTTTGATATGACAAAGTCTTATTGATAGCAATGTATAAATTTTGAAATTCTGCCTTATGAAGAAGGAAATGTCTTGGAAACAAACCTCCTACATACCCATGCCCTTTCCAGAAATCATACCTTTGACAGGCTTGTTGTAGATTATCATTTTGCAAATATACCACCTTCACAACTTTACCAACAATGAATTCCACCATATTGAAATCTTGTAACAAATCCATAAGATTTGATAGAAAAATTGATTGCAATTGAGAGGGATATATTAACCCTTTCCAAATGTCTCCTTTAATCATGTTTTCATTATCTTCACATATGAATATACTTGTTGTGGTGTTCTTGTATGTGTGTACTTGTTTGAATTTTTTGCGTGCTCATTATGGAAATTTTAAGTGTATAGATATGATCTTGTGGCGTGAAGTATACCTTATCAGCTTGAGTTTCCCCAAGCTTGGGGGTGGGATGTTACAACCCTAGATTGGGAGGTGAGATCCCACTAGCTATAGTAAAAGTTTTGGTGCTAAGTGCAGGTTGAAAAGGTTCACTAGAGGTCCTTTCATAGTAGGAGAATGCAATCCTTCAATGTTTTGTTTAGTATGGAATTGTTTTAAGTTACAAAATTTTGAGGTATAAGTGCATAAGCTACCAATGGAAGGAAGTCTATATGTAGGGCTACAATTTCTATGAAGATATTGGTTATAAAAATATTTCATTTCATTATGATTATAAGATTTATGTATATCATATATCATGTTGAAAACTCTATACATCTCATGTCTTGTTGAAAACTTTTGTACATAGTATGTAACATAAATATTATGTACAATGTATGCTCTGTTGTGGCATCCACACTTTCTATCATAAAATAGTTTCTCCTTCCATTTAAATCTACAATTATGTTACTATAAGAAAATAGAAGATAGAGAAATAAGTGAATGAAAACTAAAGGTTCATGTTTAGTTAAAAATATCTTAGATTGCAAATGAGCATTTCATTCCTATGTAGTTGTTTGCACCAAGTAGGAAATACTAGTAAGTAGGAAGGTAGTTGCACCATAACAAAATAAATACCCAATTAGGAATGACTATTCAGTTGTATTTGCTATTACGAAAATTAGTTCTAAAATAAAAAGAACTAGTTTATTTTATTTTTTCTTCCCATTTTGAGCTTGTTGTTGCATACATGGAGTTTCTATAGAGATGATAAGTCCTTGCGAGAAAAATAAATATATATCAAGTAAATATATTGAAATGTTTGTGAATAAAATGACCCTACAATTGGAAACTAATTTAGAATACTCTTATAGCTGTAGAGCATGAGAGATTAGTTATTTGTTACTTGTTCTTGTAAGAAACAATGTATTAAGTGCTGCATATTTCTGTTTAAATTTTTTGATAGATACATTTATGGTGAATGATGCCATGAATAATTCTTTTACGCCATTGTCTATACCTGCAAAACATAATAGCTAGAAAAAATAAACCCTAGAATAATATATTAAATAACAAATAAATCAAATAGATAAGTGAGCAAGTCTATAAGTAACTAGATCCACAAACTACACTTGGAGGTTCTATAGTGCATATGAAATAGAGATCATCGTAATCATTATTCTAGATTTATAGTTCGACCTCATCTGACCACCCACCTCTCAATACTCAAACCGAGAAAAAAAAAAGAAAAATAAAAAAGAAAGATAATCCTAATCGCAAATGCTATGTATAGCCATCAAATTGGTTGTAGTTCAGTTTCAATAAATGTCACTCCATCTCAACCCCCCTCTCACAAACACTAAAAAGATAGAGGTGAAAAAAATAATAATAAAAAAATTCATATTTATAAACATAAAAAATATATGCATATATACGTATAAGAGAAAATAACTATGTAGGCGTTGCCAAGTAAGAGTTGTGCCCTTAATCGGTGGGATGGCGCTCGCAGGTGCTGGGTGTGGATGCGCTAGGGCATCTGCACCCTAGCCTGGTGGCTCTGTGTTTCTGGTGGCTGAGTGGGTGGGAAGTCTGGGCTGTGTGGGTAGGGGCCAGGGGTGGCTCTTTTTGCCTTCTTTCTTCTGTGCGTGGGTGCAGTTTCACGGGGGGTTTTGGTGCAATCTGTTGGGGTTTGGTGTGGGTGTTGGGTCGTCTATTGTCACCGACCCCTTTCTCTTAAGTTTGATCCTTTTGATTTCTCTGTTGGCTGGGGTTTGAATGGCAAGGAATGCATCAATTGGTGAGGTGAAGGGAGATATTCCTATGGCAGAGGTTGGTGGTGGGGCTTCGTCTAGAGAGGGTTTGACAAAATCTAGTACCTTTAAAATGCATAAGATAAATGGATGTCTGGAAAGGGCGCAAGTTCGTCTTGTGTTGGTGATTCAATTAGAGGCGGTAGCTGAAGATTTGGATTACTATAGTAAGCATGTTTTGATTTGTAAGTTTATGGGGATGAGGGTTTCTCTTTCTTTCTTGGACACTTGGATCCGCAAGACATGGTCTCCAGAGGGTGACTTTGATGTTCTATTGGCTGCAAACAATTTCTTTCTCGTAGATTTCTCGTGCATTGCTGATCGAAATAGGGCATTTGAAGGGGGGCCTTATTTTTATAATCAAGTAGGTCTTTTCATAAAACCATGGCATGTTGGCTTTAATTCGGAGGAAGAGTTGCCTTCTAGGGTTCCAGTTTGGGTTCGCCTTCCTCAGCTGCCACTTGAATGTTGGAGAACTGATATATTACAATCAATTGCTTTATTGTTGGGTAAGCCTATTGGTCCTTCTCAACATACTTTAGATAAGAGGATCTTTTCTTATGCGAGGGTTTGTGTCGAGATTGATCTAAGTCAACCTCTGCCTGATTCTATTGATTTGACTATTGGCTCTAATTCCTGGACTCAACCTTTGGATTATGAAACGTTGCCTTTTCGCTATCGGTTATGCCATGAATATGGGAATCTGCAGTGGAGGTGTCCTCAGGATTTTGGTGTGGGAGGTGCAAATAATGTGGGTTCCCAATCTAATCTGAGGGTGGAAAAGGGTAAGGATCCTATGCAGGGAATGGAAATGGAAAAAGATGGTTTTGTTCTAGTTAAACCTCGTAATTGTGGATGGGGCCAAAAGAGGCCTTTCCAGGATAGACAGGAAGGGGAGACTTTCAATATATTTGAGGCTTTGGATGAGTTAGTTCAAGAGGAAGGGTTTACAGCTGACATGCAAACGGTGGATGGCTCTGGTTCTAAGGAGTTGGTTGAGGTACAGCCTTCGGTGATCCCTAGAGTGGATCAGCTTGGTGACCAGGATCCTCAGATGGTGTCTAGTCTAGGTCCTTCTACTCTAGCTCTTGGTGTAGGGGATGGGGGGTTGTTGATTCTAGTGGCCCCTCTGGTGCTGGTAAGGTCTACTCGGAGGCTTGGGATAGCCCTGATTTAGGTAAGTTTAAACCTTCTTCCTCTATTCTGGGTGTGCAGCAAAAATATTTTAAGAAAGGGATTCCTGAGAAATCAGTTAAGGTTGGTCGCAAAAAGGACCAAGAAAAGGTGAAGCTTGCTGGAGAGACATTGGTTGAGGCTGGTTCGGTGAAGACTATTGATGCTCACTTTTACCAACCCCAACGATGATAGTTCTTTCTTGGAATGTGAGGGGTATGAATAGCATCCCTCGACAAAAGGCTATTCGAGATTTGATTCACATTCATTCTCCGGATGTGGTTTTCTTGCAAGAAACTAAGTTATCAATGGATAGTATGTTAAGTGTGGCTCCTAAGATTTGGGGTCATGGCCAATGTCAATGTGTGGGTGCTTTTGGTAATTCTGGTGGAGTGACTTGTTTTTGGGATCCCCGAAAGGTTAGTCCAATTTGGTGGATCTCTTGTAAGAGTTTGATTTCTTATGTTGCTTCTCATTTAGAGTCAGGGGAGAAAGTTATTTTCTCTAATATATATGCTCCGACTGATTTCCAAGGTACAGCACAATTGTGGGATCATGTTAGACATGTGAAGTCTTTGGATCCTTACCTACCTTGGATCCTGGCTGGTGATTTTAATGCTGTCATTTCTTTAGAAGAGAAGAGAGGAGGTAGTGCTCATTTGGAGCCTTCCTCTAGGCTCTTATAGGATAATATGGCTCTTTTGAGGTTAGTTGATGTCAAACCAACTAATGGAGTCTTCACATGGAATAATAGGAGAACTGGAGTTGCTGCTATTTTTGAAAGACTAGATAGATTATTGGTGTCTAGTTTTTGGATGGGGGATAGGTGGATGATTAGCTCTGAAATATTGGATTGTCGAGGCTCTGACCATTGGCCAATTAAGCTTGTGGTTGATGTGTCTCAACGATGTGCTAGACAGACTTTCAAGTTCCAACTCATGTGGCTCCGAGATGAGTCTCTTCATGATATGATTTCTGGCTGGTGGGATCTTGGGAAGCCAGCTTATGGCACTGCTATGTACTCATTCTCAAAGAGGTTACAGTATGTCAAATACAAGTTGAAAAGATGGAATAGGCAACATTTTGGTAATTTGTTTCATGAAAAATAGAAGGCTCAGGATAACTTGGACTTAATCACTAGGTAGATTCATGATCAAGGCCTAACGGAAGAGTTGAGTTTGTCAGAGATTGCTGCAACAAAAGAGGTAGAGGAATGGGAGTTAAGAGAAGATTTTTTTTGGAAACAAAAGTCTCGTATTGAATGGCTCCAGGCTGGTGATAGGAATACTTCTTTTTTTCACAACTCAGTTAAAGACCATAGGCAAGGTAATGTTATTTCTTCTCTTGTGTTGTTTGATGGGAAAATTTTGTCCTCTTCTGCTTCTATCTCTGTGGAATGCATTCGGTATTTTTCTTCATTATTTTCTGAGGTTTCACCTCCAGCTAAGGAGGCTGAAACAAGGATTTTGAATTGTATCCCGCAGCTAGTGTCTAATGAAATGAATGAATCATTGCTTTCTCCTATTACCTTGTTGGAGCTTGAGAACATTGTGTTCCAGATGAAGAAAGGTAAAGCACCAGGGCCTGATGGATTCCCTGTTGAATTCTTTCAGGAGTTTTGGGAGGTGGTTAAGTTGGACCTCTTAGAGGTTGTTAAGGAATCTTTCATGAACAAACAAATGTTGAAGTCTCTGAATGCAACTTTTTTAGCTCTCATTCCAAAGAAGGAGGGGGCTAATTCTTTGGATCTTTTTTAGCCTATTGCATTATGTAATGTTGTTTATAAGATTATTACTAAGTTGATTGCTGAAAGGCTGAAACCTTGCCTTGGTGAGTTAATCTCTGAGGAGCAGGGGGGTTTTGTTGCTGGCAAACAGATCATGGATGGTGCTGTGATTGCAGTTGAGACCATCAATTCTATGGAATCCTCAAAAGAAAAATCTATGTTTATCAAGCTGGACATGGCAAAAGCGTATGATCGCGTTAAATGGAGCTTTCTATTCAAGATTCTTGGAACTTTTGGCTTTGCTAGTGATTGGATTGAATGGGTTAGGAGTTGTGTTACTTCTTCCTCCTTCTCAGTGCTTCTCAATGGTGAGCCCACTAAGTTGTTTGCTGCTTCTAGAGGCCTCAGACAAGGAGATCCTTTGTCACCCTACTTATTCATCTTACTTGTGGAAGGATTGGGAAGGCTTTTTCGTGCTTAGGTAGCAAGTGGCTTGATTCAGGGTTGGAATTGGGGAAATGATCTTCCCCCTCAGACTCATCTTCAGTTTGTTGATGATACTGCCTTGATGGGTAGGGCAAGGGTTGAGGAGGCTTTGAATTGGCACAATGTTTTGGAAAGCTACTTGGTGGCCTCTGGGCAACACATTAATGAGGGGAAGTCTCTCATTTACTTCTTCCATACTCCTAAGGGTATCCAAAGGAGATTAGCAGGTATTCTTCATTTCCAGATTGGTTCGCTTCCTTTTCTCTATCTTGGAATCCCTCTTGCCATTCGTTCTCTCCCTAAAAGGTTTTGGCAAGAGACTCTTGACAAGTTTCAAAGTTTGGTCAGCCATTGGAATTGCAGGTGGCTTTCTTCAACTGGAAGAGTGAATCTTCTTAAGTCTGTGATTCAGGCTCTCCCTCTTTATAAGTGCTTTGTTCTTTCTGCTCCATCAAGTTTTATTCAAGATTTTGAGAGACTGTCTTGTCAGTTCCTGTGGTCTGGCAACCTTCTTCATAGAAAGTGGAGCTTGGTGAAATGGGATGTTGCCTATAGGCCGAAGCAGGAAGGCGGTCTTGGTCTACGATGAACTGATTTGAATGGGCAGGCCTTGGCTGCTAAGCTATATTGGCGTTGGTGTTCACAACAACATATGTGGTGGGCTAAAATTCTTACCCTCAAATATTTGGGTGCGATGGAAAGCATGGAGGTTGTAAGATTCAGTCTGGAGGGGAAAGGTTCTATGATCTAGAGTACCCTCAAACGGGGTGCCAAGCTTGTGAAACATGGCCTTTTTTGGATTTGTAATGGGGGTCGGGAAGCTCTCTTCTGGTATGACTCTTGGGATGGACATCCCCCTATTTTGTCTTCTCATCCCCACCTTCAGGACTTGTGCCAGATTTTTGAGGAGGTGGGTTGGTGTCATGTGGCTGACTTCAAATCTCAACATTCTTTGAGTCAAATTACTATGTCCAAGTGGAAGGACCCTCAGGATTGGCCTCCTGGGGGGGTTTTGGAGGATCGTCAAGTGCTTGCTAAGATTCTTTTGGATCACACCTGCAACTCTCTTCTTGGGAGAGATGTGCTTGCTTGGGGTCCAGATTTGCGGAGTAAATTTTTGGTTGCCTCTGGTTATAAGGTTTTGGATAAACAGGTCTTTGGGAGCTCTGAGGTTCCTTGGTGGAAGCATGTTTGGAATAAATTTGCTTGGCCTAAGTGTAATTTTTTCTCTTGGCTTGTTGTCCAAGGTAAGTGTCTTACTTGGGACAATCTTTGGAAATGGGGGCTCCAGGGCCCTTCCATGTGTGTTTTGTGTGGTCAGCATGAAGAATGCCTCTCACATCTCTTTTTTCAGTGTTCCTTTGCTAAGGATATCTGACATCATTGGTGGAATCTCTAGAGCTTACCCTGTTGCCATGTCTCTGTCTTGGATGATTTTTGGAGGAGACATGGATCATCTCCTGCCAAAACCTCTTTTCTTAAAATTGCTTGGAGCATTGGCCCTAGTTTGATTGTTTGGCATCTTTGGTTGGAGCGCAACAGACAAATTTTCTTGGATAAAAAATTGATCTTGGAGCAACTTTGGAGGCGGATTCTTGGGGCTCTACAGGAGACTTTGTCTGCAAAGTGTGATTTGTCTGTGCCAGTTGATCCTGGGGACTTGGGTGTTGTTAATTCCTTGGGTCTTGTTGCTGGGGATAAGAGAAATTTGGGCAGTGTGCATCGTAGGCGTGGGCGTGAGAGGGTGGCTCGTGATGGCTTCTAGTGTCCATCTACTCTAGGGGAGCTAAAAATCAATACAGATGGGTCATCTAGGGGTAATCCTGGGCATGCTGGAGTTGGTGGTATTGGTAGAGACAGCTTGGGAGTGGTGGTATTTTTCTTTTCTATGTATCGTGGTTTGCATACCAATAATCTTATGGAGGCTAGTGCTATCCTTATGGCGATTGAGCGTGCAGTTGGCCTTGGGTGGCGGCAGATTGTTTGTGAGTCTGATTCTCAGGTGGTTATTGATATGTTGCATAAGCGACAATTGGAGGATATGAATTGGCAGCTTGTTGTGGTTGTCAAGTAGATTATTTCTATGTGCTCTTCTCTGGAGTCCATTGTTTTCTGCCATATTCTGTGAGAGTGGAATATGGTGGCTGATGGATTGGCTAGATGGGCGTCGGAGAGGACTGATTCTTGGTATGTGGATGGTTGGGGCAATCTTCCTAATGACATGGCCCCTGTTCTTGAGGAGTGGGTTGCAGAGGATATGAGATGCTTCTTGGGTGTGAATTAATTCTTGTTTTGTCGGGCCCCTTGTGGCTTCTTTCTTCTGACTTTGTAATATTGTTCTGATTCAATAAAGTTTTTACCCTCTTTTTAAAAAAAAAAAAAAAAAAAAGAGTTGTGCCCTTAATTCCACCTTTACATAAGAATTCATCTTCAATTCAGGATAGTGACCCTTATACCGTGGGAATGGGAGGAATAACAAGGAAATTGTGTTAGGGTTTTTTGTTAAGCACTCCATTGGTGGGCTTCATGGTAAATGTTCAAAAAATTAAAATAGTGATCGCCTCTCAAATCCCTTCCATCGTAAGCCATAGAGGACCTGGTATATCTTATGTTTCCCTCTTTCATTTTTGTGAAAGTAAAACAATTCTAGGTATATTTGATGCCTTCTACCATTACAATTCTAGGTATATTTCATGCCTTCTACCATTATCCCTACACCTTGGAAGTGCCTCCACGCAGGGAGGTGTAGTGGTGTATCTAATTATAAGATGTGCCAAATAATTCCCCCTCTTGGTGGAATTTCTACCTCGACTAATTAATACATAAAACCTAACAAAAATGCATGTCTTGTTAACTTACTATTAGTGGGGTGGCACTAGGAATTAGGCCCTCACACCTCTCTTTAAGGAATGTTCTTTGAAAAAAAAAAAAAGGGAGCCTTGATTATTACGTGAGTAAATTTATTAAGGACTAATTATCCTTAAAGTTTATCCTCTTAACATTCTTTAAGGTAATCCTATTTCTTTTAGCCTATGGAAATAAATTAAAAGTATGGTTTAGATACTCATAATAAAATAATTGAAGTGAGCCAACCCAATTTTCTAGTAGTATCTTTAAGAAAGTTAGTAAAATGTTAATAAAGTTTGTAAATTAGTAAAATGTTAATATTTATTAATTTAATAAAGTTAGCAAATTAATTAAATGTTAATATTTATTAATTTATTAGTAATTTTTTAATAAGGTCAGTATGTTATTAATCTTCATATGATTACATGATTTTTTTTTTTTTTTTTTTTATTTATTTCTTAGCAAGTTATTTTATGGGAATTATTTTGTGAAAAAAAATTAATAAAAGGTAGGAAATAAATCTTGGGGTTTAGAGGATTAAATGGAATATTTCTTAAAGTTGAGGTTTACATGAATTTGTAGTGTAGATAAATGTATCCCTTTACATTTTCACACTTGTTTGGGCCTTACTAATTAAAATGGACTTAATAATGACTTAATGTAGTGTTGAAAAATGTATCCTTTTACATTTTTACACTTGTTTGGGCCCTCTTAATTAAATTGAGTTTAATTATGCCTTAATAAGCCTTATTATTCATTTACAAGCCTAATTAATTACATTTTTCGAAGGAGAAACCCAACAATAAATAATGCGAATATATAACACTTTACCTTGAACAATGTGTGTTCTAAGAATAGGGACATGTGATTCATTCGCCCATTAGGCCTTTGAACCTAAATTTAAAATATCTTTTTGGCAGTATTTAAGGTCCATAGATCCATATTTCAATGTTGGCTTGAAATATTTGAATTTTGGGAAATTAAGGATACATACCTATAATACAAGGTTATTTCATCATTTCAACATCTAAGAACCTAACATTTTCAAGATATCTCAAGACCATTTTGAAGAGCAATTTCACAAGAGCAAAGTTGATGATCAAGAGCATTCAAGAGTAGATATAGGTTTGAAGAGTTGTGATATAGGTTTCAAGGTTCAAGTTCAAGCATTCAAGGCATTATTCAAGTCTTAAGATCCACATCCATTGAAGCCATTTCATGCAAGTTGTATAACTTCTAAGATCACCATTACCAAGGTTTATTCAAGGGTTTGTTGAGTGGTAACATAACATTGTTCATTGTTCATTCCCTTTTTCATGCTTTATTTCAATTCAAGGTTTGATTACCAAAATGGGGTTTGACCAAGGCAAAGCCCTATTCACCAAAAATAAACAATTTTCCCCCTCTTGTATGTGTGTTGTAGATTTAGATTGAAGAAGGATTGAAGACCTCTTGAAATGCAAGATTGAAAAAGTTGTAAAAGTTGTTGTCAAATCACCTAATCTCACGTAAAAATTTGATTTATGACTTTTCGACATTGAAACCTAGACAAATTAGAAGCTACAAATCAACATCATTGGCTCTCGAAAGTTGTTGAAAAACCTCGACAAAAGAACCATTCACCCATGGGCTAGTGAGTCCGATTTTTTCTTCAAAAAGTGACTTTTGGTGACTAGTAAACACCTTTCTTCCCTTGTTAGATTTGTAATCAATTTTTTTTTTGTTTCTGCTAATATTGAGCTTTATATTGTTGTTTCAAGTTTGAGTTGACATAATTAGGTTGATTTTCTATTTTTATTTTTTTCTCCCAAAAGTGTTGTTTGAACTTGACCCTCGTCCTCAAGGCATAAGGAAATTTGAAGATT
This sequence comes from Sequoia sempervirens, assembly GCA_007258455.2. NCBI lineage: Eukaryota > Viridiplantae > Streptophyta > Pinopsida > Cupressales > Cupressaceae > Sequoia > Sequoia sempervirens. Next base: position 339,980,264 of record VDFB02373365.1, read on the forward strand.
CTCACATTGAGTTGATTCACCTAAGGGTTGTTAGTCAATTCTTTGTGGGGATCTCATTTCCTAATGAAACAAAGGAAAATAGGTTCATCATAAGCCATTTTTCATCAATTCATTTTGGTGAACCTACCTATTTTAACGCATTTCAAAATTATTATGATTTATTTTTGTGATTCAGTTAAAATAAGGTTAGAACAAAAGAGATGACAAAATTAAATTAGCATTAGGCTAGTATTTGGTGAACTTGCAAATTAAATTTTCATTTAGTTGTTTCTCTTTAGGGTTATTAGAATATTGATTTAAAACTTGTAAAAGCAAAAAGAAAAACTCCTTAGACGAAACCCATAGTTTAGGGTCAATTTTGATATCCCCAAATAAATACCACAAACCCTAATGCAAGTACATTTGATGATGGTCATCTAAGGATCTTTCATTTATAAGTTAGTATTATGATCCGAAAAATAAAATCTAGAGTGATAAATTAGGTTACTCAATGTCTTTTAAACTAGCAATGGAATCATTTTAAGTTTAGGCCTCGTCATGAGAACTTAAAATTTATCATTTCATAATAAGCCCAAGGGAACTTTCCTATGAGGTAATTCCCTTAAATGTGAATTATTTACCATACACCAACCTAATTAGGTCAACCTTCATTTGAGAGTAGGTGAACTAGGTTTGTCATAATCATCTCATCTATCCTCTCCTTCCCTTCTAAGTGATGTGCTTGCAATGAAGTTGTATGTGAAATATCACCAAATTTACATGTTAGCCATCATGTTAGGCATGATGTTACACAAGATTGTAGCAAATCAAAAGAAAGAAAAGAAAATTGAGATTTACAGTGTTATGTCCATAGGGTAAAATTATGGGCATGACACCCCCTATGACAAGCATAAAATAATTAAGCTAAATATTAATATCATTCAAATTTGCACTAATAGACATGGGATAAAACAAAAAATAGAATAAAAAATTTACTAATCTATCTCATACCTTTGTTAAAGGCATTGAAGATAAATCTTTGTGGTAACAACCTCCTCCACTATGTTATGAATACCAGGTGGAGTGTGAATTGATGCCATCAACTAAAAATGAAACAACGTAATTAAATTACAAAAATCTAACAAACATTATTTTAAAAATATAATAATTAAAAATAGTCAAGATTACCTTAGTGAAAGATGTATGACCACTCCCACTAATAGGTCTTGATGTCGAAGGCCCAACATCCACCTATTCACCATCCAAAATTAATTTTAATATTACCATTCATATAAGGTAAAAATATTTACATGTAATATATTTACTACTTTTTTACTAATTAAATACATGTAGACTTGACATGGTCAGGTAATTGGGAGCTAAATGGCCAATAGACATAGGGTGAACACTCTAACCCTAAAAATTTTATTACAATTTTAATTTAGTATTTTAGCTAATCTTACATTTCAAATTCAACTATAGTAAATTGAATTTAACCTTGTTCAAATTTACCTATCTATCAATGCCAAATGTTTCATCCAATAGGTCATCCATGAACACCATTCGATCCAATATGGATATGCCCTGATGTTGGTCATGTGCATTCTGATCATCCTTAGACCCATAATCACAAAGAGATGCATGGTTTTAATTTTTTTTAGGTGAACTTCGATACCAGGAAACCTCACCCTCATCACGAGATGTTAAAGACCTAGTTTAATTAGAAAAGAGTTTGAATGATTGATCTGATGGACTGTAGGGTATCCATCTCAACACTTTCCTTCACAATGGAAGGGATCGTGACATGCTCAATGTTAGTTCTAGCAAGGGGTCTCCATACATGGTCCTAGGCATGATGTGCCCCCTTTTATCATGTGTAAATCTCGCACATCTACCATGGAACCCCCACATATCAAAGTAGTTTGAGATCTCATTAAGGAAAACTCACAATAAAGTTTCCTCAAAAAGTACTATGGGACCTAATTTTTTTTACATGATGGTAAAAAATGGTCCACCACCTACCCCAAAAGTTATTCTTTATCCTTGGGATTGACACCAATGAATAGGGAACCTCTCGTGATTATTGTGTAGGGTTACATTATTTCATGGGTCAATGAACAATGCACACAAATTAGATTTAAATATATTTACTTTAATTATTTCATAGGATAATTTACTAGCATAAAATTGTCTTTCTTCTTCCCTTGTGTTTTACCAAGTATTGATTTGGACACTCATGGAATCTATGTGAGAGAGGGTAGATTCTAGTGAAGTGGCAAGAATAGATTGATGCAAGGCTTTTCCACTTGAATTTATCAACTTTTCAATTAATATTTGAAGTTATTTATTGTTGTTTTCTATTTTCCCTAGGATATTTTATTGCATCCCAGGAGGATGTTAAGGCATCATGGGAGGATTTTACTATGGTTGTTCTTCACTAAGGTTTTCATGAATTGGTGAGGGGTTTTCAATTCTTGAGTATTAAACAAAATCCAATCAAAATTAAATTTTTAATTTCTATTTAATTGAATTTTTAATTTAAAAAAAAACCCTATTTAATTGAATTTTTCATTTAAAAAAAAACCTAACTTACCTCCTCAACCTCATGGATGTTGTGGAAGCATTTTGGGGGTGGTTTGGTGATCTTCACAACATGTTTATTCTTGTTGCTTAAATTGTGTTTTGTTTGGAAGGTGAGAGTCCAAGTCCAAATGAGATCAACCTCTTTGCTATTTTTGTTTATTAAAAATATTCACTCGCATTGTAATGCAAGTACATTATGGCTTGGTAATGACCAAGAATAGGCTTAGTCACTACCAAACCATAACTTAAGCATGTTATAACATGCTTGCATTATGTCTTGGATAGGACAAAAAAGTTTCCACTTTTTGGTCCCCCACCTTTCTGTACTTACCCATATGGTATCTTGTATTTATTTATCATTATTTATTGATTTTTATTTTTTCCTACATGATCTTTAAAAGATCAAAAATTATAATTCTAAACTTTAGATTTGTAGACATTTTAAGGGCTAAAATTTATTGACTTGAAGGAGGCATACAACACATAGTGAATAACTTAGAGCTATCTATTTTAACTTTGTTTACTTTTTGTTGATAAAAAATGATTAATATTAAAATATTTATCTTTAATATTCAATTCCATTTTGTGTAAATGTCTCTTCTTGTAGGGAAAATTCTAGGCTGGTCAATCACGCAAAATATAAATGAGTTGCATGGTAAATTACATCAATTTTAAAAGTTTTGGTGAAGTGTTTTGTCTTAGGTTGGTCAATCATGCAAAATACAAATGAGGTGCATGGTAAATTACATCAATTTTAAAAGTTTTGGTGAAGTGTTTTGTCTTTGGCATGCCATGGAAGGATGCCCAACTCAATTAATACAAGATAAAGACGGAATGGAGTTGAATATTAGTGCTAAATATTTTGGTATTTATCACTAAATAGTGGGGAGAATAGGAAAGCCTTTTACTAAAGAAGCTAGAGAAATTTTGGGATATATATACTTTAATTTAGAAGAAATTTTTATGAGTTTTATTCCTTCTAAAGAGGAAATTTTGTAAGTTGATCTAAGAAATACAAAAATAGATGATAAAATATTATATCTAAAGGCTTGAGCTCTTCTAGAAAAAAATTGTAAACTTTGTCTAGCTAGAGAAATCTTGATTAATTAGATTGAATCTAGTTAGGGTTCTTCAATATGTGTTTTGTTCTTACATCAAATTTTTATGGTGGTTATATGTGTGTATGTATGTATGCATGTATGTATGTATGTATGCATGCATGCATGTATATATGTGTATAATTCTAGAGATGAAGTATGATGAAATTTCTATTCTATTATTTTGATAAGGGACATGTATATAGTTATATATGTCAACATCTTCTACATAAATTTGGTTTATATAAATAGTTTATATTTATTATTGTCTATAAATACCTTTTAATTTATATATAAGTTTTTTATTCCTACTTTTTCCTTTTCTATATATAGATTTCCTATTTACTTACTTTCAATAAATTAAAATGTATATATATAGGGAGGGGTTTGTCCTTATTACTTACATTTAATTGTTTAATATATAGTTAATCAAATCAATATATTTAGGTATATTTTCATCTTTCTTTATATTTATATTTAATAAAAAAATATACATATTGATTTATTCTATTCATTCTTTTCCATTCATCAATATTTGATCCAATAAATATTTATATAGTATTAAGTTATTGCAATTATAGGTAACCCATATTTTTATTCTTATTTAATTCACATTTGATTGTTCTATATATATAATCATAATTGTTATTATGTATTTATAGGTTACCTATATTTTTATATTAATTAAGTTATATCATTTTTCATGAGTTGCACACTAACTTTCAAGTTTCATCTTCACAATCAAGGATCTTATTATTGATTTTTTTATGGTTTAAATTATTTTTATTTCAGATGCTTGTTTGCACATTCATACATTTACAAGCATGTATTTTTATTCCTATATTAATTGTACTTAAATGATTTTGGTTATCCAAATTATTTCTTGTATTTCTTGAGTCATCCTCTATGCATTGATCCATGTGCAACCCCTCTCTTTCCCCTCCTCTTTTTAGCAAGTCTAAGTTTGTAACAAACCGATTTTCTCTCCTTCAATTCTCTATCTTCTTCATGATGGTTCATGAAGTGTGATCCAAAATGTTGATTTAAAAATTATTACATAATTTAATCTAGAAACAACATAGATAAAATAATATTTGTACAAGGTATGAAAAATTAAACTATATCATTTTTTACATGTAGGTTTCAACCCCAAAATTTTGAATTCAAAAATTTTAATTGATTCATATTTACACCATATTCACTAGATGATGTGATTTAACCTAATAAATAAATATTTATGTTTGTTTGATTGTTATGTTGTTGTATTTAAATAAATATATTCCTCATTTGAAGTCATGCAAGAAACCATCCAATACAACCCATGAATCATAAAAAGACACCTACCATAGATCATTTATGAGAACATCTAAATACATTAGCATTGTAATACACATTTGTGTTGGTTTTCGAGTTAGGTTGTCATGTATAAATATATCCAATTCTTAGTTGTGTTTCAAAATATTTTTTTTACATCTTATAATAAATTCACCTTAGTGACTTAACAATGTTAGCAATTAATGTTTAGTTACTAGTTTCATGTTAGTTACTAGGTGGTTTGGATAGTCATGTCTTTGAAATAGATATAAAATCCATATCATGTTGTATGGGTGATCATATGCAATAATTTAACTTAATATTATGGTTTATTATTTGGTGTTATTTTATGTTCTATTATGGTTTAATATCTTGTAGCATTTTTCCTACTATTTTTTGACATGGTATTAGAGTATGTAATGACTATATTCTTATAAATGGGGATCTATTTAGGAAAGTTGGGGATCCTGATGAAATAACCAAGGAAGTAAAGTGAAGTCTAAGGATACATTACCAAGGAGAATATATTTTTAACATAAAAGAGGAGTCTTTGACTCACTTTTTTAATTACTTAACAAATTTTATTATTACAATTGTTATTATTATTTTTTCCAAAATATCTACTATGATAATATCAATAGAAGCCTTGATAGCGGTGTTTCAATGGGATATTTACACATGCCATGATTAATTTTTTTTACAATAACCATTATTTCTCAAAATGTTAAAATAAACATGAACTTATTATTTTCATTTCTTTTATTATTGTAAAAAATTATTAGATATTTACTATCAATCAGTTTGCATTCGTCTGATAGTTTGAAATGAAGGAAATAGGGTTCTTTCTATTAATATGGGGATTCACCAATAATTTACTATAAATAAAAAGGACAAAATGGGGTACAATGCACCTATATCCCTCTATCTCATTAGGAAAAAAAAGATCCCTTAAGCCAAGGTTGACTTTCAGCCCTTGGGTGAGTCAACCTTGAAGGAGATCTTGTTGTTTTCCTTATGATCTAGGATGAGGAAAATCTAATAAAACAACACTTTTGGGAGAAAGAATAAAAATAGTAAATAAACCAAAAAATGCAAAGTAAGACTTGAAATCAAAAGATTAAACCTTAATCTAATGGAACCTACAACTTTCTGGAGGATTTGAGAAGGTTAATTATTTTTGTACCATTCGCCAAAATGTTGTTGTTGAGTGTCCTCTGGGACTCATTCACCCTAGGGAGAATGGGTCTTTGTAGGGATTTTCAACTCAATTTTTTGGGTCGTATGGAGATATATTTGAGCTTCTATTTCACCTAGGTTTCATTGTCAAAAAGCTAGAAATAAATTCAGGATTTGATTTTTTGTCTCTTGACAACTTTGATGACAACTTTGCAAATTTTACAATTTTGCACTTTTGATGAATCATCAATCCTTCTTCAACCTAAGATATTCAAAACACACAAGATGGAAAAATCATTTGTTTTTGGTGAATGAGGGTTTGCCTTGGTCAAACCCTATTTTGGTAATTAAACCTTGAATTGAAACAATGAAACATGAAATGAATGATGAATGAAAAGTGTTATGTTGAAACTCACCAAACCCTTAATTTGAAACCCTTGAAGGACCAAAACTTAGTAGATCTCTCCAAGGTCTTGATCTTGCATAAAGTGGCTTGATTGATGATGTGATCTTGATGCTTGAATTCTTGAAACCTACATCACAATGTTAGCTCCAAAAATATGCATGATGCTTGAGATTTTGATTGCTACAACAAATACTTGAGAAATTTTCTCTTGAAAACCTTTGAAAATAATATTAGCTCTTGTGAAATTTGAATGAATGCTCTCTTGAAAATATAGTATTTGAATTGATAGAAAAACCTTGCTTTTATAGACAATTTTCTAATTTCCCAAAAAATGAACATTACAAGCCGACACTTAAAACTTGAATTTGGGACCTTAAGATGCCACCAAAAACATGTTTAAAATTTGAATTTGTGATCTTAAGGGGGACCCATTCACTCAAGGGTGAATGTAAATTATCATGACCTATTCATTTCGAGGTGATAAAAATAATAAATGTATTAATTAAATCATAATTCCCCTTTTGGAAATTGCAATTAATTAGGCTTGTAAATAAAAAATTTAGGAAATTAGAGGCTTAATTACGTCCAATTAATTAAGGGACCCAAACATAGTGTGAAAATGTAAAGGAGTACATTTTTTGACACTACATAGTCAAATATCATTGCTAAGAGCGTGTGTTTTAGTATGCAATTTTGAACATGGGAGGATTTTTTCCTACAAGATTGACCTTCATGTTGAGGTGGTTTCATTAATAATTCATTACTATGGGTGTGTAGGTAGCTAATGGTTTATGGTTTAGTTTACTTGAACCTTCTTTGTTATGTTCTCATAATGTATGATATACAATGGTGATTAAATAGATACAAATTTCATATATGATATCAATTTTTTTAAAATTTTTTTAAGTAAAAGTAGGAATTGAACTTTAAAGGAAGTAGAGGAATCCTTGACCTCATATCAACTTTTTCAACTCACATCACTAGGATAAAAGATAGTTTTCTTGTGTGAACTTGAGAGTCCTTGTAAGAATTTTAAGTATTTAGAAAATTCACTTTCTAGTCCCACATAATTATATCAAAATTTACATCTATTATAAATGAAGAAAATTTGAGAAAACTTGTGGTAGGGAAAATAACTATGTTTACAAGGTTTAATGCTCATTTTTATGAAGTCAAAGAATATGGTACTAGAGATTTTTTTTGAAGTATATTTTTTCTTACTTTTCTCTTTTCCAATATTCATCAAAATAACTTAGGGAAATACATGGAATTTATAGAGTGTTTTGGTTGATTGGCATAGGGATTTTTAGTATAATCACATTAATTATTTTTGGGTTAGTATAATTTTTTGGGTATTTATCTAGGAAAATAAATTCCATTAGAAATATATTTTGGCCTCAAATCCCACATGTATATAGATGCAACTAATGAAAGAGAACTTGTGAGAATCAATGAATCAGAATGAGAAACCATCTACGAATGCAAATAAGTTACCAAATTTATAAAGTAAATATGAAAAATCTATGACTATTTTTGGATTTTCTCTTGTTGCTTATGAATTTCATAATGCAAATCTATAAAATTCATCTAAAGCAAGTAAGGATAATGTGAATGAATAGTTCAGGTGCAAACTACTTAATGTGACGATATTAGGGAAAGACACTCTTAGCCATGATAATGGTAAAACAAAAATTAAAAATGTGATATATATTGAGGGATTGAGACATAATCTTCTACTTGTAAATAAAATGTGTGACCAAGGGAACTCTCTTACATTTCATGCAGAAGGATGTGAACTCAAAAAATTAGGGAAGCAAGTGTCAATAGCCAAAAGAGCAACTAACAATCTCTATGTTCTTAGTGAGATTGGAGGAATAAGATGTATGAGTTAAGAGGATAAAATCTGGTTTTGACACAAGAGAATGGGGCACATAAACTTTGATAGTCTTGTCAAGATTAGCCGTGAGGAAGATGTGAGAGACATGTCAAAGATTTTAAAGCCCTCAAACATCACTTGTAAGTAATATCAACTTGGGAAACATACTAGAGTGAGTTTTAAATTAAAATAACAATCCACATTGAATCTATTGGAGCTTATACATACAAATCTTTGTGATCCAACCAAAAAAAAAGGTATGGAAGGAGATTTATTTCATGCTATTAATTGATGACTATTCTAGAATGAATTGGGTCACATTTTTAAAATAAAAATATGAAGCTTTTGACAGGCTTAAGGAATTCAAAGCCTTATGGAGAATGCAACATGCATAAAGATCAAATTTCTTAGATTAGATAGAGGAGAATAATTCAATTCAAATGAGTTTGAAGACTTCTATGAAAAGCATGGGATAAGAAGACATTATTTAGATACAAGAACTCCATAATAAAATGGGGTTGTAGAAAGTAAGAATTAAATAATCCAAGAATTGGCTAGAGCCATGCTAAATGAGTCCAAGTTACTTGATACATTTTGGAGAGATGTGATTCATACAACAGTCTATATTTTAAATCATGGACAAATCAAAGTGAATGATAAAAAACAACACGAGTTGTGGAAATAAATTCTTGCAACAAATAAGTATTTCAAAGTGTTTGAAAGCACATGCTACATAAGGAGAGATGAAGAATATTTGGGAAAGTTTGATTCTAGAGTTGATGAAGGAATATTCTGTGGCTACTCTTTAAGAAGTAAAGCATACATATGTTACAATAAGAGGTTGCACAAGGTCATTGAAAGTGCAAATGTTAAATTAGATGAGGGAAGATGCTATGAAGAAAAGGCACAAGAAGGTGTTCCTAAAAATGATAAAATTTGCAAAGAAGAGGAAACAAATGAAGAAACTAAGAAGGAGATAGTTGATCAAAGAGATCCAAAGACACCATGAAGAAAACCATCCAAGAAACCTTCTAGATTTGTTCAAAGAAACCATATAAAATATTTAATTATTGGTGACAAAGATGGATAAATTAAAACAAGGTAGAGATTGGCTAACACTTTAGATCATGAAAATATGTCTTTTCTTTCCAAGATAGAATCTACGAAATTCAAAGAAGAAAGTGAAGATCAAATAGCAAAGAATGAAAATTGGGAACTTTTCCTAGACCTAAAGACAAAAATGTAATTGGCATTAAGTGGGTCTTTAGGAATAAGTTTAATGAAGATGGTTAGGTGGTAAGGAAGAAGGTAAGGTTGGTATGCAAGGGATATACAAAAGTAGAAGGTATTGACTTTGAAGAAAGGGTAAAAAAAAGAAGTTGGGTCCACAAAGAGGGGAAGTTTTAGCCAAAAAAAGCTACAAGAAATGCATACCAGTATTGAATAAAATAGGTACCCGCTTAGGAATGGGCTCTTGATCCTAAATCTCAATGAGTATCCATTATGCTTTGGGTACCCACTTAAAAATGGGTACCCATTTAGAATGGAGAACTCACATCAAGGATAATACATAGAGAATCCAATAATTATCTATTAGGTTTTATATAGTTTAGATTTCATTTTTTGAGATTTTATGCATCTCTTTTTGTTGATTGAGAATTGTTATATACATTAAAATGCATGCAATTCTCATGCATCTAAAGTTGGTGCAAAATTGTAATAGTGAAATTAGCTTATGCATACTATTTCCCATTTAGTTTTGGGCATATTTTATTGGTAACATGTCTTGATGAAATTGAATATTGACAAGTGACACATTCTTGTGCTATGGCTTTCTCATATCTCAATCCCTAACAACATATTTTCTACCACTATATTTTTTTACTTACAATTATTTTATCCATTCCTCATTATTGCACCCTTCATTGCACACACTTGAATAGTATCATCAATAATTTTAAATTATTACTTTCATGTCATGGTTTATTAAATTCTTCTATAGGTTGATTGCATGACACACATGCTGAACTTCAAATTAAAAATTCTAAATTTTAATTATAAAGTTGTCACCTCTTTTTATCAGCCTCTATGAACTAGATACGTACATGTTTGAACAAGAAGTTTCTATGTTTGATGGTGTTTATAGAAATTCAACATACCATTAGTTTAGAAGCAAGAATTAGGGGAGAGGGCCTATAGTGGAGCACCCTAACTTCACATTTCTCAAAATCCTATGTGGAAATTTCAAATCACTCCCAATTTTGTACAACAGTTTATTTGGAAACGTATGTGCTTCTATATTTTGTTTTAGGGCCACATCATCAAATATGATGCCACATTAGCATGATTTTTGTTGAGGTATCCAAAAATGCCCAAAAAAAGTGAGAGCGACGGTGGTGCACTAAGTCATGTTTTATTGGTGTGCTGATGTGGCATCACATGATTTGTTAGTTTGTGTACTTAATGGATAAAAAATGTTTTACAATTGGATATTAAGGTGCTCCACTATAAGACCCACTGAGGAATACTTCTATCCCCAGTATTGGAACTTGCTCCATTATGGGCCCCTCTCCCCTATATTACATCAAGGAAAAATTTGTTAAAATATGTTTTAATTTCTAAGAGAGAAAGAACCTCATTTACAAGAAGACAACTTGAATAATGGTGTATTGTAAAGTCAACCTATCCAAACCTTTACTCTAGAAAAACTTGACCCAAGTAATTTTATAAATAGCTTAAAAATCATTTATCATTGTCATATTCATAATTTATTTGGTATTGTTTGAGTCTTTCTTTCCGATCATTCATTATTTCTTTTCAATTAGATTTTCAACACTAGTCATTTAAAATTAATTTGCATTTGCAATTTAGCAGTATTCTAGCTTTCTTACTGGAAGCGACATGCCATATTATTCATAAATCATTTTAGACAAGAATTAGACCATATTATTTAATGTTTCTATCTATATCACATACATCTGCAATAGGCACTGCTTTCAATCCTCATGACTGTAATGAATGTGGTAACTTTTACATTAAATGAAGTTAAAACATTTGTTACATGTATGGTTTGCAACAGTTCTGAAATGAACAAATGAATGAATGTTTTTAATCACATCCATGGGGCCAAGCAGCCTATGGGACCAATAGATAGCCAGTGAAGAAGCCTAAACCCCCAAGAAACACAAAACTTATGTTTCCTTTTCTTTCTGCATCTTGGATCTTCTACTGTGTATCTTGACCAGAAAATATGCAAACCTTATTATCTTCTCTTCTTCAAACAAATCACCCAAGTTGTTCCCTTTTAATGTCTCATTATAATTGATCTGGATGTCCTTGTAAGCTGAACATTCCCTGATGTAGTTCCATTCTATCTCAACCGCTTCTTGAGTGCAATATCTACACCTTTTGTCTGCCCACTCCTCTTTAGGTATCATCCATCTTCTGGTATCACATCTAAGTTGGTGCGAAATTGTTCTTATCTGAGCTATTAACATTTTTACTTTCCATTTTATTTCCATTCTGATGTAGGTCTTTTGTGTATGGTCATGTGTAGGGTTAAAATGTTTGACATAGTATTCCTTTTTCCTCCCAAGTGGCCCTTTCCACATGCTTTCTTTGAACTTTCCTTGCACATACCTTTTTATTTCCCCATTGTTATTTGGACACTCACTTATGCTAATACCCCACTTTCTCATCCATTTGATATTTTGTTTCATCCACGTGCTCCTTCTATCTAATTTTTCATTAGTTGCCATTTTTGGCCAGCGATGAGTCTCCATGTTATCTAGTCTTCTTAGATAGCTTAGCAATTGAAACATAGTAGACGCTTCAACAGGGAAAGCCCTGACCTTAGCTAGAACAATCTCATAAGGGACAATAGATTTAATCCTAAGATTATGTGTGATTAAATGTTTTTGCAATCTCTCTATTTGTCTCCACTTTTTTGTTGAGGTGTTGCTACCCCAAAATTCACATCCATATAGTACCATTAGAACAAATAAAAGCCCAAAAAGATTTTTCTTTGTATTCCAATCCCATAACTCGGCTCTTCTGCATCTATTTTGAAATGAGTGCAAATCTTTCCATCCCTCTTGTATCCTTTTTTCTCTACATGTTTCCCAACTGAGTTTGTTGTGGAAATCAAGACCAAGATACTTATATTCATTGACCACCTATAAGGGGCTGCCTTCAAAAACAAATTCCCTATGAACCTTCTTTCTCTTCAAGGTAAATATCATGGCCTTAGTTTTGGTAGTGTTCACTTGCATCCCCACCTGATGACAAAAGAGCTCTAGTGCTTTTAAGTGTTCCTTAAAATCTTGTGTTGTTTTTGCCATTAAGACAAGATCATCTACATATAAAAGAAACTTTATAACACAATTCAAGGTCAAGTAGACCCCTCCCCCACCAAACTTATTGATCCACTCCTCTAATTTGTCAATTTATATCCCAAATAATGTAGGGGATAATGGGAATTCCTGCTTGACCCCAATATCACTTCCAAAACATTCTGAAAATCCTTGTTTGGTTCAAATTTTGGCACAGACTTGTTCATACAGCCTATGAACAACAACTCTATACTGTATTGGAATTTCCAATTCTTCCATCCTACTCCATAATTTGCTCCTAGGAACCATATCAAAAGATTTCCTGAAGTCAACAAAGCAGCAAAAAACCTCATATCCGTGTTTATCCTAGACCTTCTCGATCAAGTGTCTAAGTGTCATGCAATGATCAATAGTAGAATGTTTTGGCCTAAAGCTTGCTTGCCATTTTGTGTGCTTTCCCTCCTTTTTCGCCCAAAAACTGATCCACTTTTCTATCATGCTCCCAAAAATTTTACCAAAAAGAGGGTTGATCATTATAGTGCGGTAATTTGAAGGGTTGTTGATGTCACCACCTTTGAGCAGGGGGATGACAATACTAGTCGTCCAATTTATTGGAAACCCATACTGAAGGACCTCATTGAATATTTTTTTAATATGAGGCATGAGAGCCTCCAATCCCCATTTTAATTTTTTTTCCTTTAAACAATCTATGTCTTGAGCTTTACCCATTACCAACTTCTTTATTCCTTCTTTAATGTTATCTGAAGAAAAAAGTTTAACCCTTGAGTTAATTATTGGAGGGTTGTCTTTATCTTTCCCCCTCTCATAAAGTTTCTTTGCATACTCTAACCATTCAAGATTTGTAATATTGTTCTCTTTTTTCATGTCTTGTTGCTACAATTCTCTCCAAAAGCCTCTTGGATTGTGCCTCCCAAGTAATATTAACTCCTTCCTTCTAGTTTGCACATACACTTCCTTTTTCAGTCTGACCAACTTTACATATTCTTTGTTATTACCCCATTTTTTAGCCCTTTTCTTTGCTACTTTACAATCCTCATCATACCATGGGTTTTTTGGAAAGCTATTTTTATTACTTTTTTTAGGCCTAGACCTTTTGCAAGAGTTGAGGGCCTTGAGAATAATAGAGGTCAGCATGGTGTTGTCCATATTTTTTTTATTTGAGTTGATCATCCCACTGGTTCCCACCTCATGCAACTATTTTTCCAGCGTTGTTTGGAAGGTTTCATGGTTTTCATGCATCAAAAGGATTGAACCTTGAGTAGCTTCTTTCTTTTCATAATGTTGTGTCATCTCTAGCCATTGAGTACCATTTTGTATGTTGTTTTTCACCTGTATTGGATTGTGATCGGAATTCATTTCTATGAGACACTCCTTTACCTCTATGTCTATTAAACTTGTCACAAGTTTCTTTGAGCTTATAACATAGTCCACCACACTTTGACCATTTTATGTGTGACTTGTGATGTTCCCAGAACTAGGCCGCATTTTAAAACCATTTCATATAATTAAATCATACAAGTTGCACATTCCTAATAATTCTACCCCATATTGTGTGATATCCCCTTTTTCATCTTGAGATAATCTTTCCCACTTTTGGTTCCCTTCCTCTTCTAGCCATAAAGGGTTGTCCCCTATTGCCATCTCAATATCAAGGCAAAGAGACTGGTTATTTGTAGTTCTAGCATTAAAGTCTCCAATTAGAATGATTTCACCTTTGTGGTTATATGTTATATCCTTTTTCAAGGCTGCATATGGGTCCTCTTTGTCTAACTTCTTCTTCTTGTAGAATTTTGAACCATGGGAAGAAAAGTAACATGCTGCAAGATAAATTATTTTCTCCTCTAACTCTATTTTTATCCATATGTACTGCTTATTTGGATCTTCCTTTTCAACTTGTATGATTTTTCCCCAAGAGTCTCTTACTAAAATTGTTACCCCTCCATATCCCTTTCCGCTTTTGGTTAATTCATTCCAAACTGACATCTTTGTGTAACCTTCAAAGTTTGGAACCTTGCAGCTCTCATGCTCATGTGTTTCAAGGAGGGAAATTATGTCCATCCCCTTAGCTATGGGCCCTAAACCAAGCCCCCTCCTCCAAGGATAGCCCCTACAGTTCCAGCTTACCAATGAGAGGTGTGCCTGGGGGGCCTGCCTTCCTATTTAGAAAGCTCCACAACTCACAGTCATAAATGAGATTGAGACAACCAACCATCAAGTATACGGAAGAAATGGAGAAAGAGTGAATAGAGTGCTTGAGTTGACTAATTCATGACTCTAATGAGCGGTTCATATTACAAAAGACCAATTCAATAAAGCGGTTAGACAGTTTGGCCATACTTTATGAGCTTTCAATTTTCTGAATCTCGTGAATAAAGCTCTTGGGCTAACTCACACGTGACCATGACCCATAACACAAGTAACACAAGTCAATGAATGTAATGGGACCTTTTTTTGTTCTACTCTTTGTGTTGTTGTTGTAGCGTTTGTATGCTCAACTTAATTCAATTAAATAAGTACCGAATATAAAATATGCATTATTGTTTGAAATTAGGTATTATGGCCTTATCCTCCTATTTAGTAGAAAGATATATGGATTAGTTATGTAATACGAAACAACACTTATTTAAATATAATGAGCATTCAAAATTGAATGTATAACATGGTCAATTCCAAAATTTTAATTTATTGTTTAGTTGGAGGTTTTTAATTAAGAATTGAGGATAATAAGTGTATAATAAATTTAGTATGATGTAAGTTCATAATTTCTATTGATAATGTATTTCAGTCATTTTGAATGATTTTTCATATATTTTCAAGTTCTTGAAAATTAATAGAATAAAATGCTAAAAGATATTAACTCATAATAGTATTGATGAAACAAGGTAAACTATCAAATAGTATTGGTGGTTAAGGTTTTAGAGAGAAATATCAAGGGAATGAAAATTATTAGCAATGTGAAGGGTCTTCATGTGTCTATTTAGATTGTGTAATCCATCTCTAGTTTTTTTTTTGTTTTTTTTTTTAGTGTTTTTGTTTTTGGTATTGAATCAATGCAAAGAAATAACATAAAGAATGGCAGCCATAAGCTACCCAGAAGAGAAAATACAACACAATGACTAGTGTCAGACAAAGCCACCACTAACAAACCATCACATACAAATTACAATAGCAAAAAATAGCTACAAGAGAAGCAAATCACACTCTAAATTTTAACATATGTTGAAGCTTTGTGGAACACATTACATCATTTTTGTGCAGCTCTAGTTTGTGCATGATACCTTGCTTTAAGCCTGAGGTAGGGAAGCTAGAATACTAAAAGAATGCTTTGAGATGCTATGAGAGAAAAATTGGCTTGAAGGTCAACCTCTTAAACTTAAGATTGTATTTACAAAGCAACAATCTAGAGGCCCTAGATACCTAGGAGGTGTTTAGTTTTTAAACTAGTAATCTACCCAACTCCTAATTGGATAGGTCAATTGTGGATAAACAAACACTTGATTGTGAATGGAATGTTGTTGTGGAGTGAATTCAAAACAAGTTGGCATTCTAGAAGAGGACGTTACTCTTTATGGCTAGGAAAATCATCTTAATCAAAGCTTCTTTAGTGTCTATCCCTATGTACATCATGTATGTTATTAAGATTCCTAATATGACTATTAAAATCATTGAGTAAATTAGAAGAAATTTTCTTTGGAGTGGCATGGAGGATTTAAAGACATATTGCCTAGTAAAATAGGACATCATATGCAAAAATAAGAAGTTTTGGTTTTGGGATATTGAGATTGGGTTGGGATGAATAGATTTATAGGAATGAAGCTTTTATGGGGATGTATGCATAAGAAGATGTACTTTGGAGTAGTATCCTACAAGTGAAATAACTCATTTGTGGTGTTGAAAATGTCTTCTTGGAAAAGACCATGTTTCCTATGGGTTGTAACATTTAGAATAATTTAGGATCCTACAAAATATTTAGTTTTTCAAGCACTAGATAGGAGATGGGTACTAGAAATAAAATCAAGTTTTGACATCAATTGGTAAAAACCCTTTTCCCTTTTTGAATAATAATCTATTAAGACCATTGATGCCTAATTTTGAGAATCTAATGGGTATGTATCTGAAACATCTTGAACTCTAGTGGAGAATAAATCATGCGTGTTCACACCTTCCTCTCCTAAGCTATCTCTATCTTGCACTCTAGTGAGTGTTAGATTGGAGAGATGACACATTTCCTCTAAACCTCTAAATGAATCATTAGTTTAGGTGAAAAATAGCTATTTTCAAGTGACTATATGTGTTTTCTATTTTCACCTCATATACTTGAGTAGGTTCTTGGTGAATTTTCTTGGGAAAAGAATATGGTCAAGTCATTAGTTATGCAAAAATAATACATGGGTCAATGAAAGATCATGGGGGTCCAAACTAGGCCCTTAAGTGGCAATGAAAATTCAGAAAAAATAGAGTTAGGCAACTTGACATAAAAATTTGAATAGGTTATTAACATAATTTGAAAAATATGTAAAAACAAATTTTTTAGAAAATTGAATCTAGTTTCTAAGATACTAGTCCTTTTTTTGAAAAAAGTAAATGTATTTGGTGAAAATTTAAAATTTCAATGTAGTAGTACTAAATTTTCAAGAAAAGAATAAAAAATAGGTGTATCTCTAACTAACCTAAGTGTATAAGAATTTTTTTTTTGAAACTTTCAATATGAGTAGAGGACACATGCCCAGATGTGCCACTTTTTTTTTGTATTTTTTTTGCAAGTAAATAATTGGTTATGAAAATAATATTAGAATTTTTTAAAACTATTAAACCTTGTTTGACCACCATAACTTGGTCAAAACTTTATGAAATTAAATTATTATTTATATCCTATAGTATGGGAAGCATAGAATGTGCCGCATCTTTCAGATTCAAAAAATGTGAAATCACTTGAGAATTGTAGATTTTTTTCAATTAGCCTATCAATTAGGACTTTAATCATAATGCACATAGAAAATCAATAATAATTATATATTAAATTCAAAATAAGGTATATCTTATATTGGTGGATTTAGTTGACAATTTTCTCAATAGATCCTTTTCGTTTTATCAAATTTGGATTAAGAAAAAGTTGTTAGCCACAAGGGAAACCTTTGGAAAACTAAGGAAATTTTCTAAACATGTTTTCATAGTTGAATTTCTAGGTATGAAACCCCAAATCAAATCCCAAGGTAACCTCGAGGGAAATACCAAGGCTGCAGATTTTGACACACAAAATGGATATCCGTTTGAAATGGATATCCATTCTAAATGATAAGTACAGGAAGATGGGGGGCCAAAAAGGGGTCTTAAGTGGCCAATTTTTTTCTAAAATCAAGAAACATTGACTGTGGATGAGAAATTGAGCATAGTTACACTCAATATTTTAAGATGCAACACAGACAATGTTCATAGTGCTTTGAGTCTACTTTCTAAACTACTAGTTTTTATTGAAAATGGTATAGATTAAGGAGTTCAAAAAGGGGAGGGTGATCCCACAATACTCGTTTACAATTTTTGGAAAAACTAGACATTGAACTCAATTTTTTTAACTAAATCTTCACTTTCGGGCACCTATAGTGGCTAAATCGTGAGGAATTTGAATATGATGCAAACTAGCGATTTGTGACATTTTGTCTGTAGATTCTTGTTACTTGAGTTTTAGCTTTCAACTGAAATTAGGTTTAGTGTTTATTCATTTTGTGTTCATTTAAACATTTAAAAAGATAAACGATAGTCTCCTAAGTCAAGTCAATATGCATGATAAAGATTACATTTTCATTCCAATGTTGCAATTACAGAAAATAAGAAAAGAGAACCATATTTGTACAAATTTAATCTTTATTGATAATCATGAAGCATACATGTCCCTCACAAGCCAAGGGACTAACTTTACTTATTCAATGAAAATAAACAACAGTTCATACATGAATAAGTAAAATAATAGAATGTGGATATAAGGATTGAGACCAGTCATTTCCTCAAAATGACTAGTTTTGAAGTTGTCCTCTTTCCTTGCTACAACCCCAAGTTGCTTGTGTCCTTCCTAGCTCCATACTGCTCCTAGCTCCCGCATCTGGAAAAAAAATGATATTAGAGCAATGCTCTAAGCAATGAAAGATCTCAAACCTTACATGAAAACCTACCTATGCATGTATAAACTAATCCCTAAGTGCATTAAATAAGTATACAAACCTTGAAAGTCCTAGAAAACAATGAAGTCATCAAACACATCCAAAATATGCATCTATTTTTCTAACTTGTTTGCTTCATGTGCAGATTTAGGACAAGTCTTGTTACTGTTCTGATTCAGTTAAATGCAACATGTGGGGTAAATGTGGCTCCCACGATGGTAGAGCTCAACATTCTTTGAGAGAAATAGGAATTTGAGCAACTTGATCAAAGATATACCTGTTATTAATGCATTAAATCAATATGGAATCACACCAGTTGATCAAATTTCATTATCAGATTCAAAAGATGCATCAAGTTCAATTATGCATCTCTTAAATAATGAGGGAGCAATCCAAAGTATTTTCAGGTCCCTCTCACCTTAACCCTATTGGACAACCACACATCACATAGGACAGTGAGCTTTCAGGTCACCAACATAGGTGACATGTGTTTACCCACTAGGATTAGAGTGAGGTATTGAATAGGAAAGGCTATGTAAATGCATGTTGATAGATAAAGATCATTGAGGGACATCGATAAGTGTTCATAGAATCCAAGCAGTAGATAGCCTTGTGAAAAGAACTCTCAAGAAACTCTAAGGGACATCAAAAGGTGGATGTTATGGAGGTAGTCTCATGAAAGTGATAGTCAAAGATTGGAGTGTACTATCTAGGGGCAGTCAATGGGACAATTGTTGCGCTTGAACCTTGTAAAACCTCTGCATGGAAAAGAGGGATGAGTCACTTGATACTATTGGTTTCACTTCTCATGGCCACTATAAGAGACTCAATACAATAGCTAAGAGATTTCATGACAGTTAAGGTTATGAGATGCATGACAGAGTCTTGATATAGGTACCCATCTTGTTACATGTTTTGCTTAGCCTGCCTTTTACAATGCTACAAATTGTATGGAGAAGAAGGATATCCTTTGGTGGATATAGTGAATGAAGGAGAGAACTCAGTAGGAAGACAAGAATCAAGGGTAGACAGTCATAATTTATGAACCTATCATTATAGGATAGTCAATATGGAATCATCACAAGACAAAGGTGTTTAATAAGAAGCCTATTAATAAATTGAAGCTTTAATCCTTCATTTGGGGAAGAGTGCTCTGTATACCATTGATCTATCCTTTACTCATTATTCATCTTCCATTAGATCTATGCATTGTTCAATACCTTGCTATCTTTTACCTTTTTGTGATGTTCATAGTAGGATAATGGGTAGAAAGAGCTTATAAAGTCTAATGAACAGTCCCAATAATTTTAGTCATGAGAGTGGTCATGAAGGGGCAATAGGTTGAGCTCTTCATGGTGATTGCACAGCCCTAGGGGACTATGCCAACCATATGACAGTAGATAGTCCACCTCAAGAAGACAATGATATAGTCCTATAGAGACCTAATGTGAGAAGCCCTTGAAAAGGTAAAAGACAATGTCATCATCATATGACATGAAGTGCTAATCTATGAGCTTTTGAGGCATGAAACACAATCCAATAAAAGTATGAGCATTTTAAGATAGTATAATCTATTGAATATCTCATATGATGAAGAAGATGACTATAGTCCTTCAAAAGAAAAATGTGATTATGGAAGTCAGAACACAAGAGCAACATGATAATCGCATTTAGTTACAGGAAGAGTTATCTATAGCTAATGAAATAAATGATGCCTTATGGATAGCCGATACAATGAAGTAGAGCTTGACAATTTTTATTTCCCTGGATGTCTTCCAAAATACAAATTGATTTGAAGTAGAGAGATGCAATGTCTTCTCTTTTGCATGGGAGGGACCCTATAACCTTATGGAGATAACCCTCCTCTTTCTTTTTGATGTCACAAATATCCATGCATATTGTCAAGAACTATTTCATCTCAGGCATGATGATCATTTAAAGAGAGGAAATTGTAAATACTCTAGATCAAGTATTTGAGCTTGTTGGCAATGGATAGTGCATAGATATATGATGGAGAAAACTAGAGAAAATTGGTTCTTTTGAAGAAGAGTCGGCTAAAACTAAAATAGAGATTGGAGATACAATGAAAGCACAAGAAATACTGAAGGTCATGGAGGTAGAAACAAGACAGTTGAAAAGTGGACTGAGTGACTCTCAATCCAAAATTATACAACCTAAACAGATCAAGTAAGAAAGTAGATGATCTGACGACAAATTTCGCATCTTGGAAAGAAAAGGAAGCAACATTATTGGAACAACTTGTAGCTACTAAGTTCAGGATAAAAATAGTAGAAGAGAAATTTAACATGCAAACTGAGCTTCTGCAAATGGAAATAAGAATGAGGACAATGAATGATGATGAGTTAAATAATGGAAGTGCTACATTTGATAAACAAGAAATAGATATCACCATTTGTCAGAGAAGATGCTAGATCTAGAGAGTTGGTGTGAATCATCTCACAGTAAATTTAAGGAAACAAGACATGTTGAACATGAAGCAAAAAATATGTCTATTGGCTTTGGTAGGCTCAGTGAATCCTTAGGTATATCTAGTTGGTGCAGTGCCAAATTTGTAAATGATGGAATACGTAATGGGCACATGGTTTCATGGAGCATGCCTAAACTTTTGCTAACATTTATGTTCATATTTCTCTTTGAATAGTTTTGGTGATGTTGATAATGAACTTGGCATAGAATGCCATTTTTTGGTTCTGCACCATTGATTCTTTGATTCTTTTGAATCAAATAATTGAAAAGTCAATTTTTTTAGGAGAGTTTGTAAGGGAAAATCACTTGAAGTGAAATGCAGTTATCAAAAGGGTAGTGTTCTTCAAAAAATGAAAATAGATGTGTATTTCTCTGATATGCCCATACTGTACAATGGCATTGATTCTTTTGCAAACTTGTTTTTCTTCATAGGGAAACATTTTATTATGGGGCAGTGAACAAAGGTAGCTTTTGTTTCAACTAAGGGTCTCTCATGAAATCTCATTCACATTATGATCTTGCACAATGTTGTCATAAAAATTGAAAATGCAAAGGTTTAGTTCAATTTTTCATGGCTATGACCTGTAGGGGTCTTTCCATCACAAAAACACCAAAACCCACTTGGGGTTTTTTGTAGAAATGCAATCTTGCTACAATGGAAGGAAACCCACTTGAGTTTTTACACAAAAAATTACAGTTATAGCTGTACCCGAAGGAACAATGTTTTTTCTCAGAACAATAAAGTGTTTCAAACTCTCTGCAAGAAAATTGAGATACATTTCAAAACACAGGTATTTTTACAGTCATGGCATGAAAGCCCATTTTTCTATTCACAAATCAAAATGGAAACCCATCTAGGTTTGATGAAAATTTGCAAATACAGAGGAACATTGAAAAGATACTATGGAGCTCTCAAGTGAAGCAAAGCAACAAATGCAGATACCCTATTTCTTTCCATGGCCGCGAACAGGGGTAGCATTTTTCTTCATGAAAACAACAACAAAGGGTGGGGTTTCTTCATGGGAATGTAAAATGTAGAAGAGTAAGTTTTTGTTCTATCTATCAAGAGTGGAGGCTCAAAATGAGTCATTTTTGATTAGAAATATGAAAGAATGGAGTCGATTTGACTTACCTGGAGCTTTTTTGCTCACATTTTTTTTCTATTCAAAGCTTTCACTTTAAACAAAAAACTTCTTTTAAAGCTTCTCAATGGCGGTTGAAAGGTATAATCAAACACAAAAGAACAAAAATGAAACAAATGGTTAGAATTACTCTACAGGTCATGGCCCAAAACTCATCAAATGATCCCAAAGAAGTGGAAAAATGCAGATTTTGTGTCAAAAAACCAATTCACCTATGATTTCATGCAAGATTTGATCAAAAGTTTGGCAAAGTCGGCCAATAAACCTCCATTTTTTGTGTCTACTCCAAACCCTATGGCGAAAAAAATTCTTTCAAAATGCTCGATGCTCATGTGAAATTATTTTTTGTATTTTTCATATTATTATGTTTAGGGTTTGACCCTTTTTATGCCGACGGGATTTTTGTCCCATGTTTTAAAAATGGAGCTCATCTTAATACATAGTGGGGGCCGAAACATGTGTTTATTGACTTAGGCATTTGTCATGACTTAGGCATTTTATTCCTTAAGTATTTTTCCTTGTTTTAAAACATTTCTAAGTCCTTCAAGCAATACAAAAATATGGAGTGTGCCAGGTCATGTGTAATATTCCTTTGACCTTTTGGTCATGAATGCATCATGTGCCTTGAAGACTTGGAATATTCATTCCAAGAAGTGTGGAGATCGACCATATGGGCCAAGCTTGAGCTTTTATTTTGCCTTTGCAAATCAGAATATTGACCACATGTGGCCTTATAGTGTAGAATGAGAAAAGGTAAATGATCAAGTTCCTTGGAGAAATTGTGACCTTGTTTAATGCTTTTTAAAGCTTTTTGACATTTCATTATTTTTTTGCATTTGTTTCAAAACATAAAAATATCAATTAAGTGATTTTCTAATCACTTTGGTATTTTTCATTTGCAAATGTAAGTTAATTCATATTGATGGTGGGTACTCTTATTTTTGTGCTTTGAAAATGTAAAATAACTTGATTAAGTGATGTATTAATCACCTAATCAAGTTATTATCTTTAATTCTTGTTTTGGAGTCTTGTGTTTTCAAAACACACATATTGCATGAGTCAAAACTGGGAGACAAAATGATTGGCTTGCAGACATGAGGAGTGTGTGAGTGAGGAATTTGACTGTTTTGGAGAAACATGTGCCATTTTGGAGGCTATTTTATCACTTCAGTGTGATCTTGGACTTTGCTTGACATTTCACCATTTTGGGGGCCTTTTAGAGTGCTTTTAGAAGGTTCTTTTTTGGATTTTGTGCCTCATCCGACTAGAACCTTCTAGATGGGCAGGCATGAGAATTGTGTGATCTTTTTGCTTAAGTATGTTCTTTTGGGGCATTTTGAAGTTAGTTGTTTCTTTCTAGTAGCAGGATAGCTTGTTTTTTGGAGCTATTTTTGATGGAGCAGTATTGTAACTCATATGGACTTGTGATATAGTAAGTAGTTTGAATTAATAAAGTAGAGCATTTTTATCTTCTCATTTCATGTTTCATGTATGTTTTTAATGATTGATCAGTTTGTCTTGTGAAAATTCATCTTTCCTTGCAAACTTGTCTCATGTTTATGCATCTATTTAGCAAAAAATGTATGTTAACAAGTTATAAGTTGTGTTGTTTAGTAGTGATGTTAGTTGTGAAACCTCTATTTTCCTTCTAAAAGCCTTGTTTATAGAACTTATAAATTACTTATGTAAACTGCATTGGAAAGTGAGTTGTGTAAATCAAGTTTTATGATATTGATTTGAGTGTGATAGGTTGTTATCAGGTCCTAGTTGTTTTGGTGTATCACCTTTGGTATTTTCAGTATTAGGTTCATTTTCATGCAATTCTTACCCTTTACCTTAGAGAGTAGTTGTTAGGTGACATCAAAAGGGGAAGCTGGCTCATAATCTGGAGGTCTACTTTTGAATAGGACATCGACAACCTGAAAGAAGTTCCATGTTACATCCAAACCTACTAAGTTCGTTCATAGCTTGGCATTAGGGTGTAGATTTGGATCACTAACTGTTTTGGCATGCATGGTGGGACAATTGATCTGCTTCTCAGTTTAGTTTCATGCGTTTTGTTACTATTGTTTGGTGTGTGTAGCAATAGTTTCAACCTTTTAGAGGCATTTTCTTTACATACCTAGTGACTCTGAGAAGTTTTACTGGTTTTAGTATGATCAAGTGCTAGTTAGTTTCAATTAAATTTGATTTTGTCTCATGTTTTAGTTTTTGAATGAATTAACGTGTCCATATTTCATTGAAATATGTCATATCACCCGACATATCATGAAAATGCCAATTACCCACCATTCCATGAAGATCATGCATGTATGACCTCTTACCAACCATACCACACTGAATAGCTTGCTGGTTTTATTTCAAATAACCCTGTGACAACAAGTTACCAACATCCTCATTATGTTTCCCACCCTCCCACTCCTGTTCAATCTCAATATCAGCCAATATATTCCCAGAACCAACCTCAAGAAGGATATTTTGTTCCAAAACAACAGTCATGTCCTCATTTGTAACCCCAAAATGTTGATGATATGGGGATTAGCAATATTGATAGTATATTGCTATATTTTCATAGGCAAATGGATGAGATCAATAAAGGACAATAGTATCAAATGCAATAACAGGAGGTTGACATGCATCAAAAGGAATTAGCCTACTAGTCATACATTCAAGAGTAGGAAATGGAGATTAAAAGGAAACAACATGAGGAATATCTTGCAAAGTAGATGGTTGCAGAGGAATTCCAACTAAGGTATGAAACTTAGGCAACCCCTTCCTTTCCTATTTTTAGCTCAATTCCTCCTGCAATGTTGAACCACCCTGTTAATAAGGGGGTTTCTGAGTACAAGTTCCCCAATTTCAAACAAGAGAAACCTTTTCAGCCCATTAGTGAGCCTACTAATGAGCCTTCTACCTATAGGTTTCCAAGTTGGAAAGAGTCATATGCTCTACCCTGTGAGTTTCCTCCATCTATCATGCAATTGGAACCATGCTCTAACATCCAGAAAGAAAAAGAAGATCAGAACCTTGGCCAACACAATTCACTCAACATGGAGGAGACTAGAAATGTAAATTTGTTGCATTTGGATATGGAAGAATACATGCTACAATTGCAAAAGGTTGAATAGGAAAAGATTTCTCAAAAAAAAATTTCCAATGTTTTAGCTAATGATCCTCCTACTGTTGTCAAAGATGGTGAAAATGTTCCAACATGATAGTAGGTTGAGGAAGTGGAAAAGGATATTGTAGAGGACCAACCTTTAGTTTGGATTGAAAAATTACTTGCTTTTGTTGACAATGATGAAGATTCAAAGAAACAAGAAGAAATCAAGCAGTATGGTGAGTTGTAGGTTCAGGAATTAG
Source organism: Sequoia sempervirens (assembly GCA_007258455.2). NCBI lineage: Eukaryota > Viridiplantae > Streptophyta > Pinopsida > Cupressales > Cupressaceae > Sequoia > Sequoia sempervirens. Next base: position 340,006,194 of record VDFB02373365.1, read on the forward strand.
GACAATAACCTGAAGAGGTTGAAAAAGGTGATGTAGGCCATGATTTCATGTTTTCATTTGATGATCTTCCATGCTTCATTTAGCATGATGAGGAGGGAATAAAATTGGTCATAAGTAAGCAGCATGAGGTTGAAGGCCTTGAAGTTTTATTTCCTCAAGAGAGTTGCCATCAGCTCAATATCAGTCCTCCTACACAAAAATGCAATGAAAAGTATGAAGATGATTTGTTTCAAGCTGAAATTGAGTTTTTCTGCTCATGTCTAGATGCTATGTTAGCATCTTTAGAGGAAGATTCTCAAGAACAACCAGAACAGGAAGTGGAGGTAACCATGTTCAACCCCTTTTGTATCAATAAATCAGTAGAATTAGACATGGAGCCAAAGGAAGAATGTGGTCTTGGTGGGGATGAGTTTATTCCCTCAAATCAAAAAACTTCCCATGGAGTTGATTTGCATAATCTTAGTGAGTAGCCTCATTTTTGGTGTACAAAGGAGCTTGAGGTTGTTGCATTAATTGAAAGTGTGCTGGAGGAGGCTATCTCATTGTTTGGACATTTTCCTTCCTCCTTTGGAAAGGAAAATTCTAATTTGAGTATTCAGGAGGTTGAGCTATGTGCAAGTTTTGTTTAGGTTGAACAAGAACAAAGGCTAGATACTACTCTTCAAAATCCCAATCAGGAAGTGAATAATAAAATTTCAACCTTTTTCATGTCAAGAGGCTACCCCATCAGATACTTAGCCAGTTCAGAGGCCACTGAAGTACCAGAGATCATGCTTGCACCCATGTATGAGGATGCAATTGGAGAAGAAACTGATTTTGGAGTTGCAGCTGAAGGTGATCAAATCCAGCTCACCTATCTAGTTTAGGGCAGCAATATGCATGATCATTTTCAAGGTGCAAATAAGTTTCTTTGCATTTTTTATGAAACACTGCAATAGTATTTTGAATATCTGCATGTGTTTCATGTTCTTTCAACAATGCATAATCATGTAATGCATCAGTTGCTAATTAGAAAGGGGTGTTATTTTGCAAAGCCTATCAATGGTTTTGTTTGACCAAATTCTTTGCTGGTTAGAGTAGGTTAGGGTAGTTTCATTTCAGATGCATTTTTCCAGTTTTCCCTAAGTGCTTTTCAGCATAGCTAGGTAGTTAGCATTCTACAACATTGGGTTTTCAATAGGTTTTCAAAGTGTCTCTTGTTGGTTTAGTGAGTTACAACAATTTTCAATGTTGTTTTCAAGTGGTGTTAGCTTTTTGAGTGACCCCATGCCCAATGGATAAGCTTAGGCAGCTGGTCTCATGTTTAGCAAGCAAACATATAGCAGATGTCGCCAAAAATGTTACCTAATTTTTAGCTTTTAGTTGAAATTAGGTTTAGTGTTTATTCTTTTTGTGTTGTTCATTTAAACATTTAAAAAGATAAACCATAGTCTTCTAAGTCAAGTCAATATGCATGATAAAGATTGTCAAATAAAATAGATTACATTTTCATTCCAATGTTGCAATTATAGAAAATAAGAAAAGAGAACCATATGTGTACAAATGGAATCTTTATTGATAATCATGAAGCATACATGTCTCTCACAATCCAAGGGACTAACTTTACTTATTCAATGAAAATAAAGAACAATTCATATATGAATAAGTAAACAAATAGAATGTGCATATAAAGATGGAGACCAGTCATTGCTTGAGAATGATTGGTTTTGAAGTTGTCATCTTGCCCTACTACTGCCCCGAGCTGCTTGTGTCCTTCCCAGCTCCGTAGTGCTCCGTAGTGCTCCTACCTCCTACATCTAGAAAAAACAATGATATTAGAGCAATTCCTAAGCAATGAAAGATTTCAAACCTTACATGAACACCTACCTATGCATGTATAAACTAATCCCTAAGTGCATTAAATAAGTATGCAAACCTTGGATTTCCTAGAAAACAATGAAGTCATCAAACACATCCAAAATATGCATCTATTTTTCTAACTTGTTTGCTTCATGTGCAGATTTAGGATAAGTCTTGTTATTGTTTTGATTCAGTTAAATACAACATGTGGGGTAAATGTGGCTCCCACGAGGGTAGAACTTAGTATTCTTTGAGATAAATAGGAAATAAGCAACTTGATCAAATACATACCTATTATTAATGCATTAAATCCATATGGAATCACACCAGTTGATGAACTTTCATTATTAGATTCAAAAGATGCATCAAGTTCAATTATGCATCTCTTAAATAATGAGGGAGCAATCCATAGTATTGTTAGGTCCCTCTCACCTTAACCCTATTGGATGTCCACACATCACATAGGATGGTGAGATTTTAGGTCATCAACATAGGTGACATGTGTTTTCCCACTAGGATCAGAGTGAGGTATTGAACAGGCAAGGCTATGTAAATGCATGTTGATAGACATAGATCACTGAGGGACAACCATAGGTGTTCATAGAATCCAAGCAATAATGAATAAGTAAACAAATAGAATGTGCATATAAGTATGGAGACCAGTCATTTCCTGAGAATGAATGGTTTTGAAGTTGTCCTCTTTCCTTGCTACTGCCCAAGGCTGCTTGTGTCCTTCCCAGCTCCATAGTGCTCCTAGCTCCTACATCTAGAAAAAACAATGATATTAGAGCAATGCTCTAAGCAATGAAAGATCTCAAACCTTACATGAACACCTACGTATGCATGTATAAAATGATCCCTAAGTACATTAAATAAGTATGCAAACCTTGGATGTCCTTGAAAACAATGAAGTCATCAAACACATCCAAAATATGCATCTATTTTTCTAACTTGTTTGCTTCAAGCGTAGATTTAGGACAAGTCTTGTTACTATTCTGATTAAGTTAAATGTACCATGTGGGGCAAATGTGGCTCCCATGAGGGTAGAGCTCAACATGCTTTGAGAGAAATAGGAAATTGAGCAACTTGATCAAAGATATACCTATTATTAATGCATTAAATCAATATAGAATCACACTAGTTGATCAACTTTCATTATTAGATTCAAAAGATGCATCAAGTTCAATTATGCATCTCTTAAATAATGAGGGAGCAATCCAAAGTATTGTCAGGTCCCTCTCACCTTAACCCTATTGGACAACCACACATAACATAGGACGAACGGTGAGCTTTCAGATCACCGACATAGGTGACATGTGTCTACCTACTAGGATTAGAGTGAGGTATTGAACATGAAAGGCTATGTAAATGCATGTTGATAGACAAAGATCACTGAGGGACATCCATAGGTGTTCATAGAATCCAAGCAGGAGATAACCTTGTGAAAATAACTCTCAAGAAACTTTGAGGGGCATAAAAAGGTGGATGTTATGGAGGTAGTCTCATGAAAGTGACAGTCAGAGATTGGAGTGTACAGTTTAGGGGAAGTCAATGGGACAATTGTCAATTACTTGAACCTTGTAAAATTTGTGCAAGGAAAAGATGGAAAAGTCACTTGATACTGTTGGTTTCACTTCTCATGGCCACTATAAGAGACTCAATACAAAAGATAAGAGATTTCATGATAGTTAAGGTTATGAGATGCATGATAGAGTCTTGATATAGGTACCCATCTTGTTACATGTTTTGCTTATCCTGCCTTTTACAATGCTACTTATTGTATGGAGAAGAAGGATACCCTTTGGTGGATATAGTGAATGAAGGAGATAACTCAATAAGAAGACAAAAATAAAGGGTAGACAATCATAATTTATGAAGCTACCGTTATAGGACAGTCAATGTGGAATCACCACAAGACAAAGGTGGTTAATAAGAAGCATGTTAAGAAATTGCAGCTTTACTCCATTTGGGGAAGAGTGCTCTGTATACCATTGATCTGTCCTTTACTCATTATTCATCTACCATTAGATCTATGAATTGTTAAATACCTTGCCATATTTTACCTTTTTGTGATGTTCATAGTAGGATAATGGGCAGAAAGAGCTTATAAAGTGTAATGGACAGTCCCAAGAATTTTAGTCATGAGAGTGGTCATGAAGGGGCAACAAGTTGAGCTCTTCATGGTGACAATGCATAGACCTAGGGGACTATGCCGAGCATATGACAGTGGAAATTCCACCTCAAGAAGACAATGATAAAGTCCTATAGAGACCTAAGGTGAGCAACCCTTGAAAAGGTAAAAGATAATGTCATCATCAGATGACATGATGAAGTGCTAATCTCTGAGCTTTTTAGGTACGAAACATAGTCCAATCAATGTATGAGCATTTTAAGATAGTATAATCTATTGAATATCTCATCTGATGAAGAAGATGACTATAGTTATTCAAAGGAAAAATGTGATTATGGAAGTTAGAACACAAGAGCAACATGATAATCACATTCAGTTACAGGAAGAGTTATCTACAACTAATGAACTAAATGATGCCTTATGGATAGCCGATACAATGAAGCAAAGTAGTTGCTATTTCCCTGGATGTCTTCCAGAATACAAATTGATTTGAAGTAGAGAGATGCAGTGTCTTCTCTTTTGCATGGGAGGGACCCTATAACCTTATGGAGATAACCCTCCTCTTTCTTTTGATGTCACAGATATCCATGCATATTGTCAAGAACTATTTTGTCTTAGGCATGATGATCATTTAAAGAGAGGAAATTGTAAATATCCTAGATAAATTATTTGAGCTTGTTGGAAATGGATAGTGCATAGATACATGATGGAGGAAAACTAGAGAAAATTGGTTCTTTTGAAGAAGAGTCGGCTAAAACTAAAATGGAGATTGGAGATACAATGAAAGCACAAGAAAGAATGAAGGTCATGGAGATAGAAACAAGATAGTTGAAAAGTGGAATGAGTGACTCTCAATCCAAAATTATACAACCTGAACAGATCAGGTAAGAAAGTAGATGATCTGACAACAAATGTCCTATACTGGAGAGAAAAGGAAGTAGCATTGTTGGAACAAATTGTAGCTGTTGAGTTCAAGGTAAAAATAGCAGAAGAGAAATTTAACATGCAAATTGAGCTTCTACAAATGGAAATAAGAATGAGGACAATGAACGATGATGAGTTAAATAATGGAAAAGCTACATTTGATAAACAAGAAATAGATATCGCCATTTGCTAGAGAAGTTGCAAGATCTACAAAGTTGGTCCAAATCATCTCACAATAAATTTGAGGAAACAAGACATGTTGAACATAAAGCAAAACATATGTCTATTGGCTTTAGTAGGCTTAGTGACTCCTCAGGTATATCTAGTTGGTGCAGTTCCAAAGTTGTAAATGCTAGAATAAGTAATGGGAACATGGTTTTGTGGAGCATGCCTACACTTTTGTTGACATTTATGTTCATATTTCTCTTTGAAATTTTTTGGTGATGTTGATAATGAACTTGGCATAAAATGCCATTTTCTGGTTTTGCACCATTGATTCTTTGATTATTTTGAATGACATAATTGACAAGTCAATTTTTTGAGGAGGGTTTGCAAGGTAAAATCACTTAGAGTGAAATGCAGTTATCAAAAGGGTAGTGTTCTTCAAAAAATGAAATAGATGTGTAAGTATTTGATATTCTCATACTGTACAATGGCATTGAATCTTTTGCAGATTGGTTTTTCTTCATAGGGAAACATTTTATTATGGGGCAGCGAATAGAGGTAGCTTTTTTTTTCAACTAAGGGTCTCTCATGAAATCTCATTCACATTATGATCTTGCACAATCTTGTCATAAAAAATGAAAATGCAAAGGTTTAGTTCAATTTTTCATGGCTACGACTTGTAGAGGTCTTTTCATCACAAAAACACCAAAACCCACTTGGGTGTTTACACAAAAAATTGTAGTTACAACCGCGGCCAAAGGAACAATGTTTTCTCTTAGAACAACAAAGAGTTTCAAACTCTCTACAAACAAATTGAGATACATTTCAAAACACAGGTATTTTTACAGTCGTGGCATGAAAACCCATTTTTCTATTCAAAAATCAAAATGGAAACCCATCTGGGTTTGATGAAAATCTGCAAACATAGAGGAACATTGAAAAGATACTATGGAGCTCTCAAGTGAAGCAAAGCAACGAATGAAGATACCCTATTTCTTTCCATGACCGCGGCTAGGGGGAGCATTTTTCTTCATGAAAACAACAACAGAGGGTGGGGTTTCTTCATGAGAATGTAAAATGTAGAAGACGAGTAAGTTTTTGTTCTATCTATCAAGAATGGAGGTTCAAAATGAGTCATTTTTGCTCAAAAATATGAAAGAATGGAGTTGATTTGACTTGGATATTTTTGCTCACATTTTGTTGCTATTCAAAGCTCTCTTTAAACAAAAAACTTCTTTTAAAACTTCTCAATGGCGGTTGAAAGGAATAATCAAACACAAAAGAACAAAAATGAAACAAATGGTCAGAATTACTCTACAGGTTGTGGCCCAATACACATCAAATGGCCCCAAAGAAGTGGAAAAATGAAGATTTTGTGTCAAAAAACCAATTCACCCATGATTTCATGCAAGATTTCACCAGAACTTTCAAAGAGTTGGCCAAGAAACCTCCATTTTCTATGTTTACTCCAAACCCTATGGCGACAACATTTCTTCCAAAATGCTCGATGCTCATGTGAAATAATTTTTTGCATTTTTCATATTATTATGTTTAGGGTTTGACCCTTTTTGATGTTGATGAGATTTTTTGTCCCATGTTTTAAAAATGGAGCTCATGCTAATATATAGTGGGGGCCGAAACATGTGTTTATTGACTTAGGCATTTTATGCCTTTAGTCTTTTTCCTTGTTTCAAAACATTGCTAAGTCCTTCAAGCAATACATATATATGGAGTGTGCCAAGTCATGTGTAATATGCCTTTGGCCTTTTGGTCATGAATGCATCATGTGCCTTGAAGACTTGGAATATGCCTTCCAAGCAGTGTGGAGGTTGGCCATATGGGCCAAGCTTGAGCTTTTATTTTTCCTTTTCAAATCAGAATATTGACAACATGTGGCCTTATAGTGCAAAATGAGAGAAGGTAAATGATCAAGTGCCTTGGAGAAATTGTGACCTTGTTTAATGCTTTTTAAAGCATTTTGACATTTCATTGTTTTTTTGCATTTGTTTCAAAACATAAAAATATCATTTAAGTGATTTGCTAATCACTTTGGTATTTTTCATTTGCAAATGTAAGGTAATTCATATTGATGGTGGGCCCTCTTATTTTTGTGCTTTGAAATGTAAAATAACTTGATTAAGTGATGTATTATGAATCACCCAATCAAGTTATTATCTTTAATGCCTTTTTTGGAGTCTTGTGTTTTCAAAACACACATATTGCACGAGTCAAAGCTGGGAGACAAAATGATTGGCTTGTAGACATGAGGAGAGTTTGTGAGTGAGGAATCTGACTATTTTGGAGAAACATGTGCCATTTTGGAGGTTGTTTTATCACACCTTCAGTGTGATCTTGGAATTAGATTAACTTTTCACCATTTTGGGGGCCTTTTGGAGTGCTTTTAGAAGGTTCTTTTTTGGCTTTTGTGCCTCATCTAACTAGAACCTTCTAGATGGACATGCATGAGAATTGTATGATCTTTTTGCTTAAGTATGTTCTTTTGGGGCATTTGGGAGTTAGTTCTTTCTTTCTAGTAGTAGGATAGCTTATTTTTTGGAGCTATTTTTGATGGAGAAGTATTGTAACTCATATGGACTTGTGATATAGTAAGCACTTTGAATTAATAAAGTAGAGAATTTTTACCTTCTCATTTCATGTTTCATGTATGTTGTTAATGATTGATCAGTTTGTCTTGTGAAAATTCATCTTTCCTTGCAAATTTTTCTCATGTTTATGCATCTATTTAGTAGAAAATGTATATTAGCAAGTTATAAGTTGTGTTGTTAGTTGTGAAACCTCTATTTTCATTTTAAAAGTCTTGTTTATAGATCTCCTTATAAATTGCTTATGTAAACTGCATTGGAAAGTGAGTTGTGTAAATCAAGTTTTATGATATTGATTTGAATGTGATAGGATGTTATTAGGTCCTAGTAGTTTTGGTGTATCACCTTAGGTATTTTCAGTATTAGGTTCATTTTCATGCAATTCTTACCCTTTACCTCAAAGATTAGTAGTTAGGTGACATCAAAAGGGGAAGTCGGCCCATAATTTGGAGGTCTGCTTTCAAATAGGACAATGACAACCTGAAAGCAGTCCCATGTTACACCCAAACTAGCTAAGTTTGTTCACAACTTGGCATTAGGGTGCAAATTTGGATCACTAACAATTGTAAATATAGTTTTTTCAATTTTTTTTGAATCAGATTGCACTTATTTTTCCATCTCCTTCAAAAACTAGTTTTTAACAGGAAACACCATTTTTAAAGAGTGACATTACTGACTAACACATAATTTTTTTTCTATGAAGGATAAAATTCTAATTTTTCTAAATTTATATTTGCAATGACGATATCTAGTGTGTGGAATTGGTTTCATATCATTTCATTGAATATTTTTTTCTTAATTAAGTTTCAAAGTCAAACTAGTTATAATTTAGACATGATTTACTGGCCAGCTAAAACATAAATTTTTTTGTATGTATCAATATTCATTTTTTTTTGTTGGATCAAGGACATCAATATATAGTGCATATATATATATATATTTGATAATATGCTATTTTTTCACTTGTGAAGAATAGAGAATTTGATTTTCAGTGAAAAACCTACATTCACAAGAAATAAAAAATAAAGATAATAATCAAATTAAATTTATTTAAAATTATACTTTTTGGGAAGCTTATAATAAGGACTACATACTTACAAATTTTTTTTTTTAAATGAATTCATTTGATCCCCCAAAAGGTAAATCAAAAGTGATTTTTTATCAACATTTTGATAGGCGTAAAGGAGACTCCATTATAAATATGGTTTAAAACTAGCAGGGTTCTATCCAAGGGGGTTTGATCTAAGGTGGTTTGATGAAACCCTCTTCAATTGAAAAAATTTAAATGGAAATTTTCAAGGCTTAAATCATTACATTTTCTAAAAATATGTGATTTTAGCAAAAGTTAGGATCTCCCAGAAAGTGTAAACCACTATTGTGGGATCACCTAGGAGCCATTGGAATTGGTGTTGTTTTTGTCAAAAAATATAACATAGCATGTTATGTGGCTCCCTCAAAAGGTTAAATTTTCTTGGGTATTTTTAAAATCACTTATGTGAGAAATTAGCTAACAACATGTAGTTTATGCCTGATTCTTTTTATTATTTTTAAATGAATATTTAATTTTTTACTAATTTTCCAAGTGGACACATCCTAAAAAATAGAATGTTTTTTATTAGATAAGTAGGGGAAGGACCCTGATCCCATGGTTACAACCAAAAATTTAAAAAGAAAACAGGGTCAATGAAACAACACCACCATCTAGCATAAAAAAAATAGCATGTCTAGGGTGGCACACAGGCCAAAAATAGAACAGTAACCATAGAACCACAATACTCAATCAAAAACAAGAGAGAACTACTAGAGTTCTTAAAATCATGAAGACCATTTATCAGGTCCACCATATACCAGCTAGTTCGAAACCATAACAGAGCTATTTGGAAATGGCAGTTAGGAATATAGAAACAAAACAACAAAAAGAGCAAGGAAACCATATCAAGAAACAAAGCAAGAATAATGCCAATAATTGGCATTAGCTAACAAATCCCTATGGTCACCAATCTTAGAGACAATCTCCCTCCAATCAAGGCCAACTTTAATAGTAACAACAACCACTCCTAAGGTGTGTAAGACACCCCAAATCCCAACCACCAAAAGATAAACATTTTTAGAAAGTTTGAGACCAACCAGATTCTTTAAAACAACTAACCAACAACAAACCTGAGGCTCAAAAAATCAAATTTTAGAGCCATAACATTGCCTCTCCAATAACCAATAGGCCTCTCCACCTCTATAGGAGAAGTTACTAAGAGTACTCAATCCACTGCCACAAAGTCTCCCCTGCAAACCTAAATTGCACCTCAATAGGAAGGGTCTTTGCCTCAATTGGAGCAGTAAGGGAGAGGACTTGCAAAAAAAGCATGAGACACCCACGAAACCCTTAGAACCCATCTCCAACTCCATAGGAGAGGTCTCGACCTCAAAAGGAGAGGACTCCACCTCAATAGGAGACACCATCTAAAGATCTAAGAGGAAAGCACACACTCTAGTAGAGAGAGAATGCTTAGCAACTAAAAGCAATAGGAAACTCAAAGCCTTCAACAAGAACTTTGAAAGCTTTCCCACCAAAGAGGTTATTGAAACAAGGGAGTCCACAACACCCTTAAGGACAATCTACAATATTGTCACAAGAGGAACCATCAATCCTTCAAGGAGGACCTCAAAGGCCATCTTGAACCACAGGTTCATCAAATCCACCATAGCTTTAGTAACACCCACAACACCCTTGAGGGCTATCTACAATCTTATCACAAAAGGAACCAACAATCCTTCAAAGAGGGCCTCAAAAGAGACCTTATATTGCAAGTTTAGCATATTCACCATAGCTCCAATAACAACTCCGCTTGAAGCCAACCCAACCACCTCCTTAGGCATTCCCAAAACCTCTTGAGGCAAAGACACATAGCATCAATCAAAAGCATTGCAAAAGATATAACCCTCGAATGAGCCTTTCTTAGAGGCACCAAAGAAAGAGACAATCATTAATAGAGCAAGGAAAACCCACCAACACCACCAGAGGATCTTATAGGACAAACCAACTATCATCACATAGATAGTAAAAGAAAAACACCCTAAAATTTCAACAATGACAAGACATTTCCAACAGAGACCATACACCTAATTCATTAGGGAAACCTAGAGAAACAAGAAGAAAACCACATAAACAAGCCTTCCAACGACCAAAATTAGAAATACCATTGCCATGAAACCCACAGAAGCAAGAACTTGCAGCACCAAGATAAAACTAAAGAATACAACACCCAACTCAAACAAGGAAGTGCAAAGAAAAAGAAGCCCGAAACCCCAATGATCCCAGAGTCCATAAACATGACACAAACAGACAAAAAAGAGATCAGGGGAACAAAGTAGAGCACCAAGAAAGAAGGGACAAAAGCACAAAGTCCAAGCAAAATAGTGAAACAAGCATTAGAAAGGGAAGAAAACCTCAAAGACCTGCAAGGGCACCAAAGAGTTCTGGTAGCTTCCCTCCCACCAACAAACCAAATAGTAGCAAGAAACATAGAGAAGACAACTAGTGTCCAATCCTAATAGTCCACCATTGACATCAAGTCCACGACCTCCAACAGGTTCACAAAAGAAGTGTTGCTACCCATGGAAGAAAATGTTAACATAATGAAGACATGGGAGCAGAACCCACTCACAAATATCTCAATATCCTCACCCAAGCCATCTCCCTCAAAGAGATACTTTAGAAGAATAAAACATGAGGATTTCAAAGGCCCGTGAGGGAACCACAAAGAACCTCTCAAAGAACTTCTACCAAATACCCTTCCACCAGCAAATGGATTGGCAGCAAGAAACATAGTGCTAACATCCAAAGACTTAGCCCAAAGGTCCACCATAGAAAAATCAGTGGCCATCGATAAAAACATAGAAGGAACATTGCTTCCCTTATAAGAAGGCCAAGACAGAATGAAGAATCTGAGGAAAAAACCAAGCACAAAACACCTAGTAATCTCACCCAATCCGTCACCCACCTAGAGATGTTGCAAAAAAAAGGAAAAAAAAGTAGGAAAACTCCATAGGAGAAACGTGGAGGCACCCAACAAAGCCACCCACACCAAGAGGAGGAAAAGAAAAGAAACGAAAAGAACAAAGAACATGCTCAAAGGCCCAAAGCAATGTCCCCACACTAGTAGAGAATGCAAAGGAGAAAGGACTCAAATCGACGGCTCCCACCCACAAAGACATAGGAAATGACCTCTTCAACAAAATTGGGAAACAATCGATAGTCTTGCAACCCATATCCCCATGAATTTGAGGCCAAAAAACCTCCCATAAATGTTCAACACATAAAAGATAAAGAGGCCCTTGAGATGCTCTCCAACATTGACCAAACATAGACGCAGGCACCAGACAGAGGTGTAAGAGGATGACCCTAAAACAATTCGATCAATCGAAATAGGATCTTCAAGCACCGAAGGAAATCTATGCCAAACAAATAGCAGGAGGAGGTGACACCAATGCTCATCATCATCCTCTGAGTCATCCCCTCCAACATCCTCCCCATCAGAAAATTTCAAAACTCCAGTCGCCCATCCTCTCCTACTCATCGCCATCTCTAATTGATATTGATAATGTTGGCCGGGCTACCCCTATAAATTTTGGCTGAATGTTGGCCATGCTACCCCTATAATTTTTGAAAACTATTTTTTTTTTTGAATATGTGTAGAATGGAGTCTAGTTTATAAAAATATAATTTATTTGAAATTTCAATAAATAGTTAAAAAATAAAGTAAAAAATACCAAACACTGGTTTTTGCCAAAAAATGGACACAAAAACAAATGAAATTAAAGATGAAAGGCTTAATAGTGTCAAAATGTGAAAAAAATTGCATCATTAAATAGATAAGAGAGAGCCTAACATTACCCAAGTATTCGATTTGTTCGACCTTGAAAAATGTGCAAACATAATGGTTAACATGAACAAGATTATGTGAAATCATGGTAGAATATGCAAAATCATATCTTTGGATGTTGGGAAGGCACTCCTAGCCTTTGGGTTGGTAATCCAAAGCAAATACCAAGCCTAAGGCTTGGGGATTCCGAAAGCAACATATAACGCAAGTGCATTATAATGCGCTTGCATTATGTTTTGTTTTGTATTTTTCCTTTTTTGCAAAATTTTGTTGTATGTTTGTGAAGCTTGATATAACATGAGCATGTTATAACACACTCACATTATGTATCACTTGGAATGTTTTATGTTCAAGTTTATTAAGCATGTTTGATGTATGTATGCTTGTATATATATTTGTATTTATGTATGTATGTCTAGTGTCAAAAAATGTATCCCTTTATATTTTCTCAGTTGTTTCGGCCCTCCTAGTTAAAATGAACTTAATTGTGCCTTAATTTAGTGTTGTAAAGGGTATCCCTTTTCATTTTCACACTTATTTAGGGATCCCTTAATTAATTGAGGTTAATTATGCCTTAATTGGCCATATAATTCATTTACAAGCCCATTAAATTACATTTTTTGAAGGGGAAACCTAACAATAATTAATGCCTAAACATAACACTTTACATTGAGCAATGTGTGTTCCAAGTATAGGGACTTGGGACCCATTTACCCATGGGCGAATGGGTCCTCCCTAGACCTTTGGACCTAAATTTAAATTATGTTTTGGGTGGTATTTTAATGTTTTCAAATCCATAATTCAATGTCGGCTTGTGATATTTGAGTTTTGGGAAATTAAGGATAAATATTTATAAATACAAGTTTAATTCATCAAATTAGTCCTATATTTAAAAGAAGTTTTGAAGAAAAATTTCACCAAAGCAAAGATTATTGTCAAGAGCATTCAAGAGAAAAATTATCAAGGATTTATTGCAGCACTCAATATCTCAAGCATCATGTAAAAGCTATGTTCATTCATGCATGTTTTTGGAGCTAATATTGTGGTGTAGGTTTCAAGATCTAATCCAAGCATTCAAGTCAAAGATCCAAAGAAAGATTCAAGCATCAAGATCCACATCCATTGAATCCATTTCATGCAAGATCAACATCAAGATTTCATTCCTTCAAAGGTTTAATCAAGGGTTTGTTGAGTGGTAACATAGCTTTGTTCATTCTTCATTCCCTCTTTCATGCTTTATTTCAATTGAAGGTTTAATTAAAAAAATAGGGTTTGACCAAGGAAAACCCCCATTCACCCAAAAAGAACATTTTTCCCTCTCTCTTTGTGTGTTGTAGATTTGCAGGTTCATAGGTTGAAGAAAATTTGAAGATCTCATGCAAAATTGTAAAGTTGCATTTGTTGTCACCTTTGTTGTCATCTCATGGAAACTCAAATCCCAAATTTATTTTTGAATGTCTAACTATGAAACTTGGAGGATCTAGAGGTGTAGAAACAGAAGTAGAGGACCCAAAAATAAATTTTGGAAATGTGAACAAAGACCCATTCACCTATAGGCGAATTAGTCCTAGGACAACCTCCAAAAATAATGTTTTGTGAGAGATACACAACATTTTCCATTCCCATATTTTCCAAAAGATTTACTATTTCTGATAGCCCTATGTTTCATCTATTAATCCAACCTTTACATGTCATATGTGAGTGCATTTATTATTTTTAATATTTCTCCCAAAACCCTTATTCAATCATTTCTATCAAAAATTTGTCTCAGGACACTTTGCAACTTTTTTTGAGGTAAGTTTTAAGTGTCCTCCACTCATTCATTTTTTGTGAAATAAATTGTGTCTATTAGCTCTATGTTTCATCTACCTAGATCTGGTCTTACATTTTAGTTTTGAGTTGATTTTCTATTTTACTTTCATATCCTAAAGGTGTTATTCAATCCTATTTACCCCATCTACACACAAAATAATTTTGCAGATCTTACATAGAGTTGACTCACCTAAGGGTTGAAAGTGAATTCTATATTGGAGGATCTCATTTCATAAATGAAATAGAAAATAGGTAGGTTCATTACACCTCATTTTGAACTTTCTATTTATAATAAGTTTGGTGAAATATTCCAAATTTAGTATAAAACCTTGTGTTTTGAACCCTACGCTATTTGTCTATGTTGTAGTATGTATGTATGTATGTGTAATGTGTCACCTTCACTGAAGTAATATTTTCCTAAGTTTTCACTGTGTGAGTAAATAAACTATGTAACAAGCCATTGCAATAAAATTTTCTTTTCTTTATTGAGAATATATGAACAAAGATGCTATAACAATATACAAGAAGGATTCCATTTCATTACAATAATTTCACAAATTACAATAATAGAAGAATGTACACAATTACATACATAGCTTAATTGATCTTTGAAACAAATAGTTATAAATGGTCTAGGATCCTCCTTTCAAATCTTGGTCTTTTGTCGCTATTGTGGAGGAGAAGCTTCACTCAAGCACTTTTTTGCCAACCATGAGCTCATATGTAGTCCCTCGCACATCTATCATTCGATAGATGGCCCTACCCTTTGATGAAGAGATTTGTAGAGTAACCAGGTAATGAAAACCAACTGAGCTTAGTGTTGTGTGCTACATGACTAGAACTTGTAAACCCACAATCTAGGACTAGCATGCAATAACTGGATCATGGTGAATTGATAGTGGTGCTAGAGGCAATCACACTAATTTTTCCAAAGTGTTCTCACTCAGTACTTTGAGTGAAGGTCATTCTTTTCACTTACACTACTCAAGATCGATTTGAATTAAGGCCACTATAAGCTACACATAGTTATTTCCTTCAATGGATAATCTATAACCCTAGAGATAGCCTATCACCATTCCTAAAAACTTAGAATATATATACTTAACAAAGTAAAAGTACAAGTTCCCTCCCATAATGTATAAACAATTCTAGGAGTAAACCACTAGATATCCTAGTTAAATAAATAGCCTAGCTATGAGTAACCCTTAAGCTACCTTTGTTAAATCATATTTAGTATGTTAATACTCATGACAAACAAATCCTCCTATTATGGAGTAACTACAAGCACATCACAAAATAATATAATAGATTCTAATTCCTTCTTAAAGAAATACTATTTCCCCTAAATGCAAGTATTCATAATAGACAATTTAAAGCAATCATGAAGCAATTGTTCAAAGCTAAAACAATAAAAGAATATTATCCTCATGCCTATTTTCGCTTATCCAATTGATTGACTGCAAATCAGTTTTCCCACAACAACAACTAGCTTATGTTTGATTCCTTTAGCTATGCCACACTAACTCCCTTCTCTCAAGTTGATAATGCACTTCACTCAATATGCTATGACTTTCACAAATACTCACAACTCTCTCTCTCTCTCTCAAATAAAAATGAATATTGTAGATAAGAATTGTAGAGAAAAATGTATAAAATGTTGAGCACAATGCATATGAAATGCATCCCAAATAGATGAGTTTTCTCTACTATTTATACAGCAGCAAAGAGTCTTATCATCTTACAAAATAGGCATGAGTGTTGATAAAAATCACCATCCATAGCCACTCACTCAACTTAGCTAAAAGGTGGTGAACAAAGAAGAACATACTCAACAAAACAATGCTACAGGTCGACCTCTTTTGATTACAACAATTCTATAGGATGGCTAAAGATCTAGGGGGAGTGAAAAAGTCCCCAAGATCCAAGATACTATGGAAAAAAAACATAGGAAAAAAGGAACACACACATGTGGGTGAGTGCAGGATCATGGGGGTCCAAAAAGTAGTGATATGACAAAAAAGTGGCTGACGACTTTTTTGAATCCAAATTTGATGAAACACAAAGGGTTTATTGAGAAAATTGTTAGCATTCCACCAATATAAGATATTCCCTATTTTGAATTTAATAGATAATTATTATTAATTTTCTACATGTATTATGACTAAAGTCCTAATTGATAGGCTAATTGAAAAAAATCTACAATTCTCACTTGCAACTTTACATTTTTCAAATCCGAAAGATGCAACACATTCTATGCTTCCCATACTATATGATAAAAATAAAATAAAATTGAATTTCATAAATTTTTGACCAAGTTAACGTGGTCAAACAAACAAGTTTTAATATTTTTAAAAAGTTCTAATAAAAAACTCATAGCTAATTATTTACTTGCAAGAAAATTATTAAAAAAATACAACACATTTGGGCATGTGTCCTCTTCTTATATTGATTTTTTTTTTTTAAATATTTTTTGCTTGTACTTAGGGTGGTCAAACATACACTTTTTATTTTTTTCCTAAAAATTTAGTATTACTACATTGAAATTTAAAATTCTTACCAAATAGATTTACCTTTTTCCAAAAAAGACTAGTATCTTACAAACTATTAGTAAATAAATTTGTCCTTCGAAGATAAATATGAAAAATGACTCAGAATTCCCATAAAGAAGAAAAAAAATCACTAACAGTTGGAGAGATCAACATTAGATTGATGATCTTCCTCTGAATTTTGAAAAGGTACAACTCCCTTTTTATGATGTTTAATGAATTATAATGGGGTATGCTTTGAACTGTAAAGTAGAAAAGGAAGATCTAGCACCTATAGATACGAGAGACTAATTTAAAATGAAGTGGGTGAAAAAAAACAACACAAAGTTCATTTATCTCACACCCACAAGCGAGAATCAAGAAAAGAATGAGAAAAAAAATTCCCCTCAACAGATGAGTTAATTCAAATTCAAAGCTTCAGGATTAACCACACATACAACTTGATATAATAGAATAAACACTGGAGAGTAATTGCAAAGACTCAAAGTTCATTGGCAATCAAAAGAAAAAATTAACAAATTCATAGATTTGAAAACATCTTCCTTACTTCTCCAATATCAAAAATGTGAGCTCAAATACTCCACATCCCTATACAACAAGACTGAATTGAAAAGAAAAAAAATTGCCCACATTTCCCTTATTTCCCCTTTACAACATAAAACAATAAAAATTCCCCCCCCTGAGTTACAAAGTAGTCCCGAAGAGTAATAAAATTTGGCCCCAATGACTTCTAACTCCTATTTAAATAATTCATCCTCTCTTTTAGAGCTTTCAGTTATAGAAAATAATTCTTGAAAAATAAAAATATTCCTTTTCTCCTTCCCATAAATATAACCATCTAGAAACATCTACAAGCAATATACTCATTGACAGGTGTAATCATTGTATTTGATGATATTGGTTCCTTCTATTAGTTTGCATAGTCTTCTTTACCTAGCTCGTGCTTCTACCATCCTTCGCTATATCCAAGCTACTTCAATCACTTGAGGTATTGCTAACATGCTAGCCATGCTTGGTAGATAAAGTGTTATTGTATATTATTGGAAAAGTATTCATATTGCACCTAATACCAATGCTTTGTTCTCCCTATTTAATATCGGATCGGGGATGCTAAATTGAGAGGTCAAAGAATTTGGAGAAACTTTTGGGCTGGCATTAGGCCCAACATTGCTGATGCTCCGACCTAGGAAAAGACTTCCCAATTGCTTTGTAAGATAAATTGGGACAAACCTTTTTAAAATGATGATTTTAAGCCACTTCTTTATCATGATGAGCCTGATGGTGATTTAGGACTCATATTAGGTGTGAGAGATATTTCATTGGACTTTTGACTCCAAACCTAGTGCCATGGTGTTACCCAAACAAGAGATTGTTAAGAACTTGTGGCATGTGCTACCCGCGGCCTTGTCTCCATGTCATCAGATCATGTGTAGCGAAGGGATAGACAATTTGTTTGTATTTGAGCCAAATTAGGGTTTAAGATGTAATTTACCTGATACCTCGTTGGTATGTTAGGAAAAACACAAAATGACATGAAAGGTGAAAATTTAAAAAATTTGCAAGGTTTAAATTTGTGGGTAACATTTGGCTCTGAATGGGGACTAATTTTCCTAGGAAAAATAGAGAACACCAGTATCTTTGGCAAGGACCAGTGCTAGATCCATTGGGAAATAGAGTCAATAAGAGGAGGTATGGGGTGATACTTGCAGAAGGGCAAAGGGGAATTGGGCACAAACCAAAAAAAAAGCAAGCAAAAACTGGAACCAAAGTAGCAAGACAACATACACTAACACATGTCGAAAAACATGAAGCATACATGATGACAACAAATGACATAATGGAACATAAAGATAATGATGAAATTAAAAAAAACACGATGTAAACATGATACACAACAAAACAAAGTGTTAGTAGTGTATACACATAAAAATGGTCATGTCTATAATCCTGGCAATTAATTAAATATTTATTATTATTTAATTAATTTATCTAAAAGTCCTCTACATATGATTAAATTTAATTAATTTAATTATATTGTTCATTCATCTTATTCTTCCTTCATAATTAAAATAAATTTATTTTATTTAATTATTTTTATATGTCCACTTAATTAATTAAATAAATACATTTTATTTATTTAAATTAATTATCATTGTTTGAATTTAAATTAAATCTTTTGATTTAATTAAATTTAAATATTTATCTTTCTTCTATTTTAAATTCTTCTTCTAATTAATTAAATATTTCATTTAATTAATTTCATGAAAGTGGTTTAATTAAATAAACCTTATTTTATTAAAGATCTTGTGCTTTCTTTCTAAATCACAACTAGATATTTTATTAACTTCTGTTTTCTTCTCATATCATAATTAAATATTTTATTTAAATATGACATCTTCTGCTTTCTTCAAAAACCCTAATTAAAGCTTTCTTCTTATCACAAACTTTCTTCTGCTTTTAAAAGATTAATTAAATATTTTATTTAATTAAGAAAAAGCTGAATGTCATCCACAAATAAATAATTGAATTTTTAATTCATTATTTATCAGCTTTTAAATCTTTCTATTATTCTTTTAAAGAAAGATGATTTCTTATCTTCTTATCTTCTTCTCTGTCATAAAAATAGAAAAATCTTGTTTTCAAGTTTTCTTCTATTTTCTCTTCAGTTTCATCCTTCTTCAACCATTCGATCTGCCAGGAATTATCACAACCGTCAATCAAGACAACCAATCAGAATTATTCAAAAAACTCTATAAATACCTGTGTGAATCCAAGCATTGGTAATAGGCAATTAATTAGAGTTCATGCATTTAATTCATTTAGTATTCTCATATCATAGCATCATGTTTATTTCAAGCATATTAGTTCAATTCAATATCATAGCTTAATCTTGCATCATGCATCACATTTAAAATCTCGTTCTTTAGGAATATAGTTTGTTGAGCCTAGCCTACAAATCTGAGAGTAAAAGCTGGAATCAATAAAAACACTGAAGATAGAGGACAATAGGATGACAATTGAAGCAAAATACTGAGTTTGCATTTATTTACTTTTTATGTTCTGTTTTGATACAATGTCTTATTGGTGTGCTTGAATATTGTTTTACTTAATTTCATTATACATATTTTCGATCACACATTTCTGGCACCCACCATGGGGCCTATGCCCCCATTTTAGACTTCTTTCTTGCAGGTTTTCTGACATTCAGCAGTGCATCTGGAGATTCAAAAATTTTCCGTTTTGCAGGTGTTTTAGTGCATATGAAGACTATTTCGGCGCATATAGGAATTTCTGAAGAGCATATCGGAAATAGAGTGGTGCATATGGGAATTTCTGAATAGCATTTAGGAGTTTAATTACCGCATATAGGACATCATTAGTGCATTTCAAAAAAATAAAAATTTTGCATTCTAAGTTTAGCACATACAGTGTCTGTTCCTGTGCATCCGGGTTCTGTTCCTGCGCATCTGTATTTCTGTTATTGCGCATTTAGGTTTTGTTTTCGTGCATTCGGGTTCTATTATTGCGCATTTAGGTTCTGTTATTGCACATCTGAATTCTGTTTCTGCACATCTGGGTGATAGAGTCGCGCATCTGGGTTGTAACAGAGATTCTGAGTCTGACGCCTTCCGTAGACATAATTTCTTTTCTTTTTCTTGCTGGATTTAAAATGAATCAATCTAGGGTAGCCACCATATCTTTATCATGTAGTTAAAATAAACCCCATGTCTATTGTGAAGCAACATCTTCACTTAGATTAAATTATTTTTGATTTTGGTGCACCTAAAATGAATTTGTCTACTCTTCTTGACTGTGTTTGAAAGTGGTAGGTGAATATGCTCTCACCCTGTGCAAACTAGGTGATCAGAAAACCAGACCCACTTTTCCCTGTGTAACCTTGACTTGATAATCAAAGTCTCCTCTCCCCTTGCGCACTTGTGCGATCTTGGGTGTAAGAGAAACGGTTATTGACTCTAGAAATTGGGCCTGCCTGGGGATTTCATCACCTCAATGCAACTCAAACCGGCAACGGAGCTAAGGCCAAGCTACCCCCAACCGGTATATAAATGTAAATCTTAAGGGAAAACCTAAGGTTGCTTTTGCGGATGTGTCATACGGATGGAGTTGTACTCCCTTAAACCCTGTTGAGCTTAACCTCTTCAGGCTGGAGTGCCACCTTAATGGTGATTAATCTCTTGCCCCATGTATGGCCACTCGAACGGGGGTCCCGAACTAAAAAATCTTGTATAAAGCTAAAATCCTTCTATTAACATGACTGGATGTGAAGGCATCCACACTTCCAGATCTTTAGTAGAGGTGATCAGCCCATGGGAGTTTCATGGGGTTGGAAGCTTGGTTGGCTGAGAAGAGAGTGCACCGTATGGAGCCCGTGCGCCAAGCTTCGAATTCACATGCTCTTGATACGGTTGGAAACCCACGTGGAATCTAGCGGATATTGTCTGGCCTAACCTAGGTTGTGCTTGTCTTATTCTGTGCTTGGTTACGATCAACTTAAATCAGACTATTTGCTGTGTTTTCAAGAACATTAATTCAGATAAAGGGATCATCCAAAACGAACATGAAAAACTTCAGCTGAAAACTGGTCAAAAACTATCTTTGAAACTGTTTTAGCGCATCTAGGAAAAACTGTAGCGCATATACAATCTATTCTGGCGCATCAACTTCCTGGTTCAACGCATCTGAGTAATCTTCCAGCGCATTTAGGGACTGTTTTAGCGCATATACTTCTTGGTTTAGCGCATCTAAGCTCTGTTTCTACGCATTCAAGGTGTTCTGTAGCGCATTTGACTCTTTCTCCAGTGCACATACCTCTTTCTGTAGTGCATTTAGGGAACAAAATAGTGCTTTTAGGTTTCTGTCAAAATTTTTACAGACCCAAATTTTTGACATTTCTCTCCTATGTTGAGGAAGTGGAAATCAACCAAGTTTGTCAAGAAATCAGTCTTCAATAGGATCAAGAAATCCAAAATGAACTTAAGTTACAAAGAAACCTTAGACCGCAGAGAATTTTTGTATAAGAGTCGACACGTCTTGCTCCATTATCGCAAATTTCTCCATAGATACCAAGACTACATTAGAGGATTCACTAACGATTACGCTGTAGAACCTTTAGCTACTCAAGCATATTATCAAAGATTAGCATTATCTCAACATCACAATCTTAATCAACCTCTTGAGTTCAAGAATATACCACAACCTTCGATTGAATATTCAACGCATCCTAGTCAAATCCTTCAGTGACCTTTTTATCATATCCTAAGATTTCTTTCATATGCCTGTTTTTACAAGATCTCAATACAACAAAATAGGAGAAGAGTCTCAATGAGAAAGTCCTACCCATAACATTCAAGAAAAAGGTGAACGTGGTAATCCTCATTTTAGTGTGAATCACAATCCTCTTTTTAGTGACGACAATATGGCTGATAGAGAGGAAAATCCATCTCATAAGTACAAAGACATGAACAAAACTCCCGTAGATAGTGACAATGAGCAAGAGGAAGAACTTCACATTAGAGAGGCTGAACAAGACCCCAAGTTTCTTAAAGCCATAGAAAAGATCCTACAATGTGATAAAGAAAAGTATTTTCTCTTCCTAGCCGATCAAGGAGCTAAACTGCCTAAGGATTTTGATACTGATAAATTAAAAAGCAAAGAAGAAGAAACATCCCCATCTGATCTTACTGCTCTCACTCAACAATTTAAGGCACTCCAAGGACAAATCAAAGAGTTACAAGGGGGAACCACAACAAAGAAATACGCTCTTGATGACATATGTCCTTATCCTTTTGATAGAGATCTCAATATGATTCCATTTCCTATACATTGTGAAATTCCCAAATTTGATCGTTATAATGGGAAATCAGATCCAATTGATCACGTGAGAGATTTTCGAAACATGACTTTAGAGTTTGCACATGAAGACACTTACTTGCTGTGATTGTTCCCTAGGAGCCTTGGAGTTAACTCTATGGAATGGTTATCTAAGATTACACCTCCTATTCAAACATTTGAGGAATTGATCAATTTGTTCATAACACAATACGCCTACAACATCCAACACCAAATCACCATGATTGATCTTTGCAAAGTTGCACAAAAATCTGGTGAACCTTTCACTACTTTTCTTCAAAGATGGAGAAGAATGTTCGCTAGGTACCCACGGCATGTTCCTGAAAAGGAAAAAATGGTTACTTTCATCAATAGCCTAAATATAGAAATGAGCTATCACCTAAATCTACATTGTCCACCTTCCTTTGAGAAATTGATTAAGGATGCCATCACCATTGAAGGTACTCTGGTCAAAAGAGGGACAATAAAACTTGACAGGGACAACCCTAGCTCATCTAACCATTATAACAATCAAGACAAATCTAAATTTTGGACTCGCAACAAAAACATTGTAAATTCTAGTGTTGTAGATACAAATCATGTCTCGACTAAGCCATTTGTTTTGAGTACTTCAAATACTCCTCATAACAATAATTACAACAATGTCAATTCTATCATGAATCAAGGAAACAATCCTCCCCCACCAAGGAGCAACATGAATCAAAATCCTACTCTCAATCAAGGGACTGTCAGTAATCAAAATTACCGTGGAAACAACAACAACAACACCTTAGGGAATGCCTCAAACACAAACCCACAATGCTTTTCATTCTTCTCTAATAAGTGAACCTTCACTCCACTAGGACAATCCTTGGAATCTGGTTTCAAAGAGGTTATGGAAAAAAATGTCCTTACTTTGCCACCTCAACGCAATTATGAACCTAGTGTAAAACCTCCATCATGGAATGAAGCTTATTATTGTGACTATCATAGGTGCAAAGGTCATCGTACAAACAACTGTCAAGCTTTGAAGCATGCTATTCAAGACCTAATTGACAATGGCATTATCACAGTAGAAGGACAACAAAAATCCAATGAAGATCACCAAGCATTTCACAATCCTTTGCCAAATTATCAAAAGGGAGAAGCTTCTGACAAAATGTGAATCAAATCGATGACACTGTAATCCGTCACCTCTACATGGATGATGAGCGAATCAACGTTATAAAAATCAAGGAGAAGATAGACAATGGACAAGTTAATGTCACAATGAGAGCACAAGCTAAAGTTGTCTTGAAAGGTGCTTCTTCAAAATCCATTGAGCCCTTCCCTCAACATCGATATGACTTAGTTAACCAACTTTGAAAAACTCCGGTCCAAAATTCTATTTTAGAACTCCTAAAGATATCTCCTGCACATAAGGAAATTTTAGACAAGGCCCTTTTTGAAACAACTGTATCCACGAATTTGGATGTGAACCGATTTCAAGCCATGGTAGGACACTTGTCCTCACCCACATGTCTTTCATTCTCTGACAAAGATGATGTTTCCATGACTCATCCCCACAATTCATCATTATACTTAGAGGTCATGATCCACAAGTTCCGTGTAAAATGTGTCCTAATAGATGGAGGGGCTGGTTTGAATATATGTACCTTGAAGTTAGTCCAAGCTTTAGGATTTTCTGAGGACTCCATTGATCCTAGAAGAAAGATTACTATTAAAGCCTATGATGATGAGGAAAGAATTTCTAAAGGTCTAATCATGCTACCAATCAGAGTGGGACCTGTTATCAAAAATACCTTTTGTCAAGTATTAGAATGGGATCTGGTATATAACATCTTGTTGGGTCGTCCTTGGATCCATGAAATGCAAGCTGTTCTGTCCATGTACCATCAATGTCTTAAGTTTCCATATGATGGACAGGAAATCACTATATCAGCTGATAATTCAAACACCCAAACTTGTGCTAACATCAAAGCTAGTCATGATACTTTGGTTCCAAACAATCGAGAAGCGCTTGCTAATACTTCTCCTAAGAATGATACACAAATCAGTCAATTAGCCAAAAGCTTTGATAAGAAACTGCAGTTCATGGAAAGTGGAGTTGGGGAATATTCTCTCTATCTTGCTAATCTACCTACATCACCTCGATCACATGGACAACCTTCTATTACACAACAACAGATATTAGTAGCATCAACATCAGCACAACTACAAACAGAACCAACTACCAAGTTCAATAGACAATTTATCAAAGAAAAATTCCCTCTGGGTTATCCTAAAGATACAACAATTCTGAATTGGCTTTATAAGGATGAAGATGAAACAGTTCTAAATGTCACCTTACCAACTGACAGATATGGGAAAGGATATTTCATCATGCAAAAGATGGGCTATGAAAATGGCCCTATTGGAAAAAGAAAAGAAGGTGTAGTCGAGCCTATCCATCTTCCAGGGCTGGCTGCATATGATAAAACTAGACTAGGCTATGACTCTACTCCATCCAACCAATCATAGGGGAATGTCTTTACATTACAAGAAGGTTCTGATAAGAAGGAGGCATGTTTGGCATCAATCCTGAATTTCATAGAAAATAACTCTGATACAAATTCTGCTGAATATGAATGGGACACCATCCATGATGATGAATTTTGGAGAGACAAAGAGGTAGATGTCATACACAAATATACACCAACTTTAATCAAAGGAGAAGGTTCAGGGTCCCAACCACAAGAATCTAAACTACAAAGCAACTATGAGTCTAGTGATATTGAGTCGGATTTTAACGAACAAAACTATCAGGAGAATAGTACCATCATTGATCTACCTCATACCTCAGATCCTACCGATAACTCTATTTTGACCCTAACCATCGCCGATTTCACACGACCAAATGACTTGTTACCTTTAATCCATCTTGATCTCATTGACTGGGATCTAACTGAACCTATTGATATACCTATTTTTCCAAATGACAAAGCTATCATAAACTTCCTTTCCGCAGACGATGCAAATGATTGTTCCACTAGCGATTTTCGGCACAAAGTTTTTAATCAGGAGAATGTCAAGTCTCCTAGCTGCAAAAATAAAAATAAAGAAAAATGATCTAGTGGTGAAAACCAGAATCTGGTAGTGCTAGATCAAACAAAAGATAAAATAAAGAGCGTATCAGATGGTGAAAACCTTTTCAAGGCACCAGCTGATGGGACTCTTGACACTCTCCCAGAGCACTATCATGAGCGATCTCCCATTTTGATCGATCCTACAAAGGAAATTAATATTGCAACTATAGATAATCCAAGGATTCTACAGGTAGCTGAATCAATGACAGATAATGAAATCCCAGGGTTCATGAAATTTCTCAAAGAAAATCAAGTCAATTTTTCTTGGTCATACGTAGACATGCCAGGTCTTGATCCTGATCTCATAATGCATCATTTGTCTATCAAACCAAGAGCTAAACCAGTGAAACAAAAACTCAGAAAAATGCATCCTCATATTGCACTATTGGTTAAAGAGGAACTTAAGAAACTCCTAGATGCAGGATTTATAAGATCAATTGCCTATGCATAATGTATCTCCAATATTGTCCCAGTAGCAAAGCTAGATAAACACATTAGAGTGTGCACTGATTTAAGAGATCTTAACAAGGCCTGCCCTAAGGATGACTTTCCACTTCCAAGCATTGACACTATAGTTGATTTAACAGCTGGCCATGCCATGTATTCATTAATGGATGGTTTCTCTGGTTACAACCAAATCAAGATTGCACCAGAAGACCAAGAGAAAATAGCTTTCACTTGTCCGTGGGGAACATACTGTTGGAATGTCAAGCCTTTCGGTCTAAAGAATGTTGGGGCTACTTATCAAAGACCTATGACTATGATCTTTCATGACATGATGCACACAATCATGGAAGATTATGTGGATGACATATTGGAAAAATCATACACTAGAGAAGGACAACTGGAGATACTGTCAAAAATATTTACCAGATTGGAAAAATTCAAAGTTCACCTAAATCCCAAGAAATGTGTTTTTGGGGTCACATCTAGAAAACTTTTAGGATATATAGTTTTAGAAAAGGGAATTGAAGTAGATCCTGCTAAAGTTCAGGCAATCATGGAGATGCCTCCCCCAAAGAACATCAGTCAATTGAGATCATTACAAGGGCGACTTCAATCCATAAGAAGATTCATTGCACAATTGGCCGACAAAAGTCTACCGTTCACACATCTTCTGCATAAGAACGTTCCTTTTCGGTGGGATGACAAATGTGAAATGGTATTTCAACAAATCAAGCAGTACCTGATGAACCCACCAGTTCTAGTACCACCAAATTCAGACAAACCATTGATCCTGTATATTGCCACCACCGAGACATCTTTGGGGGCATTATTAGCACAAGAAGACTGTGAAGGGAAAGAATGTGCAATCTATTACATTAGCAGAACACTAACAAGTCATGAACTTAACTATACTTTCATTGAAAAGGCTTGTTTAGCAGTAGTCTTTGCTTCACAGAAATTTTGACATTACATGCTAAATCATACAATCAATCTTATTTCAAAAATTGATCCACTCAAGTACCTACTCAGTAAAGCATCACTAACAAGAAGGTTAGCAAAATTGGTTATGATTTTGAGTGAGTTTGACATCCACTATGTTGATCACAAAGCAATCAAGGGACAAGTTATCGCTGATCAACTAGCAGACGCTCCCCTACAAGCAAAGCACCCCTTGCACATTGAATTTCCAGATGCCGATGTTTTCACTACAGAATCCAAGCAACTATGGTCCTTATACTTTGATGGTTCTTTTACTCAACATGGATCGGGGGCATGCATTCTCTTTGTCACCCCTCAAGGAAATACTATTCCTCGGTCATATAGGCTAATGTTTCCATGCACCAATAACATAGCCGAATATGAAGCACTAATCACTGGACTAAAGACAACATTGGAATGGAGAGTTACCGAGCTACAAGTTTATGGTGACTCACAGTTAGTCATTAACCAAATCAATGATGATTTTCAGACTAAAGATGACAAATTGTTGCCATACAAAAAGATGATCGATGACTTCAAGAAGTACTTTGTGGACATCCAATTCACACAAATTCTAAGGCTTGATAACAAAGTAGCTGACGCTATGGCTACGATAGCATCATTGGTACAACTCCCAAAAAAATAGACTCACTATGAATTTCTAGTGGAACAATTATTTGCACCTGCTTATGACACACCCGAAAGCCAAATTATCTACCACTTGGTAGGATCCAATTCACCCTGGTATGGTAACATTTATGCCTACCTAAAAGATGACATTTTACCACCCGACTTATCCCGTAACCAAAAACATAACTTTATCTGACAATCCTCTCGATATACCCTTATCGCTGATACCCTTTATCGCCGCGGTCTTGATGGTACTTTACTTCGATGTCTTGAATGTGACGAATCCGACAAAGCTTTACAAGAAGTTCATGGGGGCATTTGTGGTACTCATTCGAGTGGACTAACTTTATCCAAGAAATTGATTAGAATGGGTTATTACTGGCCTAGAATGGAGAGGGAATCATTCACTTTTGTTAAAACATGCTCAAAATGTCAGATTCATGGGAATCTTATTCATGCTCCTGCACAAGAACTACACTCGTTCACACCAACCTAGCCATTTTCTCAATGGGGGTTAGATCTAGTAGGAAAAATTCATCCTTCATCTTCAAATGGGCATAAGTTCATCATCATGACGACATAATATTTCACTAAGTGGATTGAGGAAGTACCTCTCTCTAAAGTCACAAGAAAGAAAATTTCATCTTTCATACTCAATTACATTATTTGTCAGTATGGTATTCCTAATGCCATTATTACAGATAATGGTCGACCTTTCAAGAATCAGGATGTTGATGAACTCTGTAAAAGATTCCATATTCAGCACAGATATTCAACACCTTACTATCCTCAAGGGAATGGCCAGGTAGAGGCCTCAAACAAAACTATACTAAATATTTTGAAGAAGACTGTAAATGACTCAGGAAAAGATTGGCATGTTCAACTCAATCCCGCCTTGTGGGCTTATAGAACTAGTGTCTGAACGCCAACGGGAGCAACACCTTTTGCTCTTGTCTATGGAGCAGAAGCCATATTGCCTTTAGAGGTTGAAATACCATCACTAAGAGTATCACTGAAAGGTCTCATAATAGATGATGAATATAGAGTTTCCCGACTACAAGAGTTAGAACTTCTAGATGAAAAGAGACAGAGAGCAACTGACCATTTGAAGGCATACCAACAGATGATGTCTCGCAGTTATAATCACAAAGTAAAGCCACATACCTTTCAGGTGGGTGATCTAGTTCTGAAAGAAAATCCACGTAATCAGCAAGACAGAGAAAAGAAAGGAAAGTTTGAACCAAATTGGCTAGGCCCTTATGTGATTATCGCAGTCTACGGTTCGGGCGCATACAAGTTATCAACGCCAGAAGGAGACCTGTTTGACGAACCCATCAACAACATGCATCTTAAGAAGTATTATGTTTAAGTCAGCTATCATCATCCAGAAAAGTCCTGAAGAAACACAAAAATAGCATAAAAAGTCCTGAAGAAATACAAAAATAGCAGAAAAAGTCCTGAAGAAATACAAAAACAGCAGAAAAAGTCTTGAAAAAAATTCAAAAAAATCAAAAAAGTGTCATAGGGTGAAAACCTGGCAAACAGGCAGTCTATTGACAGAAAAATACAAAAAATAAAATAAAATAAAAAATAAATCAAAAAGAATTCAGAAAAATGCAATAAAAACAGATAGTGAAAATCTGGCAAATAGACGCTATCTGTACCTCTCCATCTATTAATTCCTGTTTTGCACTTTGGCTTTTTCAACTTCCTTTTTCCACATCTTTTCTTTTTCGAATCTTAGGGTTATTATTGCATCATCCTGCCGTCATTTGCCTAGAGTGATAAAATGTCTTACCATGGCTTGATCGTTGTACATATTCCTTTCCACAAGTTGTGTTAATAAACGGGGCAAAAACTCAATTGGGGGCACTTAACTTTGAGAGCATACTAAAACAGTTGAACAATGTCATAGGATCTGATCATATGAACAAACAACAAACTCATGTAAAACCTTATCCAATCATCGAAGCCTTATCATGAACAATTTTTAGCTGATACCATATCATTGTCTATTGGATGGTCCAAAAATCTGAATAATGTATGAAATAACAGTATTACACTTGGAACAAAAGTTGTTTGATTTTCGATATCATTACTCTGGAGCACACTCAATGATGTACTGAACTAGAGTGGCAAGGAACAAGAATGATTTTTCTTTGTTTGTTGTCTTGAGGTTAATGGTCAATCTGATGCAAATATGTCACAGAATATGATTACCAAAGCAATATCATCGATGACAGTTCCACATTTGCATCAGAAGGGTGGTTAATCTTTGTCTGTTTATGCAAGAAATGCTTAGGTCATCTCAGTTCAATTATACCTCGATGCTTGTGTTCGCTTGCTACATCAAAAATCATGAAAGTTGTACTTTGGTCATCATTGGCGCTAATTTCCCCTATGATGCTTGTACATACTTCCAAAATTTTAAATGCTCTATGATGATTCAAGACGGCTTATAACGGGCTCAACAAATTGGTTAGTTTCATTTAGTTGCATATTTGTTAGATCATTGTCTATATCTGCATATTGGATTCACATCAGTGTTTTGAAAGGCTGAATGAAAACATTAACGGTATTCATGTAGTTTTGAACTCTTTGTGGAGGACATTTGGACATCTCATTCATCATCATTTCATCATTATCATTTATCATTTCTTTCATTCATTTTATCATTATCCTTCTCATTTCTCATTCATTTATTTTATCCTTCATTATCATTATCATTATCATTTATCCTTCATTATCATTCATTATCATTTTATCATTTATCATTCTCATTATCATTTATCCTTCATTATCATTCATTATCATTTTATCATCATCATTATCATTTATCATTTATCATTCATTATCATTTTATCATTATCATTCTCATTATCATCCATTATCATTTTATTGTTATCATTCTCATTCTCATTTATCATTCATTATCATCATCTTTATCATTATCATTCTCATTATCATTTATCATCTATCATTATTGTTACCATTATTATTCTCATGTCTCATTCATTCATTTTTATCATTTATCATTTATCATTATCATTGTCATTTATCATTATTATTTCTATCATTAGACCCTTATCTCATATCATTTCATTACCATTGTTTTCATAACATTATCATTTCTTATTCATTTATCATTTCATATCAATGATCATTACTTTTTCTTTCATATCTTTATCATTTATCATCCCATTATCATTCGCTATTATTTATCATCATCATCTCATATCATTTCATTCCATTTCACTCATTCATCATTTCATTTTTCATCGCATTGCCATTTTCCTTACATAAACATTACCATCATTTATCTTTTCATCATTATCATTATCGGTATCACATTCATTATCTATCATTTTCATATCACAATTTCATGATGCATTTCATACACATACTATTCATTTCTGCATTTGAAACAAAAATAAAAAATCAACAACTCATATTTACATTATCACAAATCATTGCATCTACATCCTAGATCATCCATTTGCCTCATATCATTAGATCATCTTGCATCATAAGATTAGTCCACAAAAACAATAAAAACATATCAAAATCCATCTCATATCATACATACATACAAGTAGCATCCATATCACATCAAAAATGCACAAACATATCATCATCAAAAACATCGCCGTTGCATATCATCGCTCATCAAAATAATACAAATGTCCAATGTCCAATGAAGCTAAAAAGTTCAAAACATAATACATGAGATATGATCAAAACTCAATATACATGCCCTGCATATGTGCAAAATATATCAGCCCCAAACAACTAGCTCGTAGATGCCCCTAAAGGAGCTAGTCCAGAAGGAGGTGGCCTGCCACTAGTCCCTACATCAGGATCTTGTTGAAGCCTTATAACCTCTCTGTCATGTGTCGATGTCCGTGATCGGGTCCTCGTCCTGCTATGTGATCATGGATAAGGCTCTCGCCGCTCGGGAGGGCATAACTCCTCATATCGAACTCTGTAGTACTCAGCCTCTCTGGCTGCCTCAAATCCCTCCGCAATGGCCTCCCATAAGGATGTACTCTCTACGGTACCCATAAGTCTCTGTGCCACACCCTCGGCCTCTAGTGCCCGTCGTCTAAGTGCATCCCTCTCCGCTACCAACTGTGCCACCTGGGAATCAGGGGCGGGCATCTGAGCCTGTACCTATGCCTAAGCCTGAACCTGTGCCTGAGCCTGAGCCTGAGCCTATATCTACGTCTGGGCCTGTGAAAGCTGTGCCTGTAACTGCACTATCACACTCTGAGCCTGAGCTAGCTGGCTTTGCAGTTGTGCCTGCTGTCCCTAAAAGGTCTGAACCTGAGCCTATAATGCAACATTCTATGTCTGCTGAGAAGAGGATGACACCCTAATCACTGTCTGTGGTATGCCACCGGATCTGGCTCGCTGAACAATCTGTGCTCTGCCCAGACTATCCAACCTCTGCTGCCTCTCCTCATCCCCATCATCTCCCCTATCATCTCCATCATCCGAGCTATCCTCGTCTCCATCTCCGCTCTCCTCTCCTCGATCTTCGCTCTCCTCACCCTCCTCATCTCCCTCCTCCTCCTCTCCGTCGACCACATCCTCCTGTCTCCCTACCCCTTGCTATGGTGCTACCCCAATCGCCCATGGCTCATCTGGCACTGTAAATCATGGAAATGGATGCGTATGAAAGTACTGTGCATAATCATCTGTCATCCTTGCATCCTGCACCTCTGGCCTGTCGGTCCATACCTCAGGCTGTAAGGTAGAATACTTGGTGTATGCTGCCTGGTATCGAATGCAAGGTCCCCATCCTGGATCACCCTTGGGCCGCCCATAATGCACAATGCCTTGGGGCATCCCCTATGTAAATCCAAACTGTCTCAGGACCCGTAATGCCAAAAATCTCTCGATAATAAAGGGGGTCCGCCCTATCAGATATCGCGGCATGCAGACAAATGGCATCTCCAAGTGATCATTCGCCCATGCCTCGCAATCCATGTAGGGTCTCCATATCATTGCATCAATATCATCCAATACCCGTCGCCAATACTCTACCTTGCCCAGCTTCTGCTGGACAAGTGCACCAGAATATGCATACACATAGGGCCTCCCTGCTGGCCTAGCTCTCGTACAATGTGGTCTCATGATTGCAATATGCTCCCACGCCCAGATCTGTAGAAGCGTCACCCCACTCGCCAAGCTAGTGGATCCTCTGTATACAACCTGATGGAGATCATGATACATGTCGGCCAATACACAGCTCCCCCAGGCGAATCTCCGTGGCTGTGTCACCAACCACTCCAACATCCTACCCCAACCAACTGCAAATCCCTTAGATCGATGGTCCAGTCCAAGGAAGCCTCCAATAAATGCAACCAACACAACAACTAAGGCTAGATACCTGCTGAAATCCTCCCAATCTATCTAGTAACCACATATGCTCGCATCACCACATACCCGTCGTAGCGCCTCGATACCACCAATCTCCTTGTGGTCATAAACCAAAAGGGCACCAACAACTGGGATCCCCAGAATCCTGTACACATCCTCAGGCGTCACACTCATGTCACCAGTCGGCAAGTGAAAAGTGTTATGCTCCGAGTGCCATCTCTCTGCCAAAGCGGTCAATAGTCCCATGTTGGCTCGAATGCCTCGCGGCATCGCCAACAAAGGTCCCAGTCCACAATCTGAAATCAACTGTAACTCTGCAGGAGTAAGCTCTCCTATTTGCTCCCAACATAATGGGAACTGCTCTCTAATCTGGAGGCTTTTGAAAGCCTCCTATTTTGTTTGATCATCACAAATGACACATAAATCAGATTCATATCATGTGATCTATCTAGCCAACAAATCATATCAATGACCCATATCAAGTGCTACATCAATCTATCTGAATGTCAAATCAATCTATTCTATCATCATCTACTATTTGTTTTTTCTTTTCAGGAAAGCAAATTTATCAACACACAAATCATTTTCTATTTTTACTTCAATTATGAATACAAATTTATATCCTCATCTTACTATTTGGTTTCTATCGCAGAAAACAAATTATCAAACATCTACTCTTTGTTTTTCAATCGCGAGAAGCAAAGTTATCAACCACAAAATTAATCAATCAATCAATTTACTCTTTGATTGTTCGTCACAAAGTTATCAGCTATCTACTCTTTGTTTTCTATTTTGGAAGAAAAGTTATCAGTCCTCTATTGGATTTTCTATCAAATCAGCATGCTGGTACTACAATTTATCTATCTATTGACTAAGGAAGCAATTTAAATCATCATTTTTCATCACACAAGCGTTCTGTGGAAAATTTCCTAAATGCGCTATTCTATTGCCCAGATGCGCTAAAACACAAATGTGCTAAAGTTTTTCTCATATGCGCTAAACTATTTCCTCGATGCGCTAAAACTCGGGATGCGCTATTCTATCCTGCCTATGCGCCACTCTAACTCTCAAATGTGCAACTCTATCAATTTCAAACCCTAGCCCTATATGCGCAATTATGTGCCCTAGATGCGCTATAGGTTCAAACTAGCCGATTTTACCCTAGATGCGCTACTTTATCTATCGAATGCACTACAAGATCATTTTTAACCTATGCCTAGATGCACTACGGAATTTCCTATATGCGCTACAAAATTTTTCGAATGCGCTAAAACTTTTCTCAAATGCGCTAAAACGTGTGAACAAAACTGAAATCCGATCTAAAACATTTGAAAAAATTGATTCAAAATGCAAAATTTGAAATCATAAACGGTTGGAATCACTCACCGGTGGTCCATACGCAGCTAGTTTCTGGTATCGGCGTGCTCGCTCGAATCTATACCTGTGCAATGGGATCTCCATCTCACCAAGTCACTATCAGAACTCACTTTTCATTGTAGCAGCAAGGTGAAAATGACACTTCATTTTACCTCTTTTTACCTTTTAAGGGTCTATTAGGGTGGGGGTTAATGGCATTTTTCATTCCTTCCATATTATTTTTTCACCAGGCCATCACAAACATCATTTATCGGGAGCTAAATCACTATTGCCTTATCATTCTCGACATCATCTTCCGTGATTTACCTCCTGAGGGGGCATCATCGACATCAAAAATCAGAAACATATCAGGGGCAAATTTTATTATTTTCTTTGAAGCAATGTGTTTCACACATCACTTCAAAGAGGGGCAAAATGTATACACATAAAAATGGTCATGTCTATAATCCTGGCAATTAATTAATTATTTATTATTATTTAATTAATTTATCTAAAATTCCTCTACATATGATTAAATTTAATTAATTTAATTATATTGTTCATTCATCTTATTCTTCCTTCATAATTAAAATAAATTTATTTTATTTAATTATTTTTATACGTCCACTTAATTAATTAAATAAATACAATGTATTTATTTAAATTAATTATCACTGTTTGAATTTAAATTAAATCTTTTGATTTAATTAAGTTTAAATATTTCTCTTTCTTCTATTTTAAATTCTTCTTCTAATTAATTAAATATTTCATTTAATTAATTTCATAAAAGTGGTTTAATTAAATAAACGTTATTTAATTAAAGATCTTGTGCTTTCTTTCTAAATCACAACTAGATATTTTATTATCTTTTGTTTTCTTCTCATATCATAATTAAATATTTTATTTAAATATGACATCTTCTGCTTTCTTCAAAAACCCTAATTAAATCTTTCTTCTTATCACAAACTTTCTTCTGCTTTTAAAAGATTAATTAAATATTTTATTTAATTAAGAAAAAGCTGAATGTCATCCACAAATAAATAATTGAATTTTTAATTCATTATTTATCAACTTTTAAATCTTTCTATTATTCTTTTAAAGAAAGATGATTTCTTATCTTCTTATCTTCTTCTTTGTCATAAAAATAGAAAAATCTTGTTTTCAAGTTTTCTTCTATTTTCTCTTCAGTTTCATCCTTCTTCAACCATTCAATCTGCCAGGAATTATCACAACCGTCAATCAAGACAGCCAATCAGAATCATTCGAAAAACTCTATAAATACATGTGTGAATCCAAGCATTGGTAATAGGCAATTAATTAGAGTTCATGCATTTAATTCATTTAGTATTCTCATATCATAGCATCATGTTTATTTCAAGCATATTAGTTCAATTCAATATCATAGCTTAATCTTGCATCATGCATCACATTTAAAATCTCGTTCTTTAGGAAGACAGTTTGTTGAGCCTAGCCTACAAATCTGAGAGTAAAAGCTGGAATCAACAAAAACACTGAAGATAGAGGACAATAGGACGACAATTGAAGCAGAATACTGAGTTTTCATTTATTTACTTTTTATGTTCTGTTTTGATACAATGTCTTATTGGTGTGCTTGAATATTGTTTTACTTAATTTAATTATACATATTTTCGATCACACAAGTAGCAAAATATTTGACTTGGTAAGGCAAAGAGACCTCAATCTTAAATTTTCTCAAAGACCAAATGTCTTCCATCAAATAAATGTTAGCTCCCATAAGGGCTGGAGTTGAATACACATAACTCATGGAACACATGGCTCCATTGGAAGCAAGACGTATTATGCTAGATGGCCTTGTTAAAAGGTGTTCATGACACACCATAACAAATTCTGATATTTGCTAGGTTAATCACAAACTAGAAGGCACACGAGTTAGTGAGGACTGATTTTGACTAGGTGAGACCCCTCACCATACCAAGAATTATACCTCCTTATAAATATGATAAGATGTTGAAAATGATCAAATTGCCATAATAAGTTAAAATCCTGTGAATAAAGTGGAGAAAAAAATACAAAACTCACCTCAGGGGGTGAAATAAAGCTCAACTCAGGAGGCACAACAAAACTCACCTCAGTGGGTGCAAAAAACTCACCTTAGGGGGTGTAAGAAAACTCACCTTAGGGGGTGCATAATGATAATAGGATAATACTAAAAATTCAAGGGATATTGTATCAACACCACCACAAGAGATGATTCAAAAAACCAAAGTGGCTTAGCTTAATCATACAAAATATCACACATTTAGGGGATACGAGCCATGACATCACCAACAAGAGAGGACAAGACATGGAAAAAGAAATTCACACTTTAGGAAATACTAATCCCAGCATTACCGCCAAGGGGAATGTAATATGTTAAGAAAGGTCACACTCTTGAAGGATATCAAGTCCAAAATCCCCAGAAAGGAAACATATCACATGAATTAAGAAGGCCACACTTTGGTTGACAAGGTCACAATTCCTAGGATATGTATGCTATCATCACTAAGAAGGGATAATTCTTATGCAAACAATGAGCGAGGGACTATATGCCCCTCTTTAAAATGTTAGTGTACTTGCTACACTAACTTTTAAGGAGATATAAAGGGATCCCAAGAAGGCATACACCTAGGAAAAGGCTACCTAACCCCTTGCCCCCCAAGTGTGAGGACAAAGGTGAGCCAAATTGATTATAACATGCTTCTCCTTACAAAATGAAATATGATTGCATAAAGCCAAATTAGACCCTTATGGATGATAGTGAACTTATGTTATGACACTATAGCTATGACTGGGAAAGGAGTGAAATATATGAATTTTAATCTAAAATATGTTCAACTTGATCCCTATAAGGAGAAAATTCTCTTAATTTCTTCTTTAAAGCACAACATTCATCGATAAGATATCCAAGTGTTCTATGATATGCACAATAAGACATATTTGTACTCCTTTTCTTATCACCTTGTTCATGAATGAGTGGAAATGCAATTTGTCCTAGTTTGAGAAGTGTGTCTAAGGTTTGTTAAGTCTTAGTTATAGGATGTAGGAAAGGTAACTTCTTAAGTTTGTATTTCTTGTTTGACAATCTAGATGTTTGTTGTAAAATTGGATGATCTTGGTAAGTTCCTAGTCCTTTAGTATCTTCAAATGTTTTTTGTTCTAAGAGAGCATGTACTTCATTCTCATTCTTAATGTCATATCCTTGTTCCCTCAAAATCTTAAAGCCTTGTCCATAACTCTGTTTCAAGTTAATGGATGTTCTTGTAACTTTATGCTCATATAATGGGGGATTGGTTGATGTAATTTCTTTGTGATTATTATTGATAGGTTCTTCCATGCATGTTGGTTGATGTATGTTTTTTGATTCTGTTTCTAGATGTAAAACAGTGAATGTTTCAAGTGGTGGCATGGTAAGATAAAATGTTGCATTATTCTCAAGGTTACACATGTAATTTTATATGAATTCATGCATGCTCTCTTCATCTTGACCTAGGATTTATGTAGACACTGGAAAATTTCTTAAACCTATGAACGCCATTTTTCATATCAATTCCTCCTTTTTCTTGCATATTTAAATAATTTTAATTATTTAATTTTCTTCTAAGGTCATATTCCTCTATTAATTAAATAATTCTTAATTATTTAATTAATTCATTTTCTTCTTATTCCTCCCTTGATTAATTAAATAAATTATATTTATTTAATTACATCACTAATTAATTCTCTTTTCCTCTATAATTAAATAAATTCTAATTTTATTTAATTATTTTCTATTTTCTACTAATTAAATAATTTTTTTAATTATTTAATTATTCATTAGCTTTTGCTTCTATAATTAAATAAATTTTATTTATTTAATTACTTTCCACCTTTCCCTCCACTATTAAATAATTATTTTTAATTATTTAATATTTTGTCCTTTTCCTCCACTTTTAATTAAATTGTTATTTTAATTAAAAGTCAACCTTTTCCCTTTCTTCTATAATTAAATAATCATTTTTATTTAATTATTCACTTTACCTACTAAATTAAATAATTTTATAATTATTTAATTTTCTCCAACAACCTCTTTTTTTGTGTCATTCTCTTTATCCATGTCATTCTTATCTCTTCATATCTCATTTAATTTCCACCCTTGGTTGAATTATTTTATAATTAATCTCAACCATTCATCCTTAACCAAGTCCTATATTTTCCCTAATTTATCCCTAAGCCTATTTCATACTACATCTTTCAATCTTGGCCATTGATTTTCATGTCATATTGGCTTTTAATCCTAGCCCTTCATCCAAATTTGGTATTTTATAAAAGAGACCTATCATTGTCATTTTGATCAACATCTTTTATGCTAATGTCATTCTATTGGAATCATGAGCAACCACATTCAAATCTTCAAAAAATCAACATGGGTGAACCCACAAAAGTGGTTTACAATTGGAGTGAGGAAGGAAAAGTTGAAAAAAATGACCCCATGCCAAAAAATTTCATTTTTGGGGTTCGAGAGAACTAATAGGTTCGAACGAACCAAAAGAAGGTTCACTAGAACCTAGGTTCGAGCAGACCCATTTAATGCATGTTCCCACCATCTCGCCAATAAAAACAATAAAAAACCCTTTTTGAAAGGGGGGTCGCTCGAACCCCCCTAGTTCGAGTGAACCCCCCTTTTCCCACCTTCCTACTCTCTGGCACCAAAAAAATCAAAAATTTTTCCCTTTGAAGCTCGGGTTGACGATGGAAATGGAGGAGACTTCACAAACCCAATTGGAATCAGGTAGTCCTCAGAACGAGCTATCCAATAGCTATAATTTTAATATGTTTTGGTTTTATTATGTATTTGTTTTTTTAGTTTTACTAAATATAGTTTTTTCACCGAAAATCAAGCTCTTTGTTCTGCACATGTGGAAAAATAGAAGATTATCAATTTTTTTTTTGAAAAATATGAGTGCACTAGATATTGAAGTCCTTGATCCAACAAAAAAATGAATTTCTATATATAAAAAAAAAGTTACGCGTTATACGGTCTGCCTATGTCTAAATTGTAATTGGTTTGACTTTGAAACTTGATTAAGGAAAAAATATTCAATAAAACACTATCTCACTAAGTGGAAGCACTAGATATCGGAGTTACAAATCTAAATTCGAATGAATTAGAATTTTATCCTTCATGGAAAAAAAATTATGCATTATACGGTGAGTGTCACTTTTTAAAAATGTTGTTTTTTGAAAAAAACTAGTTTTCAAGGGAGATGGAAAAAGAAGTGCAATCTGATTCCAAAATTTTTGAAAAAATATATTTAGAATTTACATACAAAATGTCACGAAACTCTAGTTTACATCATCTTCAAATTCCTCACGGTTTAGCCACTATAGCTGCCCAAAAGTGAAGATTTTTTTAGAAAAAAATATTTCAGTATCCAGTTTGGCCAAAAGTTGTAAACCAGTATTGTGGGATCACACACATAATAAATTCAATATTTTGAGGTTTGCATGTATTTGATTTATTTTGAGGTTTGCATGCAATTTGGTTTGATTTAAGCTATTTTTATGCATTTTCTATTTCTATCCATTTTACATGCATACATTTTGGTGAACCCAACGTGAACCCCCTAACTAATTTTTGCCTCAATATTTTGAGAAATTTTGAGGAATTTTGGAGTTGTATCCACTTCACTTGATCTATCTTGCTTTTTTTGTAGGTTTTGTTAGCTTTTCATTGTATGTTTTGCATCATTCTTGGACAAACCCCTAGGTTCTAAATATTTGACCATATCCCTTAAAAGGCTATGAAATTTTAAACAATTTTTTTTCTACAGGTTGGGGATGGTACCAAGAGCTTTCAAACAAAAAACTATATTTTTTGGATTTGTTTAATATTATTTATAATTTTTTTATGATTTTTCATGAAAATTTAAATTTGAGAGCAAATTAGAAATTTTTTGGAGTTTCTTATATTTTTAGAAATCTCTCAAAATTTTAATAGGGGTCTATTCTTTATGTTTTTAATTTTGATGAAAAATAATTAACAAAAAATCAAATATTTGAAAATTAGGGTTTTAGAAAGATTTGATCATATCTCACAAACGATTGTAGATTTTTTCACAAAACATTTTTTGCAGGTTTGGGATGACATCAGAAGATTTCAATAAAAAAACCAATTTTTTGGATCTATTTTTAATTATTACAAGAAAATTACGAGTTTTCATAAAAAATAATTTTGGGAGGAAATCAAAAAATATTTCAAAAAATTTTATATTTTTCAGAAAGATCTTAGAATTCTAATGGGAGTCTACTCTTTATGTTTTTTATTTTGATAAGAAATAATTCAGAAAAAAATAAATCTTTAAAAATTAGGGTTTCCAATAAATCTACTCTTTAGAGCACAAATCAAAGAATTTTTTATATTTTTAGAAATCTCTTGAAATTTTAGTGGGCGTTTGTTCTTTGCAATTTTATTTTTGAGCTTAAAATAATTATAATTTAAATAAAATCTTTGCTAATTAGGGTTTGGTAAGGTTTTAAGCTAACCCTTTAATATTAGTGATCAATTATCTTATTAGGGTTTTGGATTTGTTGTTGGTTTTGTTAATGTGCAGAAAACTAAACTCTTCAAAAGGAAAATTGGATCAAGTGGGAAAAAATTTGGAGCTAAAGAAAATCTAGGAGCACACTTTTCAACTCATATCTTTATCTTAGACTTGTTTACAACATCACACTTTCAATTTGGGCTTAAAAAGAACAAGTGTCTTCTCAAAATCATACTTTCAATTTGGGCTTAAAAAGAACAAGTGTTTGCATTGGTTGGTGATCTTGTTTGTTTTTGGAGGTGTGTATGCTCTTCCCTTGCATTTCCATATGATCTTTTGAATCAAAAGCACTCTTCAACACTCTCATTTTCATATCACACATTTCAATTTCTAAGGTTAATGAACATTTCTTGTGTGATCAAATACATGTATATGCTCTCTCCTTGCATTATCATATAATCTTGGAGATCAAAAATATTATTTGCATCACTTTTGTGTAACCTTCCTAGGGGGATTGCCTAGAGAAGTGATCACTCTAGGGGTGACCTCAACTCTATCATTCTAGCAGAGTATAAATAGCGGGGGGTGAATCTAAAGGCATGCTCTTGGAAGTAGAATCTTGTCAATCCTGGATAAGCCCCAAAGAACTTTCTACCTTTGGAAAGTGAAGGTGGAGTGTGGGTTACCCTCTCCTCTTGGCTGTTCAACTTTATTCTCCTTTCAAATTCATGGAATTGGGCCTCACATACCCACATGGTATATAGAGGACATCCCTAGGTCCTTATGCATCCTAGTTTAAGACTATTGGCCAATCTACCCACTTGAACAATTGCTAGGATTGTTCTTGTGCTTGGAAGTGTCTTCTTATCATAATCATTTGCATTACATATTGTATCAAATATTTTCTTGTGTTTGTGAATGTGTATTCAAGATATAAATCTTAATCAAGAAAGAAAAACCATAAACCAAAATAAAATTAGAAAACTCAAAAAAAAAAATTAAAAATCCAAAAATATTAGAAACATTTAAAAAAAATCTAGGTGTCCTCCAATCAAGCTATCTACATAATCTCCAAGTCAAAATTTTCAACCTCATTCTCCATCCTAGTCATCATAATCATTCCTCATCATCCTAGTTCCAATTCTCCATCCTAATAATCCTATCTTAGTCATCCAAGTCACCCCAATCATCCCATTCTAGTCATCATAATCATTCCTCATCATCCTAGTCCCCATTCCCCATTGTAATCATCCTATCCTAGTCATCCAAGTCAAATAAATCATCCCATCCTAGTCATCATAACCATCCATCATATCATCCTAATCACCTCATCCTAACCAATCCTTTCCATTCCAATCATTCCTCCTCATCCTAATCATCTCATTCTATCATAATCACCCCTTCCCATATTAATCATTCCTCTTAATCATTATCTCACCCATCTCATCCTAATCATCTCATTCCATCCTAATCATTCTCTTCCATCATTATCACCATTCCTCATCCTAATTATCCTTCTAAGCATTCTAATCATCCATTTTCATCCTAGTCACCCCCCTTCATCCTAATCATTTTTTCGTCATCTCCCTAATCTTTCTAATCATCCATCTTATCCTAATCATACCTAATCATCTAATTCAAATAATCCCAATTATCTCAATCATCCACATCCATTCTTAATCCATCACTTAAGACCCTAAGCTTCATTAATTTGTCTAATAG
This sequence comes from Sequoia sempervirens, assembly GCA_007258455.2. Lineage (NCBI taxonomy): Eukaryota > Viridiplantae > Streptophyta > Pinopsida > Cupressales > Cupressaceae > Sequoia > Sequoia sempervirens. The sequence continues at coordinate 340,049,126 of VDFB02373365.1, forward strand.
AGGTCCTAATCATTATCATAACCACCCTCCATAATTAATGTCAAAATACTTCTTTCCTAATCCATTTTCATCCTTAATCCACATCACCATCCAAGCTACCATTGGAACTTATATCCAAGTCATGTCACTTTCCATGTCATCCTTTTCCTCCATTGACAAGGGATACCAAAATGTCCTCTGTGTTCAACCAACACCCATCCATAACCATATCTTATTCACTTTAGATCCTAGTCAACCCATCATCAATATAAAAGTCACCATCATAGGAGCACCAAAAATCACCATCAAAGGACCACCAAAAGTCACCCTCAAAGGAATACAAGAACCCATGCAAAATCCTATTTCATAAGATGTCAGTTGTAGCCTTCTAGTTCCAACCACTTCCACCTCATCCATCTCATCCACCTCATCCATTTCATGTTTTTCCACCTTTATAGCACCTACACAAAGTCAACTATGTTACTCACTTGACCTCATTGATCCAAAGCATGACATCATAGATCCCCATTTATGTCAAGATCAAAGTACTCCTTATGATTCCATTCCATCTCATGATCTTATCCTTAAGTCCATCCAAGAAATCCTTCTAGATAACCATGTCATCCAAGATAAACCTATCTTTGATCAAGATCCTATTTTTTATCAAGATCCTACCATTGATCAAGAAATCCAAAATTATCCCCTTTCATATCAAGATAAAGCATCCCTTCAATACCACCTCATTATCAAAGCCTCTCAACTCCATGCCATAATCCTAGTCCATCAACTCTATTGCATGATCCTATACCATCTCATAATATTACCATGTCCAACCTATTTGATGCTACTAACATATCCACCTCATATCATGATCCTATCACACCACCTCCACAGAATGACCCTAGTCCATCACAAGAACAAAGATATCCATCCATTACCCCATCTAATGATACCCATCCCAATAAAGATCAAGATGTCCCATCCACTCCATCTCATGATCCCTCTCTAAATCAAGATCAAATTCTAACTTCTATTGCATCGCATAATCCTACCTTAAGTCAAGATCAAAGCACCCCTTCATCTTCATGTCATGATCCTAATCCTCCATAAGATCCCATCTCCCATATCCAAGATACTGATGAATGCATTACTTATCAATTGGGTTCCTCCACTTTCATCCAAGCTGGTTTCCTCCAAGAACCTATCATTCCTTCCATACCATACCCTCCTCAAAATGGAATCGCATCCTATTTTCAAAACAACAATTATCCCAATGGAAAATGGATTTGTCAAATATGAATTATCAAGGCAAAGGGTTAGGCATACATGAGAAAGGCATATTAAAACCCATCCAAATCCAAGTGAATCCTAATTATCATGGCCTTGGATACAAATCTCTAGACGTTGGTAAGCCTTCCATTCACCCCAAAACCAAAATCATACCATCTAAATCCAAATATTCATATTCTCCATCCTTCAAATCTATTTTGGATCCTTATATTCCAAAACAAAAGCCTTCATCCCTTCCATCTATTTTGTGTCCCTATATCTCAAAACAAAGTCCTTCATCCCCTCCGTCCATCTTGGGTCCTTACATTCCACCACCTAACTTTCCTACCCTAAAATACCATTATCCTTTTTAGCCATCACCTCATATCCCTAATCAAGATCAAAAAAGGTACACACCCTTGAACCTTTTCCAACATACCTACACCAACCCATCCATAATACATCCATATCATTCCTCTCCATCCACCAATCCCATTGCTCTTGGAAGCAAATTGGATGCCAAATTTTAAATGCATAAAGCCAAAAATTGACAAAAATCAAAGGATCAACATGTCCCATCAAAATGACATACAAAAATAAAAAAAATTAAATCCAGAAGGTACATGAAGCAAAAATCTAACTCAAAAACCATGTGGATTCCAAAAATACTCATAGATCAATGCATCCCAAAGAAAAATAAGAACTGGAACCCAAACTTACTTCTCCAAAAGCTCCATCCAACTCTACGTCCTCCACCCCATCTAATAATCCTTTGTCCCGTCCATCCATCTTGGGTCCTTATATCCCAAAATCCACATCCACTCCTCCATCTAAATCTCTAAATTCAAAAGACACCTCTCTTCCACAACTCCACCACCCTTCAAGGTGTGTGCCAATATAAATCTTTCCAACATTTCCGTCCACTTCTCTACAAGTCTTCCATCAACCCATCCATTATCCAACATCCATATTTCATCCTTCCATCCCTCTTATCCATTCCTTTGCATAAATCAATATCCTTCACCATCTTCCCATCCATTTCATCCCCCTTACCATCATACTACCAACATTTATGAGCATATCTCCAATTGTCCATGATCTAATGGAACACATCTTTGAAAGGGATACCATCCATGGAACTAGATTCTCGAGTCTTTCCTCCATCTCCCTACCATGCATCCAACTTCTTCTAAATCCACTTAGCCATATCCTTATCCTTCTCCATCCGTCCTAGTCTCAAAAAAATAAAAATAAAAGAAGAAAAAAATAAAAAATAAAAAAGTAAAGACGAATCATTCATCCAATGGTGAAAACCACTTCTTGTGGAACCTTGGATAGGTACCATGACGAAAAATTGGAAAAAATGTTTCATGTGTAATCTATTATCCTCTTGCACTCTGCACTTGGGGGAAAGTTTCATCATCCTATCCTACCTACCACACCTCCCCTTTATCCCTCATTTCCTATCAATTATCCCATCTAAATCCATCTCCCCTTTTCCCTCCTTTGATCTTGAAAAGGCTAAAGATCTTCATATACATCATGCATTATATCCTTCCATCCTTCTTATCCTATCCATATCATTCATTCCATATCCCCCATCCTATCCAAATCCATCTTCCCTTCCCATATTTGATCTTGATGAAGAGCCTAGGGTCAAATATCCATGCATCCATATATTATTCACTTGATCTTGATCATCATATCCATATCATCCATCCTATATCCCCTATCCTATCTCCATCCTCTCATCCTATCCAAGTCACCCTCTCTTTTCACCCTTGATCTTGATAAGGCTAGGGGAAAAATATACATGCATGCTTTGGACAATGCAAGCATTACTTCCTCTACCATTCATGTCTTTTATGCACTATCCTTCCATATCATACATCACTCATCACCTTCCATCCATGATTGCACTACATCTAGTGTGGGGCATCTTATTCCTTTGAAATTAGTCCTTGGAGATCCATCTTCTTATCCTCCATCCACCATCATCCTATCTCCCATCATCATCCATTATCCAAAGTCCTCTCTCTTATCCATGGAATTCCTCCATCCTTCCATCCTTAACCATGTCTTGGTCCTCCCTTGTCATTCGATCTCATTCAATCTTCCATCCAATCTTATCTAATCAATTTATCCTCTATCCTTCCAATCCAACCATCCCAATCTAGTCCATCCAAATGCAATCAAATCTTACGATCTAGTGCATCATTCAAAACATTCCTTGGATTTGTTTCTAGCCTTGTTGTGAACCCCTATCCTTTAATCCTTTATCATCATAGGGATATATCTTTCCCAATCCTCATGTTTTTTTGGGATGTGTCCTTCCCATGTCAAACGACATCGTCATCATCATCATCAATCAATCCATCAATCGATTTTCATCTTGGCTTGGAGCATAGTCCTTGTTTGCTTTTGTTTTGTTGTGCATGCTTGCATGTTTCTTGTGTGTTTTATCATTGTTTACATTTATCATGGTCTTTTTCCTTCTATTGTCACAAGGGCATCACGGTCTTCCATATCATGGTGTTATAAGGCATATGTTTGCACTTGACCTTTTTGATCACGTACTAGGTAGATTGTCATCCTGGTTCCTTATACCTTGGTGCATAATGTCAAGTACAATATCAAATCTATTGCTCATATCATTGTAGCATGATGATCATCCATCCTGCCTCTCCATCCAAAATCTCATCATCCTTATCTATTTTCCTCTTTCCTTTTATCATTCATCCTTTAAGTCCTCTCATCCATTTCGAGAGCACACTCGTGTTCTTTGAACACACATGTTCTCTTCAGGGGGCATACCACTACCTCCTCATCATCCTTCCTCATCGTCTCTAGTGACTGGGGCATCATACTTCTAGTCCTAATCCCTTTCGTACCCACTATGTTATATTCTTTTAAATGACGTTACTTCTCTTAGTCACAACATCATCTCAAAGAGGGGAAAATGTAGACATTGAAAAATGTCCTAAACCTACAAACTCCATTTTTCATATCAATTCCCCCTTTTGCTTGCATAATTAAATAATTTTAATTATCTAATTATTTTCTAAGGTCATATTTCTCTAATAATAAAATAATTCTTAATTATTTAATTAATTCATTTTCTCCTCTTTCCTCCCTTGATTAATTAAATAAATTTTATTTATTTAATTATGTCACTAATTAATTTTCTTTTCCTCTATAATTAAATAAGTTCTAATTTTATTTAATTATTTTCTATTTTTCAACTAATTAATTAACTATTTTAATTATTTAATTATTCATTAGATTTTTCTTCTATAATTAAATAAATTTTATTTATTTAATTATTTTCCACCTTTCCCTCCACTATTAAATAATTATTTTAAATGTTTAATATTTTGACATTTTCCTCCAATTTTAGTTAAATTGTTATTTTAATTAAAAATAAACCTTTTCCCTTTCTTTTATAATTAAATAATTTTTTTTATTTAATTATTCACTTTCCCTACTAAATTAAATAATTTTATAATTATTTAATTTTCTCCAACAACCTCTTTTTTTGTGCAATTCTCTTTATTTGTGTCATTATTATCTCTTCATGTCTCATTTAATTTCTACCCTTGATTGAATTATTTTATAATTCAATCTTAGCCATTCATCCTTAACCAAGTCCTATCTTTGCCCCGATTTAGCCCAACCCTATTTCATACTACGTCTTTCAATCTTGGCCATAGATTTTCATGTCATATTGGCTTTTAATCACAACCCTTCATCCAAATTTGGTTTTCTATAAAAGAGACCTATCATTGGACCATTTTGATCAACATATTTTATGCTAATGTCATGTTGTTGGAATCATGAGCAACTACATTCAAATCTTCAGCAACTCAACATAATACATTCAATATTTTGAGGTTTGCATGCATTTTGGTTTGATTTATGTTATTTTTATGCATATTTCTATTTCTATCCATTTTGCATGCATACAACTTTAAAAGGAATTGTAATAGGAGATGAAGTATCATGATTGCCATTATCAGAATAGGATCATTAGAAAACACACAATTTGAAAAATCTACCAAAGATTTCAAAGAGGTCAAAAACATGCCAAAACATTGATCAATCATGATGATAGAATGCTTGTACTAAGGTTCAAACTATAATGCAATAGGTGACTGAAAAATAGATAAGAGATTCAAACAAAGGCTCCCGAGAGGGTTCTGTCATAAAACCCTAAGCCCCAAAAGGTATGATAGAGGCGCCTAGGGTGTTTATGTCCAAGGTAGGGTTTTAGAAAATTCAAATTTTGATTGCTTAAGGTTCTCATATTTTTATTCAAACATGTTTGACCATGAATTATTTTCCAGATTTTTCTAACTTTAGAATTGTGAATTTAGTAGTGCAAACATACAATAATGTAGAAAGTAAATGACATTTTTGAAATGTAGAAACATAATTTAGACACCAAAATCCAATAGAAAACAAAAAAATAGATATTTAATTCAATTTTTAGTGAAAAGTATTAGAACATAGGTTCTGTTTCCTAGATAGGATGACTAAAAATTTAAATTTTGATTATGCTTGTTACTATTTAAGGTTTCTAATTCTATGCACAAATAGTTTTGAAAATGACTATTTTTCTAGATTTTGCTAATTTTTTGACTATGGAAATGGAAAAAGCAAGTATGAAAATATATGAAATATGAATGACAACTTTTGAATGTAATTTTTAAATGCTAGATGCAATGATTGACTAATTCCAAGGTGCAAAGTCCTAAAAATGACGATTTGATGCAATTTTGACACAAAACTATGCAAATTTTCACTTTTTTGATCTAAATGAAACATGTCAAAATGAATGCAATGGACAATTTCATATTTTAATGATCTAATGAATGAAAATTGAATGTAGATATAATATAAAAAGGCTAAGACAAACTCTATTGTAACCCTTAATACAATATGTATACAATATTTTTGTATTTTTATGCCTTTTTATGATCAAAACATGAAACCCTAAATGAGAAATGCAAGACGATGATATTAAAAACCTAGATCTAGGGTGAATTTTCAAAATGTATATAATGTTAGTAGGTTGTGTTCATGAGAATAAAATGGATGAAAAGGGAAACCTTTATTTGGCTTAAGGTTTGACACCTTTTCCAAATTTCATTAAAAGGGTATGGAGATGGACTAGAATGCAATGATGGAATGAGGATTTGATGGATTTGGACAAGGTATGAGACTGTCTTACAACCTAATAGGTGATTCAACCAACCCTTAACCAGATCTAGAACTTTCTTAATGATGAAATGTATTGATTTAACTATGATAAGAGTGCAATTTACTATTTTGATGCAAATACATAAGATATAGAAGTTCACAGACAAATTCAAACAAAAAAAATGAGTAGAGCAAGACTCTGTGCATTTGTGGTTCATATTTGGAGCTAGAAATGGAGGAAAAAGATGCCTAGGTTGTGAGTTTCCTTGTATATTTTTCTAGATATATTTTCGAGGTCCTCTGATGTCAGATTTGAGATTCATACCTTCACCTTTAGATTTGTCAAAATACTTCTGAATATTTTTGTAACTGGGTTTTTATGTCTTGACAAGTGATATGATAACAAATGTAATGATAGATATTTTTTCTTCAAAACCTCTTCAATGTCCTTCAAATATGAGATCTACACATTCACAAAGAGAGGAAATGTTGGGCCATTTAAGGGACTTTCCTCAGTCAAACCACATATAAGTGTTTCCACTTCCACAATGGCAACGTTAGTGATAAATGGATAATGAATAGGAAGGAATGATGAAATCACAAAGTGCTGCAACTCACCACCCTTCAATGGCTTCCTTGAAGGAATAAAGTCATACACAACACTTCAAGGTATTTATCTTGGTTTTCTTTATTTTCTTGAATACTTGAATGCTTTGGAGACCTACAACAAAGGTTAGCCTTCACAAAACAATAAACATGAACACACATTAATTCACATAGAATTGGACATAATCTTAGGATGTTGAATTGTTGTAATAATGCTCTTGATCAAAATTTTTCTAATAATCTCTTTCTTATTGCTAAATAGTTTTGAAATGATGCAATAACTAGGTATTTATAAGCATTTATTCAATTTCCCAAAAATTAAATCCCGATAGTTGACTTTAGATAATTGAATTACAAATATTAAATTGTTGGCACTGACATATTTTAATTTGGAGCCAAAATAGGGGGGAAATCATGCCAAGGGAGTGAGAATCCTTGCCCTATTTTTTGAGATTTTAGGTGTTGGGGGAAAGGTCTTAGATAGATGCAATTGATTTTTGGTTGCAATTCCTCGAAAATTGTCAAAAATAGGCCATAAAATGCATAATTTATGAAATTAAATACTCAATTAGGTTCAATAATTAAAGGGGATCCAAACATAAGGTGACATTGTCATGGGTGTCAATTTACTATTGGAAATAAGTGTTTTCATTTATGTCAACCCAATATGGGGTGTCATTGATGTCAAATGTGTTGTTGAAGTATGAACACTCTCCAAAGATAGTTTTCATGTTAAGATATCAGTTGAAGCAAGTTTATAGGGTTGTACAAATAAGAATAATAATAAATATGTTAACTAAGTATATGGGGGAGGATGATACTCATGTTTTGATGTGTCCATAATATTCTTACATTGATATAATCATAAGTTGATGTATCACATAAAAAGATATGTTCATACATTGTGCTAAAGCACTAATAGGGAAGACTCTAAGATAGATTCATGATATGGTGATCCACATTCTTTGATAGAGAAGTATTTTGTCTTGTGGTTATGAAGGTAATATGACTATGTTGTAAAGGTACCACATCTAAGAAATCATGTCATCACACTTTCTTGTAGTAAAAGTTACATGTAATAGTGTTATAGTATGAATCTTGATAGAGGAAAGCAACGATCAAATCCTGGTTGAATGCTCCACATTGTTTTAGAGGTTAAGGGATGTTATTGTGATTTTATAGATATGTTATACAATGATAAAAGCATACTAATTAGTAGTATCGAGTAATGTAGTGGTCCACAAGTGTAGTTTTTGGATGACAGTTTGCTATAGCTTGTTCATAATGCTTTGTTCCTATACTTTTAGTGGGTTCTCCTCTTATGCCAACATTTTATGATCAAATACTTAAGAAAAAGGTTGAATGGATATTGTGCATGGTCTAAAATTCCTACACCTTGTTCTACATAATGATTTTGGTGTCTCCTCAGCCGTGTGAAGTCAAATAGTGAGAGTGTTAAGGGTATTGATACTATTTGGGATGACATGACTCAAGTTTCATTCTTTGTGCATTGATCTTGTTGAATTAATTTTGTATTGAAGAATATGTTGTGATGCATTTGGGCCCTGACATAGCATGTTTTGATCCACAACTAATGTTCTTTCATCTTGAATATGTTTTGGAGCCGACCTGTGCAGTATCATTTGTTACATCTAAAGGTCATCTTGGAGCTGACCTAATTATAAGTTTTATATTGTTGTGGAGGATATTTATAGAAGGAAAAACCATTTTTGAAGTGTGATGGAAGAGTTGGATGTGAATTAAGTAGAATATGAAGTGTCCAAAATCTATATGATGGTGTAAAATATGTGAGAAAGGAACTACAATATCAAAATAAGTCAAATGTCTCATCTACAACAATTCAGTCTTAGTTTATTATCCTAATTTTTATGTATCCTGCTCTAAGAAAGTGATACCCATCAGGTCCTTTGTCTCTTGCCATTGAAGTTGTCTTTTCTTCAATGTGTGAAATTCTATAGGTAGTGATCCTTAAACTACATCATAAGACCTTTGAAGTAGTGAGTTTTTTGTGAGTTAACTCTCATTGTGGTTTTCCCTCTTTGGGTTTTCCACATAAAAATCCTAGTGGTAATTGTGTGGTACATGTTTTCCTTTTTGATGTTCTTTTAGTTCATGTGATATGATGTGTTATCTACAAAAGAGAATGTTTTAATTTTAATATATGTTGATTTACCCTCCTCTCAGCATTGTTTTGTGTTCAACAATTGGTATTAGAGCCAAGTGCCTTGAATAAGCCTAATATCTAAGGTAGATCCAACACTTGAACACACGTGGTTTTTCACAAAGATCAATGATATGTTCATCACAAAACTGGAATCAATGAAACCTAAAAGTTGGGATATCAATCCGAAAGAATGTGGAGTTGAATTTGAAGGTGAACTTAAGTACACTCTTGAGGATCTACATGAAGTAGGGTTGCAAAATATCAAATATGAATGTATGCTAATAAAATCAAAAGAGACAATTGAAAAATTAAAAGAAAAGGCAAAAAGGAAAAAAAGAAGTTAGAAAACTAAAAGCTCAAGTAAAAGAAGGAAATAAATTCAAGGAAGTGGAAGTTGTGATCTCTGACTTGAAAGTCAAGATTGAGGAAGGAAAAATGATTGAAGATTGTTTGAATAGAAAGCTTCTAGATAAAACTTTTGAATGCTCAAAATATGAGGAAGAAATTGTTACTCTATGAAAATAAATTGAAAAGGAAAAGGAGAAAATTGATGAAGGTCTAAAACTAAAAGGGGGACCTGAAATTCTTGATGAATTGATTAATTGTCAAAATACCTTTTAAGAGAAATATAGGCTTGGATTTGAAAAGGGAAAAAGTCCTATGTTTAAGGAATCTAAAAATACATATGATAACTTCAAGGAGAAGGAAAATTTGAAGCAATGGAGACATCCTCTAGAGATGGAAAAACAAATCAAGAAAACAAGATACAAGGTGATTTCACACCTATCTAGAACAAGAAAGTGAATTTCAAGAAGTCTACCCAAACTGCTCCCATCAGGTTCAAAGGTAACTATTATGCATGCAATAAATTTGGTCATAAGGAATTTGAGTGAAGAAATAAGATAAGTTTGAATCCTCTTAGGCCTCCAAGGTATAATGGTATGAACTCTCAATCATTTAATGGTCAATGCTATGCTTGCAATAAATTTGGCCACAAGACTAATGAATGAAAAAGTCAAGTGATAAGGAATAATCATGCTATGACCTCTCAATATTTCTATGGTTATTGCTATGCATGCAACAAGTTTGATCATAAAGCTGCTAACTGTAGATCCAATATGAGAAGAAGCAATTATGGTCCACAAGCTAGTATCACTTTCTATAATTATATTAGACAAGGACCCATTGCAATATTATGTAAGGGAAAGAATGTAAGGTCTTTTTCTCTTCAAAGGAAGCCTGCCATTAGTTAGCAAAAGAAAGTGATGAATGATTTGGTAGAAGAAGGAAGAATGTGAGGTAAGGAATGAATCTGTAGCTCAACATGGTACAAATGGGTTTTCTTGTAACTAAAGAGAGAGTATTGAATCAAGGGGAGTTACAATTACAAAACTTATCATACCCCTGAAATACTTGAGATGCTAGAATCTTCAAAATATTGGTAAATTGTGATATAAACTTTATTGGTCATGTTTTTGGAGAAAATTCTCTTTCTACGGAGGTGTCCTAAAGACTTATAAATTGCTACAATATCACAAATCATAAAATATTCTAAATAGACAAATGAATTTATTGCAAAACAACTAGGTTTAGTGTGAGGTATATTTAGTTCATTTTGATCAATTTTTTTTATTCAAACTATCTCAAGTGAGAACAAGAGCCAAGGAAGTGGAGAAAGTGTTCAACAAGCTCTCTGCAAAACCTAACAATAATGCTCAAAGGTATTTCTCTGGTTTTTAATTGTATAGCCCTAGTTTCCGTAAGATCTATCATGTATATACCAACTGTGATTGATGCAATTAAGAGGACAAGGCCTAAATATAAGAAATTTCCATTCAAAGTAATTGAGGTAGATAAATACGACACATTTTCAAAGATTCTAGTGGATGTGGTGTACTGTGAGGACATAAGAATTTATATCCATGCTCAACTAAATGAAATTAATCATACCTCTTCTTTTGAAAGGGTCCAACATGAGCTACTAAATAAGAATAGATATTACAAGTTAGAGTAAGGGAACATCATTGAAAAAGGGTTAGACATTTGGAAAGAATTTCTAGAATTCTACAAAAATGAGGAATAGGTAAGAAATATCCTAAGCCATATTCATGACAATTTCATTTGGTTAGACAAACCCTATTTGATTTCCCAGGATGCTATTAGGGTAGTTACTAGTCTTTGTGCCTCTATACCAACCCAATGTGTAAATCTGTAAAGAATGAAACTGTTATGGAACTCATTGGTGTAAATTTTGATAAGAGAGCCCTAATAGTAAAAGATATAATTGATCTTAGTGTCTAGTATGTTGTAATGTGTATTGCATACAAAATATATTCCACAAATAGGGAAGGGTCTAATACTGCCACATAAATTCATATTGCTCATCAAATGGTGAAATAAAATGCCAATGTTGACCTATGTGAGCTATTGAGAGAACAACTGATGGGAAACTTGAAAATAATAAAGGAGACCAAGTACAACTTCAGGTTTTGTTCCTTGATCATATGTCTTACCTTTTTCTTCCTAAATGAACTACCTAGATTCAAAGGAAAAATGTGGGATAAATTTACTCCAGTAGCTACACAAAACAAGAAGCACATGGATGGGTTTCCAAATGTATAATCATATACTACCATGTATTGGAGTTTCTTTAAAAATTCTCAACAAGAGTTGCAGGGGAGATAGATGATACCACCTAGTTTGGTCTAGATATATGAAAATGAGACAACCTTTATGGTAAATAAGGATTAGTGTTTTATGGAGGCTGTAGAACCTAGAACTATGTGGATAGCTGACTACCTTATGAGGTTGAGGATGGTTTTGTGTAAATTTACATAGACATTCTATTGTCAAAACCTAGAGATCCTAAAATCAAAAGATTTGGTACATATAAAGAAATCATGGATGAAATCTACCAAAAAGAGAGAATAAACTAGTGAAAATAAATTTGAAAAAGTGTTGAAGGAAATTGGTGCTCCACATTAAACTCAAAAAATTAAAAGAAAAGAGGATTTTTATAAGATATTGGGTGTAGTGTCAAAAAAAGTATCCCTTTTCCTCACTTAATTTGGGAATAATTAATATTAAAATGAACCTAATGTTTCCTTAATTTAGTGTTGTAATATGTTTTTCATATTCACATTAATTTTAGGGCCCTTTTAAATTAAATGGACTTAATGGTGCCTTATTTAGAGCATTGTAAAGTGTAAAGATACACTTTCACACTAATCTAGGGATTTATTAATTAATTGAGGTTAATATGCCCCTTTAATTCAAATCCAAGCCTAATTAATTATAGATTCTGAGGGATAAAGCCTGACATTCTTAAATGATATTACACAACACTTAATTTTTGAAGGTGTGTGTCCTAGGTTAGTGACCTAGGACCCATTCACCACCTGGTGAATGGGTCCTCACTTAACCCTAGGACCCCCCTTGGAATATGTTTTTGGTAGTATAAATATTTGAAATCCTAGATCTAATGTCGGCTTGTGTTATTTGAATTTTAGGAATTAAGAATAAGATAAGTACAAATACAAGGCTATTTCACTTAGTTTCACCTAGCAATTTTCATTCAAGCATCCTAAGATTTCACAAGAGAATTATAGAGTATTCAAGAGCATTCAAGAAGGAATTCAAGGGAAAATTATTGAAGTTTATTGCATCAATCAAGGATCCATTTCATAATGTCAAAGTCATGCATGTTATTGAGCTAATGTGATGTTGTAGCATTGGGGATCAGGTTCAAGTATTCAAAGCCATTATCTTATGTCAAGTTCATTATAAATATCTACACTCATTGAGGCCATTTCATGCTAATTTTCATATTTGTAATCCAAGGTTTCAATAAGGTTTGGTGAGTTGTTACATATTGTTGTTCATTCATCATTCCTTTTATGCATTGTTTCATTTCAAGGTTTGATTATCAAAATGGGTTTGACCAAGGAAAAACCCTATTCCCTAACAAAACAAAAAAATTATTCTCCTTTGATGTGTGATTGAAAATTTTAGGTTGAATATCAATTAGAGAGAAAAAAATTTCAAAGTTTTCAAATTTGCAAAGTTGTCAAAGTTGTCATCTTTCTTGCAAAATCATGGAAACTGATCTACAAAATTTATTTTCAAGTTTCCAACAGTATTTGAATAGGATTTGGAAGTGCTGACATTGAAGAACAAAAACCAAAAATTGATTTTCTAGAACCCTATCCAAGACCCATTCACCATTGGGTGAATGAGTCCTTAGTGAGGCTAGAAAAATCATTTTTTATAACAGGTACACAACATTTGACCCTCTTAAAACCTACCTTTTGATTGCTATATTGGTTAGGTTTGATTTTTTATTATCATTTATGCATTATAACCCACATAATTGAATGAAACATATGAAAATAATAGGTTCATCATTTTTTTAATTCATTTTGGTGAACCCCATTTTCTATGGTTCATTATGGTGAACCCAACCTTTTGATCATTGTAGTTTTCTGATTTTGGAGTCCTCTTCATCCTATATTTAGATCTTACATTCATTTACATTCATTTTCATTGAATTATATCTCATTTAGGGTGTTTATTTTGCATTCAACTCTATATTGCATCTAGCATTTTTAGGATTTCATTGTTTGCATTCTTTAAATCTAAAAAATATAAAAAGAATCAGTCATATTGAATATAATATACATCATATTAACTTTTATTTCAACAATGAAACAAAAAATTGCATATCAAAATAGACCTTTTAGGTCATCATTTTGTTACATTTTCAACTTGCATTTCACATTACATTTACAAAAAATTGAAATTGAAACTTATTGTAGCATAGCTAAATCTGAAAATCATTAGAAAAGACTTGAAAGTTTGTAAAAATTAGTTTTAAAAACCCTAATTTAGGATCCATTTTCCCTAGGGTAAATGAGTCCTTGATAAGATCTTGATTTGCATTTTTGGAAATTAAAATCTTCATTTTTGTGCTTCAGTTTGCTACTTTTAGATTTCTATTACAATTTCCTAATTTTTTGTTTCATCAATTTCATTATATCTAGCTTAATCTGGTACATTTAGTGCATTCTGTGATTTCAAAATTGTATTTACAAGATTTCATTTTTAGATTGTTTCATAGTGTAATCAATAAATTACCTTGTTTAGAATCTGGAAATTACATTTACACATTTCATTCTAGGTTATTGCATTGCATTTTAAGCCTCTTTCCATTTTGGGTTTGCACACTAAGTTTGTGAAAATTGTATGAGCTTTGTAGCTTGGTGTCCTATAAGCAATACTATTGTTAGATGTAGTTTGAGACTCATGTCATCCTGTGATATACTATTCACTATGGATCTTGGATTTTCTAACTCACTTTCTAATCATGATGATAATCAACACCCTATGGATCATAACATGCATACTTCATTTCCCATGACTTCCATACCTACAAAAAATGTGCATAATTTTAACAACACTATCCCTACCATGACTATTTATACTCAAGCTTTGGGGTGTACTCAAAGCCAAGGTGGAACTTCAATTCCTCCTTCTACAATACCCATTTCCATCCATACATACACTAGTACTCAAGTTACCACAACCATTCAACCTACTAGTAATGTGAACACTTCCTTGGGTATTTCCACAAGGAATCCTTCTAGCTTTTTGCATTCAAATATAATATATCCTCAACCATCCTCCTTCACAAATTTACAATTCACCTTCCCTCCGCATACATACACCACTCCACCTTACTCCCCTCCACCTTACAATAACAACAATGATGTTATCCTTAACACACTTTTTCAAAACATGTCATCACTTCAATAACAAGTCACAACCCTAAATCAAAACAAGAATGGTAAACCTTCATAATACATCAAAACCAATATGTTATCCATGGAGATATTGAGAGCACAAATGCCACAAGGTATAGAAGTTCCTATATTTGAGAAATATGGTGGGAAAGGAGATCCTATTAGCCATGTGTCCGCTTACATAACCCTATGTAGTGATTTCATCTTTGAAGATAAGTTGTTGGCTAAACTATTCCCTAGGTCATTGAAGGATATTTCTTTAGAGTGGTTTTTCTCTTTACCGAACAATTTAATAATCTCATTCAATGAGCTTATTGATGCCTTTTACAGCAACTTCCACATTCACATGGGTCCCAAGATGACCCTAGCTGATTTAACAACATGCAAACAAAAGGATGATGAGAAAGTGACTGATTTCATAGCAAGATATCAAATGTTTTATTTACAAATAGACATTAAGATTCCTGATGCCAATGTTGAAAGAATATTTATTGCTAATTTATGAAACAAAATACAAAGAAATATTGAGATGTTGAAATTCCCATCCTTCACACAGTTATGTACAACCCTTCATGATTATCAGAATTCATCTTATGGTCGTGATGTGCAAAATCCTCCTAGCCATCCTGAAAAGTCTAAATCTACAACTCAAAATAGTTACCAACCTTTCAAGAAGAAAAATAAGGGGCTTTTTACAACTTAATTCCCCTCAACCAAGTCAACAAGTTGATAACCAAGTGGCTTCCATAAAGACAACTCATTTTACCTTTGTGGATAGGAATAGAAAATTTTCTTCTTTACCTGATACCCTTCACAATATCCTGCTATAGCTTGTAGAAAAGAATATACTTTCCTTACCTCTTGCCAGAGCTCTTGATCCTAATAAACCATTACCTACAGGCTATAGACCAAATTCTTATTTCCATTACCATTGAAAAAATAGACATGGTACAAAATATTGTAAGCATCTTAAACATCTTTTGAAAGACCTTATTGATTCTAATCATCTTCTAATTGGTTGTGTGAATGATCAAGGCAATAAGTTTGTGTAGACACCTAAAATGGTCGAGAATCTAATTAATTAAATACGACTTATTTGATTAATTTATCTTAAATTATCTACTTAGTAAATAAATAGAAATATTTATTTATATTAAGTTCATTATTAATTTATTTATTTCTCTCCTAATTAAATAAACAAAATTAAAAACTTTGTTTTATTTAATTATTATCATTTTCATCATATTATTTCTCTCTTAATTAAATAAACAAAATTAAAAACTTTGTTTTATTTAATTATTATCATTATTACTTCCTTTATACTTCTATCATAAATTAAATACACAAACTTAAATAATTTGTGTTATTTAAATACCTCATCACATTTCTTCTTAATTAAATAAAGATATCTAAAATCTTTTATTTAATTATCATTTTCCTTTTGTTTTAATTTAATAAACAAACCCTATAGTTTGATTTATTAAATTATTCAATCCTCTTTTTGCTAAATTTAAATAAATTAAAATTATTTAAATTTATGCATAAATCTTTACCACTATTCACTCACCAATAAAATTAAATTTTCAAAATTTAATTAATTCCACTGTCATTCATGGGAAGAGCTTCGGGGACAAACCTGCAGGAAGTCCTCTCAATCCTCTTCCACCCACCTTCCCTCTCATCTTGCTGAGTGGTACCATGGGAGAAACAATCCTCCTTGACCAGCTCCATCTTCTCATCCCATGCCATTCAATTCTCGAGATTGAATCCTAATACACCATAAAATTGTTCACAGTGTGCAAATGTGTTGTCATTAGAGAAGCTATAAGTACGACTCTTTGGCTCTGAGGAAATGGATCAACATGCAATCTTATACTTGAGGTTTCCAAGCATCAAACATCAAGCAATCAAGCAATCAAGCTTTGAGCATTAAATCAACATGCAGTAAGAAGCATCCTAGCATTTCTTGATCATGAGTACGCCATTCTGAGTAGTTTTTTTTTGTTTAATCATATGGGGCAAATTGTACGTTCTCATTCTCTAGAGTGTGTCATTTTAGCAATCAATTAGCTTCTAAAATCTGAGAGGAAGTTGATTAAGGAAATCTTTAGAGTTAGAGAGCAATAGGACAGATTTCTGAAGATTCTTAGTTTAAATTAGCTTAAATTTCTTGAATCTTAGATACAATGTCTTATTTAGAGGTGTAGAAGCATGTTTAGATGGTTTAACTCATTCCTCACAGCTCTGTTGGTGCCACCGTGGAGGCATAACCCCATAATGCATAATTTTGTGAAAAAGTGTCTTCACAGTGTCGGCATTGATAGTTTTGGCGGAGCCGTGTTACTTGTTTGGATTTTGTAAGCGTCGGAGGAAAAGCTTATAGTCTTGGCCCGGCTAGATTACGTAAGCGTGTCGAGGAGAAAACTATAAGCGTGCGGTGGATTACATGCCTTGAAGGAGGAGGAAAACTATAGTCAAATCGGCGATTTACATGGCAGCGTTAGAGGAAAACTATGGCGTGCGGCTGAATTACGTAAGCGTTGGAGAGAAAACTATAGCCCGTCGGCCCGGAATTTATGCTTGGCGTGTCGAAGGGAAAACTATAGTCTCGTCGGTGGATTACGTAAAGCGTGGAGAGAAAACTATAGCGCGTCGGGAGAAAACTGCCTTGCCTTGACTAGGTCATGTAAAGCTCGGTGAATTACGTTCCTAAGCCCATCCCATTTGTTTTAAGCGTGCCCGTGGGTCTATTTTAAGCGGCGCGTTATTACATTGTAACCGCGTTGTTCCGGTGAATTTCTGTGGCGTCGCTGTTCAGTAGCGTGGTCAGCACATTTCAAACTTTCGACTCTTTGTCTTTAATATCCTTTTCTTTTATCTGGATCCGACGCATCCACGGCCAGATTTTATTTTTTTTCTATTTTGGTTAAAATTTTATCAATCCTAGGACAGAAAATGGATTAAAATTTACTAATCCTAGGATAGCAAATGGATAAAAATTGATCAATCCTAGGATAGAAACTTCACAATTTATTTTGGGATTAAAATTGAACATCATGCTTTTATGGAGCAATATCTCCATATAGATTAGCTAATTTGTCTTTTTGGGTTTTTAAAAGTGAACAAAATTTCTCTGCTGTGATTGGATGAAAGGTTTATACTCTCCCCTTAACTAGGTGCATCAGAATACCAAACTCACTTTTACTTTGCACATTTTCAAGCTTTCATTAAAACCTTTAGACAGGCCTGCCATAGTGGGAAAAAGTACTCACCCTACGGGAACGACCTGAGTGGGGACAGCCAAAAGCCATGGCATTCCAACTCACTTTAAAATTTATGTGAATTTGGGGGGAAACCCTTTTTCAACGGAAGTGTGCAGGATAACCATCCCCAAAATCTTTGTTCTAAAGATTGGGAGGTCTCTCGAGGGAGTTTATCCATTTGCCGCTCTGAACAGAAACCCTATCTAAGAACCTAGAAATAGAAGCACGCTTGTCAGTTCCCAAACATTGTAATACTCGGCGGTGCAGGGCGGGGAAGAATCTACCCTCAAGAACTCACCATATAATTGCCAAGGACTGTTTGCTCAGAGGATCCGGTATCCACTTCTGTCACTCTGAGTACGCACCTGGAAAATACAAAAACACGGGCACCCTCTAGGGGGTGACATGGCTGTGTGAGTCAACGCAATTCCAAGCTGTGGGCCGTTCGAGTATATAACGATGACCTTTTGTCTCTAGGAGTGAGTCTATCTGAATTGTCTTATCTGTTATAAACCAGTGAAAATCAAGAAGAACCATGTTTGGTTCTTGAACATATGTACTCTTTGTTTAAGAATTTAGGATTTAATCAACAACAGTTCTATTTTTGCTTGCTATGTTTTCTTGTCATTAAAATAGATAAGATCATCCCAAAAAGAACACAAACCACCATGGCTGAAATAGATGAGGATAAATTAAATGCTTTAGCTTATCAACTGGAAAACCTTCAACAACAAATTTGGGAAACAACCACAGAGAGATATTTGTTGCCAAACATTTGTTCTTATCCTCTTGACCAAACAATGAACATGAGACCTTCTTCACCAACAACTCCATCATCCAAGTTCAATATCTTTGAATTTTTCCAAAATTTCAATAAGCCGAAATCTCAGTCCTCAAATACAAATGATATTGAATAATCTTATCATGTCATGCATTTATCTCCATCCACCATAAGCCAAAATGAACCTCAAGATTCTTTCACTCAAGTTAACAATTCCATCCAATCATCCTCTTCTATCATATCTTCTACATCCAATGATTCATGTCAAACTCTCACTCCAAAGCATGCTAGCATAGACTCCCCTACACATCAAGATCAAAATATTCTTTCCACTCCATCCAATGATTCCACAATCTCACAAAGTCTTCCCATCTTTGATCAAGATCCCATTTCTCAAGAATCTTATGACGATCCCCTCCTTTCACTTTTCATCCAAAATAATTCACATCCATCTCAAGAGACAAGTATCCTTCCAAGTTCTTTTTCCACATCATCTAATCAATCCATACCATATCATGATTCTATTGCATCACAAGATCATGATAGTTCTTCCATCCTATCTAATGATTTCTTACCAATTGACGATCAAAACACGCTTTCTACGAAATCTAATGATTCCTTTCCTCATCAAGATCAAGATGTACTTCAATTCAAGGATACCCTTTCATCCCATGAAGATGTTTATCCTTCTTATGATCAAGATATTCCTTTCATACCACTTCATGATCCTTTTCCAAGTCAAGATAGAAACACCTCATCATCCCCATGTCAAGATTCTATCACACCTATTCAAGCTATACATGAACCCCACACCTATAAATTAGGATCCTCCACCTTTATCCATTCTAGTTTGCTTCCAACACCTATCCTTTCATCCATATCATATCCTCCCCAAAATGAACTTGCATCTTGTTTCACAAACAATACATATCCCATTGGTAAACAAATGTGTCAAAGTATGAACTACAAAGGCAAAGGATTAGGCATTCATGAACAAGGTATCCTAGAACCCCTTTCTATTCAAAAACACCCATATCACCATGGCCTTGGTTATACACCTAAGTGTCCTAGTGCATCAAACCTACCATCTATCCTAGGTCGTCATCCTAGTCCATCAAAATTTCCATCTATCCTAGGTCCATATCCTATTCCTCAAGAACAACAAAGGCACACATCTTTGATGCCCTTTCAAAATTCTACCCACATTCACTCATCCATAATACCTTCATACCATTCATCTCAATCCACCCCTCCCATTGCTGTTGGAAGCAATTTGGGTGCCAAATATCAGAAGCTTCTATATCAAACTCCACATGTATCAAAGGATCAACATGTCTCCTCGAAGAGACATGCAAAAATAAAAGAAAACTTGATCCAAAATCAAAGTAAAAATCAAAAAGGCCACAAAGGCCCATCAAAGCAAAAAGGAAATTTTCAAAGACCACAAAGGTCCATAAATCAAGAGAAATTTTCAAAAGGCCACAAAGGCCCATCAAAGAAAAAAGGAAATTTTCAAAGACCACAAAGGTCCATAAATGAAAAATTTTCAAGGCCACAAAGGCCCACTAAGCAAATATCAAAGTCAAAAATCATGTGGACTCCTAAAAGTCTCATAGAAGCAATAAAATCAAAATTGGCATCTAAATTTTCTTATCCAAAAGCTTCCTCCAATCTTCCATATAATAACCTATCACTTTCCAAATCCATTCTTCCTCCATCACTCCACCATCCTTCAAGGTGTGTGCCAATGTTGAGCTTGTCATCCTTTCCATCTATCCATTATCCAACATTCACCCCCCATCATTCCCCTTTAATCCAAACCTTTGCATAAATCCTTAGTCTCTTCCATCATACCATTAATCTACCAGCATTTATGAGTCTAATCCCCATTGCCATGGTTAATTAAAGGGATAATTGGTCGTGAAACTCAATGTTAAAATCCTTCCTCCATCTCCCTATCATCCATATCCTATCTTCCATATTCCTATTGCACTCTACACTTAGGGGCAAGTCTCATCCATCTTATCATTCATAGTCATTATCCTTTCTATGCTCATTCCTTACATTTCCACTTTTGATCTTGATAAGGTTAAGAATCTTCTTGAACATCATATATGCTTATCCTATATGCTTTATCCATATCTTTCATACCATATCTTTTATCTCATCCATATTCCATCATTCCTACTAGATACATCCTCTCTTTTCATCCTTGGTTTTGATGAGGAATGGGGGCAAAGCACTTGGTCCTTGTGTATATATCTTATCTAGTTGATCTTGATCATCCCATTCATTATCGTTATCCTTGCATTATTCCATTCCATATCTCCTAGCTTATCAAAATCCATGTCATCATGTCCATTTGCAACCTTGAATCTTATCATGCAAATCATATTTGAACCTAGCTGTAAAACATTATCCAATCCTCATATCTTTTGTCAATCAATCATCAACAATCATCAATCTTTTTGTACTTAGAGGATATCAGTAATCCTAAGTACTTATCATCATCATGCCTTATGGAATCAATCATTCTTGGCATATTAATCAATCAACTATTGTCATCTTTCAACAAGAGATATGTTGCTTGTGTGACATGTTTTGCAGTGACTTTCATTTTTATCTATCATTTATCCATGGTTGCATTACCTCTATTGTGGTCTATCTTGTTCCTTCAATCGGTCATACCATCTCATTCCAAATCAAATATCTTGAAAATCCTAAAAACATAAGAAAATCCATCAAAATCCAAAAACATCAGAAAATCAAAATCCAAAAACATCAGAAAATCCATCAAAATCCAAAAACATCAAAAAATCAGAAAATCCATGCGAAAACATTCATAAAATTGAAAACACAAAAATAGAGTCTACATCAGTCAGAAAGTGGAGTCTGTGTCAGTCGAACTACGTGGTCTCTGCATGTATAACGTAGGAAAGACTAATCTTTGATCAGTCCCCGAGACCCCTAGGATAGGTCTTTAGGTTACATCATTTGGTCAAACATCTGAGAATATCATGCAAACATCAGCACACACATTTCAACATGGATGATCTAATCTGAATAATGATTTGAAAATACTTTAAGTAGATTTTGAATTATTGTGCTTTTTATTTTTATCATTTGCTTATCATTTCTTTGGAGCTACTCGATGATGTATTGAACTAGAGAAGCAAGGAAGGAGAATGATACTTTTCTTTGTTTGTTGTTTGTGAGTTAGTCATTATTATTTTGTGAATTGTCGTGGGAAGTGCTCTACCAAGTATCATGGATGACATTCCAATTCACTTAAGAAAATGGTTAATTCTTGTCTGTTTACGCAAGAAATGCTCAGGTCATCTTGGTTTAATTATACCTTGATGCTTGTGTTCGCTTGAAATATCAAAAAATCATGAAAGAAGTACTCAGGTCATCATTGGTCTATCTCATATCATTGATGCTTGTATTTTCTTTCAACATTTTTAAAAAGCTCAGTGATGATACAAAGCAAAATCAAAAGATTGTTGAAATGACACTTAGATTTGCATGATAAAATAGATTTGCATGATAAAATAGATTGCATCCATATTAGTCTTGCATATGCATTTATAGATTTGTTTCAAAGCTACCAATTTCAATCTCAAAAGCTACATGTATGCCCTCTCCTCATCATATCACTATCTCTTCAATAATTCTTAGGATAATATATAATTGTTTTCCTAATCACCTCTTTCTGAATCATTTTCTTTCATTTCAATCATCTCAAATTCCATCCAATCTTAATCTATTATGTCTAGCACAAATCATTTAATTGCATCCTTGGTTTTGTTCCCAACCTTGTTACAAGCCTTGATCCAATCATCATCATCATCGGGATGTATCTTTCCCTATCCTTTTGTGTTGTTTTGGGATGTATCCTTCCCTCATCAACAACACTCTTATCATCATCATCATCAATCAATCTTGGCTTACAACTTGACTGGGGCAACATCACGTTTATCCTTGAATTCATTTGTTCTTACTTTTCATCTTCTCCTTCCATTATCTCTTCCTCATCTCATCTCCTAGCCTATTCATCATTTTGCATCATCAAGTCTCAGTACATTAATCACTCCTATACTGAGGCATATCATATCAATCAAAGAAGTCAAACCACATTGCCTAATCAAATCTAAATCAGCTCTGATGAGACTTTGATCAAATCTTGTGAGCATCTATCATTGATCCTCACCTATCATGAGGTCAATTATCAATCAATCATTGATCCTCTCCTATCATGAGGTCAATCATCAATCAATCATTGAATCTCACCTATCATGAGATCAATAATCTTCTAAGCTACAAGGATCATCAATCATCATCATAATCAACTAGAGGAATCAGTATTTCTTTATCGGGAGATAAATTGTTTCATCATTGTTTGATCATCAAATCATCATCAAATCATCAAATCATCATAAAAATTCAAAAAAATCATAAAAAATTCAAAATTCATCAATTTATCTCTCGTGGGGGCATATATCGCTATCATTTCAAAATTCAATATCTGGGGCAAGTCTGGAGCATATTTCAAACTTTTCGTCAATACTGGTAGCTGAAGGCAAAATCATTCTTCAAAGCAATGCGTAAACACATCACTTCAAAGAGGGGCAAAATGTAGACACCTAAAAATGGTCTGGAGAATCTAATTAATTAAATACGACTTATTTGATTAATTAATCTTAAATTCATCTACTTAATAAATAAATAGAAATATTTATTTATATTAAGTTCATTATTAATTCTTCTATTTTATCATATTATTTCTCTCTTAATTAAATAAACAAAATTAAATACTTTGTTTTATTTAATTATTATCATTATTATTTCTTTATACTTTATCCATTATCCATCTTAAATTAAATACACAGCTTCAATAATTTGTGTTATTTAATTACCTCATCACATTTCTTCTTAATTAAATAAAGATATCTTAAAATCTTTTATTTAATTATCATTTTCCTTTTATTTTAATTTAATAAACAAATCCTATGGTTTGATTTATTAAATTATTTAATCTTCTTTTGCTAAATTTAAATAAATCAAAAATATTTAAATTAATGCAAAAATCATTTAACACTATTCACTCACCAATAAAATTAGATTTTTAAAATCTAATTAATTCTACTGTCATTCACGGGAAGAGCTTTGGGGACAAACCTGCAAGAAGTCCTCTCAATCTTCTTCCTCCAATCTTTCCTCTCATCTTGCCTGGTGTTTTCATGGGGAGGAACAATCCTCCATGATCAGCTTCATCTTCTCATCCCATGCCATTCAATTCTCCAGATTGAATCCCAGCCTTTTATCCCGTATTCCTGTGCAAATGTGTTGCCGTGAAAGCTATAAATACAGCTCTTTGGCTACAGGAAATGGATCCCAACTTGTGCAATCTTACTCTGCAGGTTTTCCAAGCATCCAAGCAATCAAGCAATCAAGCATTTGAGCATTCATCCAGTATCTGTCAAGCATCTAGCATTTGCAGTCATGGCTGCCATTACAGTAGTTTTTTTTATTTAATCATATAGGAATAGAATTATTTTGAATTCTCATTCTCTAAGTGTCATTTTAGCAATCAATTAGCTTCTAAAATCTGAGAGCAAGTTGATTAAAGAAATCTTTAGAGTTAGAGAGCAATAGGACAGATTTCTGAAGATTCTTAGTTTAAATTAGTTTAAATTTCTTAAATCTTAGATGCAATGTCTTATTTAGAGGTGTAGAAGCATGTTTAGATGGTTTAACTCATTCTACTCACAGCTTGTAGCACCTCCCAACCAAAATTTATAAATCTTTAGAAATCCCATACTGAAACATACTGTTTCATTTGTCAAAGCTACTGAAACAAAGAATGATGTGATGAATGTTGACGCAGATGATGAAAACATAAAAGATAAAAATGTAGATGAACTAGTTGAAATAATAGCATTTATTGAAGATAAAACTCATAAGGGCTCAACAAAAATTCCTCTTGATATTGCTTTCTCACAAAAAGACATACTTAAACATGCACCTGATGGTCCTCTTTACATAGCTGGAAGAATCAATGACAAGCCTACTAATGGGATATTAATTGATCCCATCTGTGTAGAGAATGTGATTACTGAAGAATTCTATTTGTGCATGAACTCTATCAAGATACATATGATAAACCAAAATCATGGATCAAAAACATAATGGTTTTCTTGTCCTAAATGGGCTCGATAAATCTCCCTTTAAAAGTTGGACGAAAACATTAAGTGTCTCATTCACCATCATCCCATCATTAGACCAATTTCATGTGAAGTTAGGCTATCCATGGATTCACTCCATGATTTTCATCCTCTGTTGTGCATAAATGTTTAAGTTTCCCTTTAGCAATGAAATATTTATTGTGCATCATAGTGGCTTTAATCCCATGTCTTCTTGTGGGAACTTTTCATTGGATTTATTTTGGCCCAAGCCTATTGAACCTATTAGACCTCGTGAGGACTACTTTTTCAAATCATATTAAAAGTTTAAGGAAAAATGCATAGCAGAACTATCCCTTAGAAACATGCCTCCATTTGTGATTGAGCCACCTATCCTTGATGAACCAATGATTGAACCAAAATCCCTTCCAAATATCCAAGAACAACCTATGAAAAATCATCCCACCAATTCATAATAGAGATCATGAGACAACCAAAATAATCCCGTTGTGCCTCCTAAAGTCAATTTTTTTTACAAAGCTAAAGAGAAAATGGTTGAAAAACCTCCTGTGGTTCCTTCCATTCCTCCCCTAAGGGAAGAAAATAAACCTATGGTTGATAAACCCACTCCTACACAATCGCAAATTGACAACAAATTGAAATGAAATCAAAATGCTAGAGAGCATAGGCATAAACATCATGCTATTGCTCGTATGTTACAAATAAAAGAAGAAAATGATGACATAGAAAATCATAATCTGAACATACCTATAGTAACACATGATGATTCTATACCTTCAATGTAACGTAAAAAAGAACCTTCCCAAGAAATTATCATTCAACCTCTTGTTATGATTAATTTAGATGATGACATTGATATTGCAAAGATTGATGAACAAGGGCATAATGAGTCGAATTCATTGTTTTCCTCTTTTATGAGCTTAAATGAAAAATCTCCTAAAATGAGTGTTGAACGTGGTGCTTCTCCTAGTTCAGCACTTGTTTTTGTCCCTTTGGCTAGTTTGCTTCCTTTCGTATATACCAACTGAGATTGGGATGTAGACAAACTACTATAGGTTGAATCACATATGCCTTACTAGTCTTTTGCTTTGATTACTTTTTCATGTTACTTTATGTGATTGCATGTGTGTAACATGATCCCCCATGTTGTATTGTTTGATGTATATCTTTCTATTTTTGTGCATTCCTCTATATGTACCTACATTCTTCTCTGTTTCATAAACATTTTATCTTTTTTCTTGTCTCATGTTTTCCTTTTTGGGAATGACACAAGGCATTGAGACATATAGGTCTCTTCCATGTTGACCGAAAAGGGGTTTTCTTTATTTTCACTCTCTTTGTTTTATTCTTCTAGTTCTATGAGTATTTGGGGAATGATGGAATTTCAAAGCTCTATAAAAATATTGTTGCAAAGATATACTAACCCCAAATCCATAGATCCCTTATGTATTTCTTTGGGTAACCCCTCCCTCCTTTTTTGTGGCATAGCTTTATTTTTGAAACATATGGCTTGGCATAAGGTTTTTCAAGGAAATATCTCATTTCTTAGGAGTAAACATTGTCTACTTTAAAGCGATTGCTCACAAAAATGGTGTTAGCAACTCCTTTAAAGTGGGGGCATACATCGATGATATCTTTTGACATTTTGCATATTTCATGATGTTATTTTCTTTTTTCTTGTGATGCATCCTTTTCTTGGTGGTGTCATTGGGTTTGATGTCCTCCAAGAGCATGATATCTCTTATTGTATGAATTTACTCTTAGTAGCTTGATGTGACACATTGCATTCCCTAAGTTGTGAAACTTTTACTCTTGACTTGTCCTCTCTTGGAGACATTAGGCACGGTGATCCCTAAGAAGAATACCTTACACAAATGAAGTGAAATCTATTTGAACAAAAACCTATGTATACATAATGTTCGTAAGTGTTTTGGCATAACACAACTTTTTGACCTTATGAATCTCAAATGCAACACTAATTCAAGGCCACCTAGCATAACATACCTTTCTTGCTTGTGGAGCCTTTCCATGTGCATGAGTACTTAGCATAACACAACTTGTTAAGCATGAAGAAGGAATGTGAGTGGTGTCCTATCAGAGTTATCAGAGGGATAGCTTTGGTATGGTAAGTATAGTGAGAGCTGACAAACAGGCATGAATTTCTCACTAAGCCACCTTCTTAGAGGGATACTCACTTGGTGGATAGCCTGAGGTTCCACTACCCCAGAGTGAGTGAAAAACCAATAGTCTAGATGTGTTCCACATTATATTGGACCATTTAGGCTTGATCTTTTCATGGTCTTTGATAGTGTATGATTATGTATCTTTTTCATTGCTACATACATAAGTGTCTTGAATGTCTACTTTAGTGTGAGTTTGACATAGGGTCATACTCTCACTAAAGTGGGGCAAAATGTAGTGTTGAAAAAAATATCCCTTTTCTTCACTTACTTTGGGAATAAATAATTTTAAAATAAACCTAAAATTTCCTTAATTTAGTGTTGTAATATGTTTTTCATATTCACACCAAGTTTAGGTCCTTTTTAAATTAAATGGAATTAATGGTGCCTTATTTAGGGTCTTGTAAACTATATCTACACTTTCACACTAATCTAAGGCTTTATTAATTAATTGAGGTTAATTGGCCTTTAATTCAAATCCAAGCCTAATTAATTACAGATTCTAAGGGATAAAGTCCGACATTCTTAAATGATATTACACAACACTTAGTTTGTTAAGGTGTGTGTCCTAGGTTAGTGACCTATGACCCATTTGCCACCTATCGAATGCGTCCTCACTAGGTCCTAGGATCCTAATTTTACATAACATTTAACATCCCTCGAAGTGTGTCCTAGTTAAATGTGCTAGGGCCCATTCACCCCATGGTGAATGGGTCCTCACTTAACCCTAGGAACCCCCCTTGGAATATATTTTTGGTGGTATTTTAATGATTTGAAATCCTAGATGTTATGTCGGCCTGTGTTATTTGAATTTTGAGAATTAAGAATAAGATAAGTATAAATACAAGGCTATTTCACTTAGTTTCACTTAGCAATTTTTATTCAAGCATCCTAAGATTTCACAAGAGAATTATAGAGTATTCAAGAGCATTAAGAAGGAATTCAAGGGAAAATTATTGAAGTTTATTGCAACAATCAAGGATCCATTTCATCATGTCAAAGTCATGCATGTTGTTGAGATAATATGATGATGTAGCATTGGTGATCAAGTTCAAGTATTCAAAGCCATTATCTTATGTAAAGTTCTTGATCAAGATATGCACTCATTGAGGTCATTTCATGCCAAGTTTAAGATTTGCAATCCAAGTTTTCAATAAGGTTTGGTGAGTTGTTACATATTGTTGTTCATTCATCATTCTTTTTAAGCATTGTTTTATTTCAAGGTTTAATTACCAAAACGGGGTTTGACCAAGGAAAACCCCTATTCCCTAACAAAAAAACATTTTTCTTCTCCTTTGATGTGTGATTTCAAGTTTTAGGTTGAAGATCAATTGGAGAGAATTTTTCTTCGAAGTTTTCAAAGTTGCAAAGTTGTCAAAGTTGTCATCTTTCTTGCAAAATCATGGAAACTGATCTACACAATTTATTTTTGAGTTTTCGATAGTCTCCGACTAGTATTTGGAAGTGTAGAAATTGAAGTACAAAACCTAGAAATTGATTTTCCATAACCTTAGCCATGACCCATTTTCCACTGAGTGAATGAGTCCTTAGTGAGGCCCGAAAAAGTACTTTTTGCAATAGGTACACAAAATTTGACCCTCTTAAAACCTACCTTTTGATTTCTATATTGGTTAGCTTTGATTTTTTATTATCATTTATGCATTATAACCCTCATAATTTAATGAAACTTATGAAAACAAGAGGTTCATCATTTTGTTAATTCATTTTCATGAACCCCATTATTCTATGGCTCATTGGGTACATTTGATGCTCTTGTAGTGGCTTCCAATGCCAAATATTCTCTTCTAGAAGCTAGTCATGGTCCCAAAAATCAAGTAGAACCTCTCCTATTGTTTCATTTTATCCACTACCTTCTGAATCCACTTAAAATACTAGTAATAAAAGAAAAGACACATCTTAAATTACTATGGAGAAAAAGGGCACTAAAGCTAGACATGCTAGGCTCAAAAGAAAGGAAAAAAGAGAAAATCAAATGAGAAAGTGTTAGATGATATTGAGGAAATTGAAGAATAAGAAGTAATATCTTCTATCTTAGAGGAAAGAGAGAAAAGTACAATTTAAAGAAAAGAAGAAGAGATATCCCTATAAAAAAGAGAAAGAAAAATGATTTTCTAAAGGAAAGAATGAGAAGGCTCCTCCAGTCACACATGAACCCCTAGACTTTGGTGCAATACTAAATGGAATTGTGGAGAATGATTTAGTTAATGAAACTATGATGCTACATGAGGATGTTCCTCTAGAAGATAAAAGGACAATTGAAAAGGCTGTCGTTAAGTATATGCCGATGCAAAACATTTCTTTTAGTGACATTGTCAACAAAGCTTTGGATAGCCTTGCTAAGGAACTAAGACATAGAAGAGATGAGGCCATAAAGACTGATGAAGAAATGAAACAATAGGAAATCGATATGTTTGGGATCTTGGTCTCCTAGGAAGAGAAACAAAATATTTTCAAAAGACAAGCAAAAGAGCTCCAGACTAAGAGAAGAATAGTTCTTTTAATGAGCCTGGATGAGGATATACAAAAGAAAATTTAGAATGAAACTAAATTTACTATAAATAAAATCTTCGATGAGATGTAAGGTAATTTTATGGTGTATCACAACACCCTCCAAAAAATACAAATATAGAAGATACATCTATTTAGAAAGATATACAAGGAGCCTCTAGACAACATAAAGAAGAAAACATCTTAGGTGTACAAAAGGTACAAATTAACTTTCGAATGGAGTTATAAAAGGAAGAAGAACAAGGATTTGAAGAGAAGATAGCCAAGACTCCTAAGGAGATGAATATGAGTGTGGATCATGCTTCTCTGAATGGCACTATCCTGTAGGATATTCTTGATGTGTCCACTCAAGACATTTATCTATCACATTTTGAAGGTATTATGGCTATTGGTGATGAAAAGTAGAATGAGTAGTGTTGATCATAAAAGCATGCACCTCTTCGAATAGCCTTATGGGAAATTTAGTGAATGAGGGACCTTCTTGTGCTTCACTGAATGACCTCTAAGATTTTTAAAAAAGATGACTCTTCACTTTTGTTTGGGAAAAGGGAGGAGGAAATGAAGAAATAAAACTTAACAAAGGAGATGCATCAAAAGATTTTACAACATTTCAAAACCCTAATAGGTTTTCAATTATGATAAAATGAACACATAATGCCACAGAGCCTTCATTGTTGAAAGGATAATGAACAACTAAGGCCTATATGAGCACAAAGAAGTCACTCAAATCCTTTCATGGGAAGCACCCATTAAGGTTCAATAGAATATGATGAATCTGAGATTGAATATGATGCTTCAAACTCTTATAGAACTATTTCTCCATAAAAACATAGTATGTGATCTAACATAACTTTAAAAGGAAATGAAAGAATATCAAAACATGGTCTAGTTCACTATAGGTCTATGTAAGTGAAACATAATTTAAGCTAGAACTGAGAACAAATTATCAAAAATATATTTGAAAAGGTCAAAAATGATATAGAAAATTAATATGTATGAATAGAAAATAAAATGTAGGATAAAGGCCACATAGGCATGATCTAATACATATTTCTTCCTTCTATTACTTGATCTTAAAATAATACAAAATATGCTAAGGTTGGATAACTAATTCAAATAGTTATCTTGAAAACTGATTACAAAATTGATATAGGGAAATAAAAATACTGTAAGAAATCTTCCACCCTAGGAGAGGCTCAGAAATTCCATTTTATAGAACAAGGGAAGAAAACAAGCATAAAGCATCCTCTATTGCCATAAACAAAACCCTAAAAAATAGCAGAAAAATCCACCCACAGATCCTATCAAAGATCAGATCTAATCATGAAAACTTGAGTAATAAAAACCAAGCTTCTTCATTAATGAAAATCGATGTAAAAAATTGTGAGCTAGATACCATAGGAGTCATGAGAAGATCCCTCATGTTAGAAGAGTAAATATTCTAAGAAAATATGGTCTGATTATCTATAGGAAGAAATGGCATCTCCAAATGGATAATAGCCTTTGAGATTATGAAGGAGAAAATACAACATCAACACCCAAAAGTGTCCTCTAAAATACCACTCCTGACAATGAATAACCCAAACCAATAAAAATTAGGCCATGTGGCACAACGATGGGAATTTTTCAAACCTTTCTCAAGCTCCTTGTGGAAAAACCTTGTAGTGTGGCAACGTGTCTTGCTCCATGCCTAATTTTAGTGCAATATTCAAAAAAGTTGTGCAGCTGGTACGTGGCACTATTGCACACTTTTTAGCCAAAAGGGAACCCTATGACCTCCAAAAGATGTGCTAGCATGACACGTGGTGGGGCGAACACCAAAAAATGAAAGATGGTAAAAATTGGAAACTTTCAAGGCAGAAAGGGTAAGGAAAAATTTGTTAACATACTTAGAGAAAAAATAGCTCCATAGTTTCTAGTGACTCACAAGGGGCCTACACATACGGAGGAATGAACCTAGAGAAATGAATAATAGAAAAAAGGAGAAAAAGAGACCTATGATCCTCAGAGCTTGAGGAACACAAAATGTAGATATTCTTAATCTTTAGTAGATGGTGGAGCTAGTGCATGCAACATTTCATAAGCTTGATCCAAGTCAAGTATCTCCTTAAAGGATACCTCTTCTAATATTTCTTGTGTCACCCCAATGTGAAAGTAGAGCCGAGCCAGGGTAAAGAGTATCTCTTCAATTTCTTCTGCGGTAGGAAATGGGCTAAATTTTTGTAATATCGACTCATCCTACTGGCTTTCTTCTAATGCTTTCTTGATCTCTTCCTTAATTAACGCTGCCCCATTAGGTAGGAATGGAGAAGGAAAACCCAACTAGATTAAGCCTTCAAAATCCTCTCTCATTCTACTAACCTTGTTGGTCAATGCAATCTGGTAGTTTCTACTCCTTTGGGTGGCTTGGTTGCAAACAATGAATTCATTTTCTTTCTTGGCACCCACTCTTCGGTCCAAAATCCTAGCATCTACTAGAGTCTCATTAGTAAATTTATAAAGTTTGACTATTAAATTTTCTAACTCCACAAAATGAGGAGTGACTGTATGGAGAATCTGGTCAACTTCCAGACCAAATTTTGTGTTAAGCTCCTGTGCATCCACCATGAACCTTAGAGTAGGCTTCAAGGATGCCATTTCAACTTTGATTTTTTTCCCAATAGGAGGAAAATAATTGCTGCAATATAGGGAGGAATTTGACCCTTCATGCCATGGATAGTTCCTACTGAAACTATGACTCCTTGGTCTTTATATCTTCCTTCAATTGATCAATTATTTCAAGGATGCCTGCAAGTTCTAAACATAACCATTCTACCTCTTCATTGCGAGCCTTCAGAATGGATTCAAAATTTTGTTTCTCTTGCTTCTCCATGTAAATTTCCATTTGGGCCCTTCAGAGTTCCTCTTAGAGTTGGATTTCTTGATGTTGGAGATCCCTCTGGCCCTATTCTTGGAGACTCAACATGGTGGATAAATCTTTTTGTAACTTTTGAAACTCTCTCATCCTCTTCAATTTGTTTCTCTGTTGTTTCTTTGGCACAAGTCTTTCATTTGTAACTTGAAATCGATTGTTAGCCAATTATCCTTTTATCTCATTCTTCTCTTTCTCAAATTTCTCAACTAGCTGCTTCATTTGGTCCAAATATTTGGACCGTTTCTTTGCTTTCCCTTCATCTCCTTTTGCAATTCTTCACATTTATGATTCTATTGGCTAGATATGCAAGTGAAATCCTTTTGCTTTTACTACCATTCCTCTATAACTTCTTGCATTCAGACCTTTAAATCTTCTCATGATTTGCATTTGGTCTGGACCTTGTGTGAAATATTTTCCACCTCGACTAAGAGGTGATCCTTTTCTATTTGAATAGTCTCAAGCAACATAGCCGCTTCACTTTGTTGATCTTGTTTCTACCTTAGATGAGCAATCTTCATAACTTTCTCTTTGATGTCCACTTGGTTCCTTTCAACTGTGGCCTTCACATTTACCAACTTTGCTCCTTGCTTTATCATTTTTTTCTCCAACCTTAAGTAGTTGGAGGATACTACCTTTTGGGTGGCCTTCATAAGGCCTATCTTGTCATAAGGAAGCATTTCACTCAGACTCAGACCTATAGTTTGTATCTCATAATCCTCATATTGCATTTCCCCTTTTGGCTTGGAGATTAAAGGCTTCATGGAAAAAATCATCAAAGACTTTTGTTCTTCATCAAAACATTCCTCTAACTT
Source organism: Sequoia sempervirens (assembly GCA_007258455.2). Taxonomy (NCBI): domain Eukaryota; kingdom Viridiplantae; phylum Streptophyta; class Pinopsida; order Cupressales; family Cupressaceae; genus Sequoia; species Sequoia sempervirens. Next base: position 340,082,844 of record VDFB02373365.1, read on the forward strand.
TCAGGTGGCTAGAGCTATTGTAGCTTTTACTAATTGCTTTTGTTTTCTCTCCCTGCGAGCCTACTTGCACAAATCTATTTGAGTCCAGAGATTTTGAGGAGACTCGATACTTTGTGTAGTGATAGGGACACTGGCAGGGAGGCCTTAAGGGATGGTGCAAGGTGTATTTCCAGCCACTTGGCCTTGGAAAGAGACTAATGGAAAAGCTATTATTGAGAAAGGAAAAATACCTTGCAAATACTATGTGGAGTGCTTATCGAGGTAAGGGGAGTAGTGATCGAAAATAGAAACATATACCTAGAAGTGGGTAGTGGTGATGAAACCTACATGGATTTCCCTAAGGTGTGTTAGGATTAATTTAGGTTCTAATTAAGGATTTATATGGGTTTCCTTCATTCCAATCCACTGTGGAAATATTTTGGTGTTGACCTAATTTGAAATTTAAAATTTAACAGATAGTGGCTAACCTTGGTGAAAGTTTTCAAGGTTGAGGATGATATAAATAAGAGTAAGGTTGTTGTGATATGTAAGAGAGAAGAAAGATAGATGTGAGATAGATGCGAGTGATGAAATATGATACAAATTTGAGCAGAGTAGTATGAATATTAAAGTATTGGATTCCTAAAAGTAGTGAGCTGAAGGTGTCCAAAATATTTCATACAAGACTAAGAATGTTGGAGCATTTGTGGTGGACTCCTTGTTGCATTGAGAATTTTTTCATTGTGTAACATTTCTCTTCTATCTTCTTTTTTTCTTTCTGTGGAAGTGATCCTTGGTTGTGAGCCTTTTTGGATAGTGTGTTCTATTTTGGCAGTGAGCCCTTGTACCAATTTTGCAATCACTTATATTGTGAGCTAATCCTCACCATGGTTTTTCCCTCATTGGGTTTTCTACATAAATTTGGTGTTCTCTTGTGTATGGTTTTGTTATTTTAGTTTTTTTTATCTACATTTCATGATTAATCACTTTAACAAAATAAGGGCCAAATGAATGCATGTGGATCTAATTACTGTTGAGGGTTTTGATGTTTTAATTTTCTACAACTGATTCACCCCCTTCTCAGTTGTATTTTTCATTCAAAAAATGGTATCAAATGCAAGGTTCCTTGGAGAAGAACTTAACTGCTTAAGGTAGATCTTGGATGGTGAAATAGATTGATTACATTAGATTTGATGGAACAGACTATGCATTTTGGAAGACAAAGATGGAAGGACATATGAAATCTCATGGATTTGAGAATGAAGATTAAATAAAGAATGCATATTTTTGGTCATTATGTTAGTCACACACCAACAGTGTAGATAAATCCTCATAGACATACCACAAGAATCTATCTTTACTTGAAATACTGAACTGGGACAACCTAAATCTTAGGCTGACTCAACTTAATCCCAAGGCTCATTTATGTCAGGTCTTGATCATACTATGTTTGCATCTGGGTTCATTGTGATAATTTTGTTAATCATGAGGGTACCTAAATGGTTTGTTTTTCTGGCTCTCAAAGGAATCATAGGGATAGATAAAAGGAAATCTTTATCCGGTCATTTAACAACTTCATGAAATTGACAAATTTGCAATAACATTTCATGAACTTCAAATAACTTGCTATCGATTAAGTATATTTAGCTTTAATCATTCATCAATATCATGGAATCAAAAGATTTGCAATAAAATTTTAATTCATTTATCCCTTTTCAATTTTTTTTTTTTGAAATTTAAACATCTATTCTAAAATAAAGCATCAAAAGTACTAAAAAATTAAAGTTTCTCCTAGGTATTATCCATGCTTGCCTCAAGAATTAACCAAACCAAAGAAAACCATTCCATACATCACTAGATTACTTCATAGCTAGGCTCAAAATGATGTAAGATTTTAAAGAGAGGGGGATTATTTGGACACTAGGTAGGTTCTATATGTACCCTTTTAACAACACAACACACAGTCTTGTCCAACAAGAACAAACAATTAGCTGCATAAGATTTCATATCAAGAGATAACTTTTAATTGTCTCAAATATTGATTAGCTTCTATGTACATACAATTTTTTAATCTGGAAGGGAACAAAAAATAGGAAAAATAAAAAAATTGAAAAAGTTTTGGTTCTCTAACATCCACAAATTCTAAACTTAACTCAGAACGAAACATCTCTCAGCCTTTTATAAGAACAAGAAAAATGGGAGATTAGAAAAATACATGAGAGGGAATCCAAGGGATGGATCACAACAAGGCATGTGGAATATGACAACTAGTAGGAGAATTGCTAATGAAGTCATTAGATGCCAACCTTCTTTAGCACATTGAAATCTTTCACACTCTTCATCTTTATAATATAGCCAAGATAGTAACTTGAATTGAAAAATCCTCTAATGAATGTAAGACTTCCCATACATTCAGAATGATCAAGCGGTCATTTATTCTTACATTCAGGTTCATACTTGAATGAAACATTCCTAAAAGTGAATCACACCAAGGCTAAGCACACTCCTTCATCACATGAATAATACTAAGATTCTCGATTTCCCGGTATTCGATGCTTCTCTCAACAAACTTTGTTCCCGCATGGGCTTCTAGAGTACACTACTAAGCCTTGTAAAACCATTGGATCTATTTTTAACTCAAGTTTTCTTGATCATCCATACCTAAATATTGCATCACAACCTATTCCTCCTATGCACAAATTCCACATATTAAATCCCTTTTAAAAAATATTCATAAAACTCTCATGAAAACAAAACCATCATTAATAAATCAATATTTCAAACACATCATAAATATCACTTAAAAATACATTCTTGTGCAATTATTCCTTTTAGGTGGGTTATCGGACCTTTTGGCCCCCTAGGAAAACTTAAACATATAACTTTAACTTAACATTGTTACCTAGTACTGGGTACTCGACACTTTAGCTTTTACCAAAATAAAATTTTCCCAAATCCCAAATTCTACCAGAACCTCCACACCTTCTTGGAACTTCACTCTTGGACTAGAACACTCCACCAAAACCTTGCATTAGGGTATGTGCACGATCATGATGGGCCAAAAAGTGGTGATGTGATGGGTATGTGTAGGGTATGTGGCTGGCAACTTCTTTTTTACCCAAAATTGATGAAATGAAAAGGGTTTTTAATGGAGATTCTCAAATTTCCACCAATATAAATTATGCGTTACTTTGAGTTTAATAAATAATTATTATTCATTTTCTATTTGAATTACGACTAAAGTCCTGATTGATAGGTTGATTGAAAAACATCTATAGCTTTCAAATGGTATCACATTTTTTGAATTTGAATCATGTGTCACATTCTATGCTTCACATACTATAGGATTTTTTAAAAATAAAAATTTCATGAAGTTTTGACCAAGTTAAGGTGGTCGACATGACGAGTTTATTTTTTTAAAGTTGTAATAAAAAATTCATAATTAATTATTTACTTGGAAAAAATTACAAAAATATGCATCACATTGGGACATGAGTCCTCTATTTATATATAAAAATCTTTAAAAAATATTATTTTTTATTGTGGTTGGGTGGTCAGGACAAACACCTACTTATTCTTTCCTAAAATTTAAGTACTATTGCATTGAAATTTCAAATTTTCACCAAATAGATTTTTTTTTTAAAATAAACCTAGTAGTTTAGAAACTACATTCAATTTGCTACAGATTCTATTCTTAAAATATTTTGAAATAATATAGATAACTTATTCAAAAAATTTACATTATGTTGCCTAACTCTGATTTTTTTGAATTTTTCGCCACTTAAGGGATTGTTTTTTCCATGATGATCCTACACATACCCATTACCACTTTAACATTTATGGCCTTCCAGTACCCGGTACCCGGTACACTCAAATCATAAAGTATTCCAAAAATTTCCCTTTAAGTTTAACTCTCAGTGGTCCTTTTTGACTAGCCAGCACCTACCATAAGCGTTAGTTTTCACTTGGGTCCCCAAGTCTTACGGTCTTGCGGTATGTTGTGAGACCACACAATAACTTGCAACCAATAAAACTAAATTTAAAAGGAACCCAGGATCAAATCACTCACCATAAATTATAACTTATACATATTTTCCAATAATAACTCTTTACCTTCACCTAAATTGTAGCATAAAGACAATAAAATTTCTCTAGAAAGTATCATTGTGTGATTTGATTAATTCCAGTTTCTAGAACTTGGTGAAAAAATTAGTTCATTGACATTGAACTACATAATTTGGAAAACCTCCAAAGCCAACCTTGGATAGAGACTTGCTGCCAATTAGGCGTCCATAGCCCCAACAAGGTTATCTTTGTAATTATCCCAAACATAGCTCTACTGCTAGTCAGACATCCATAGCCATGATAGAGATATTTGGATAGCCTAAAGAGTTGAATTTTCTCTTTTGATATTTCTTTGGTATTCACTTTTTCTTTTATTTTTTTCTTTTGATATTTCTTTGTAAGCCCATTTTCTTCAACTTGCAGGAAATGAATCCTGCTATTAGGTTGGGAATTATAGTGGTAGCGTAGGTTACCTTTTTATTTTTTATTCAATGCAAATTCATTCATTGTTTCACCGATTCTTGAAACTCATTTAATATTCCCTATAGGTGCAACTTTCCATCTAAATTTTACCATCCTTATGCCAAATCCAGCTAACTATAATTCGCTATCTATAAAAAAAATATGCATAAGTTAAAATTTAGCAGAAAGTAGTCCCATCACCAAATTAGTTCTAAATTTAGAAATACTGGTTATCACCCTTCCATCTTAATTTTTTATATGGAAATTGCTAAAATACTTGGCTAGCAATTTCAATTTGATGGTGTTGCACTAACATTAATCCATTAGAGTTGTCATGATTACACTTAATTCCAACCATCATACTCTACATTTAATTCACATGCCTTAACACACATGCATTATTTCCCTTTAATTTCTAGATGTTGATGTGTGCTAAATTACCGACCTAATTTTCCTTTCTGCATTGCAAACATGGACACCTTCATGATTAATACAACTTGATAAAATATAATGAAATGACCACCATTAAATTTTGAAATATTTTATTTGCTTGATTCGTGATCTTCGTACTAGAAAACTTCAAAGCAATTACCACCCAATATGTGAGAATTTATTTGATTTAACATTATACTTTGGAAAAAAATTTCCTATTGCCACCTCAACTTGTATTTTCCAAGATTTTGATCTAGGCAAAGTTATGTACTGCAGATTTTTCATGGTTTTCTATAAAATTCGCTTTTATCCTCCAAATTATTCACATCCTTTGCTTTCTTCAATCATTTTGATTTTCATCTTTGCTTGTATTTTCTTGCTTCTAGGCCATGGACACTCCCATTTTCCTAACTTGCGTTCATTGCTAGAATGGCTTTTTGGGTCGCATTACTACCCAAAGATTGAATAAGGTTTTCTTTCTCAGGACTCCAACTACCAAATCCAATTTGCACCTGGTCCTTGGGGAAACTTATGTGGAGTCCAAAGTGTACTATAGGCTGAATTCAAACTTAGCTTCATGGTTCGTAGCCTTGCTTCTAGACCTTGGGCTTTCTATTTCTGAAGTTCATGATGCTGCTCAGATGATAGTGCGGTCTAATTTCCTAGGGAAATTGGACTGCATCCTTTCTGTTGCACACCTAACCGTCAAAATTCCCTCTGCTCATGATATTCCTCTTTTTTTGGAATGAGGAGAATTATTTCCTATTCGTCCCTTTCTAACTAATCTTCATACCCCTGACTTTGACACTTACTTGGGATATACTGCCCTTATGGATAAAGTGTCCCAGATTGAATGATTAGCCACCCTACTGTTGTAGCTCAACTCTTCTTTTCGCTTTTTTTTGCACCTTTCTCAATGAGAAACTTTGTATTTTGATGCATATATGAAGTATACACTAAATATATATATGATTTTTTTCTTTTCATACATTAAGCGTGTATTTACTGTGCATGGTTTCATTTTTACATTCAAAGTGCAATGCTTTAAGAATATTTCAATTCATTTTCATGCGTATGTTAAATTAAGTATAATTTGTTAATACTAGGAACAAACCAAAAAGAAAAAACAAACCCTATGAAAACAAACTAACCTAACTAACTAAAATTTACCTTAAGCAAATGATTAACCCTAACTAAGAAATTTACTTTAATCTCTATTACTATCTTCATGGTGTTTTTCGTATGAATTACATTAGGCTTATCTTTAAATTCCCTTGAATGCATTTCAAATATCCTACTCTAACAATGAATTATCTTAACTTTTTTGTGTTTAAAAAATCTAAATTCAAATACGTACTTACCAATAAATTGGCTCACATGTATGAAAACAACCTCATTAAAGGTTGATTGCAAACACCTTTACTGGTTTCTCCATACTCTACCTTCTTCTAGTCTTGGTTCATGGTTTTGCTTTTTGCTTTGTTCTACTTCATGAACAACTGTACTCATTTCTTGACTCTCTTCCTCTTCGATATTTTCTAAATCCTTGGCCCCATCTTCACTGTTAGTAACACTATGCACTTCGTTAGATCAAGTATCAACACAATTTACATTATCATCATCAAGAGAACAAGTAAAAACTTGATATTCTATATGCTACATGAAATCAAGAAAATTTTCCCTTTTAACTCATGGATTTTTAGTTAGGATTTAAAAACACGCATCTTCCACTCGCTTTTCCCACTTTTTCTCATCGTTATCATCTTCCACATGTGAGAAGTTTAATGACCCATCACTTTTACTTTCACACTTTTGGAACGCTATTTCCAAGTCTTAGTGTCCTTTCCTTTTTTGTTGCAAAACTTCAAGGCTTTATTCATGACAATTGCAATTAATAAACCAATCTAATTTAATAATTAATTTTCCAATATTTCTAGTTTCACTAGGGTTAGGCACTTCTTCAGGATTCAAATCTCTTTCTAATAGTGGTTCCTTTCTTTTAGCTGTTAAAGACACTTCCGTTAATAAAATAACATTATAAGTGGCCAAACTTATCCTAGTTAGAAAATTTCACAATCAAATTCACCATGATCAGTTGTACCATGAATTCTACACTCAAAACCCTACCAAAGGTGAACAAACTCAAAGGGTAAAGCCTCCGACTAAGGATTTTTTGGATTTTATCAATGTCCATTTTACTTTCCATTACCTGCTTAGACTTTCACTTCACACAAAAAATTCCAACTTGAAACTAGGATGACGAAATCGATTCCAAATAAAACTAGAGGATTCCCTCCTTCTAGCACCAGTTCCTATTGATCATGATGTCAAATACACACCAACAATGCATATAAATCCTCATAGACAAATTGCAGGAACCTATCTTTACTTGAAAGACTAAACCAGGACAACCTAAATCTTAGGATGACTCAGCTTAATCCCAAGGATCATTTATGTTAGGTCTTGACCATACTAGGTTTGCATCAAGGTTCATTGTGATAATGTTGTTAATCACAAAGGGTCAATGGTTTGTTTTTCTAGCTCTCAAAGGAATAATAGGGATAGATAAAAGACAATCTTGGTCTGGTCATTTAACAACTTCATGAAATCAAAAAATTTACAATTAAATTTCATGAACTTCAAATAACTTGCTATCACTTAAGTAGATTTAGCTTTAAGCATTCAACAATATCATGGAATCAAAAGATTTGCAATAAAATTTCTATTCATTTATCTCTTTTTTTAAAACATTTTCTGAAATTTAAACATCTATTCTAAAATTAAGCATCAAAAGTATTGAAAAAGTAAATTTTCTCCTAGGTATTATCCATGCATTCCTCAAGAATTAACTAAACAAAGAAAACAATTCCATACATCACTAGATTTATTTACAGCTAGGCACAAAATGATGCGATATTTTAAAGAGAGGGGGATTATTTGGACACCTGGTAGGTTCTATATGCACCCTTAAATGACACAACACACAGTCTTGTCTAGCAAGAACAAACAATAAACTACGTAAGATTTCATATCATGAGATAGCTTTAAATTAGCTCTGATATTGATTAGCTTCCATGTGCATACAAGTTTTTAATCTGGAATAGAATAGAAAATAAGAAGAAAAAAAAACTTGAAAAAGTTTTGGTTCTCTGTCATCCACAAATTCTGAACTTAACTTAGAACGAAACATCTCTTAGCCTTTTATAAGAACAAGACACATGGGAGATTAGACAAATACATAAGAGGGAATCCAAAGGATGAATCACAACAAGGAATGTGGAATATGACAACTGGTAGGAGAATTACTGACGAAGTTAATGGATGTCAACCTTCTTCAGCAAGTTGAAATCTTTCGGGCTCTTCGTCTTTATAATATAGCCAAGATAGTAAATTGAATTGATTAAATCCTCCAATGAATGTAAGAACTTCCCATACATTCAGGTTTGGACTTAGATGAAGCATTCACGAAAGTGAATCACACCAGGGCTAAGCACACTCCTTCGTCACATGTGTTATACCAAGATTCTTAATTTCTCAGTATCCAATGCTTCTTTGCAACAAACTTTGTTCTCGCATAGGCTTCTAGAGTACACTATCGATCCTAGTAAAACCATCGAATCTATCTACAATTCAAGTTTTCTTGACCATCCATACCTGAATACTACATCACAACCTATTCCTCTTGTAAGCGAAAATTCCACATATTAAATCCCTTTTAAAAAACATTCATAAAACTCTCATGAAAACAAAACCATCATTAATAAATCAATATTTAAAACACATCATAAATATCATGCTTTAAAATACATTCTTGCACAATTATTCATTTTAGGTGGGTTAACAGACCTTTTGGCCCCCCAGAAAAACTTAAACATTTAAATTTAAACTTAACACTGTTACTTGGTACTTGGTACCCGACACTTCAACTTTTACAAAAATAAAATTTTCCTAGATCTAGGATTCTATCAGAACCTCCACACTTTCTTGGACCTTCACTCCTAGACCGAAACTCTCCACCAAAACCTTGTGTTACCTCTTTAACATTTATGGCCTTCTAGTACCCGATACCCGATACACTTGATTCACGAAGTATTTCAAAAAAATTCCTTTAACTTTAACTCCTAGTGGTCCTTTTCGACTAGCGAGCACCTGCCATAAGTGTTAGTTTTCACTTGGGTCCCCAATTCTTACAGTCTTTGGGAATGTTGTGAGACCACACAACACATATGTTCCACCTCAGAATGGTTCAAGCACAAGTAATGAGATCAAGGCACATGAGGTAAATTCTAAGGAAAGATTTGTTCTTATGAACAACCTTTCAAATTCTAAATTGGTTAAAGTTATGAATCTTAAGACTGCTAAATAATTTTGGAATAAGTTAGAGAGTATTTATGAAGGAGATGACAAGGTAAAAGAAGAAAAGTTGCATAATCTGAAGGCATAATTTGAGGCCCTTCAAATGTATGAAGATGAAACAATTTCAACCTACATGCAGAGAGTTGATGAGCTAGTAAGTGCTATGAGAGGTCTTGGTGCACAAGTGAAAGAACCTAGGGTGGTAAAGAAAGTTCTCAGATCTCTTCTTGAAGCTTATAGTGAAAATGTATCTGGTATTGAGGAATTTACAAATTTTAATACTTATTCTAGAGATTATTTGATTGGTACACTAACTTCATTTGAAATGAGAAAAATTGGTTTGAAAAATGGTACTAAAGTGGAGATTTCTTTCAATGCTAGAAAATTAGAAAAGATTGAAGATTCAAATGGAGAATATCTTGATGATGTGGAGGCTAACTTTGGAAGAAGGATAAAAAATTACACCAATAAATACAAAAGTAAACTACCTTTCAAATGTTATAGTTGAGGAAAAGTAGGTCATTATTCTTCAAGATGTCCAAACAGAGATGTGAAAAATAAGAGTAATCAGAATAAAGGAAATATGATTAAAATAAGTTACTAAGTCAAAGAAGATGATGGTATTTCTAACGATGAATGTGATTATGCAGATGTTGATGAAAATGAATGCTTGTTCTTGGATTTAAAAGATAATTCTACTTCTACTAACTCTAAAATTTGTGTGAAGGAAAGTGTTCCAAAGAAGGTTGAAGGTCCTTTGGTTTCCACTTTTCATGTTAAACAAGATAAGAATTACTAGGTTGTTGAAAGTGGTTTATCTAATCATATGAATGGAGAAAAAAGTAAGTTTGTTAAACTTGAAAAGTATGATGGAGGATTAGTTAAATTTGGAGATGATTTAGGAGCTAATACTTGTGGAATATGTTCAATCAATTTTGATGGCAAGAATAATACTGAAAATGTTTACTATGTTAAAGGTTTAAGGAATAATATTTTGAGTGTTCAACAAATGTGTAGCAAAGGATATAATCTTGTGTTTAAGGATGAAACATGTGAGATCAGAAAATGGTCTAGAACTATTATCACTGCTAGTAAGAGGACAGAAGGAAACATCTATCAGCTCAAGGGTGTTGATGGTCATTGCTTTATGTATCATATTAATGAAATTTGGTTATGGTACCAAAGGATGTGTCACATGAATTTTGATTTGGTGAGAATCAGTTCAGTTCATGTAGTGAGAGACCTACCAAGAATCACAAATCCTATCAATGCTATTTGCTAGAATTGTTAGTTTGGAAAGAAAGTAAGGAGTAGTTTCAAAGGAAAGGAACAATCTGCTACCAGAATGCTAGAATTAATACATACATTTCTATGTTTTCCTACAAGGGTGAGAAGTCTTCAAGGTGACAGGTATTTCATGCCTTTGATTGATGATTACACTAGAATTCCATAGGTTACTTTTCTTAGAGAAAAAGTTGATGGAATAGATAGATTCAAAGAATTTAAATCTATGGTTGAAAATGAAATGGATCTGAAAATAAAATGTTTGAGGTTTGATAGAGGTGGAGAATTCACCTCCAATGAGTTTAACATGTATTATAAATTTCATGGAATAAAGAGGCACTTGTCTACTCCTAGAACTCCTCAGCAAAATGGAGTGGTTGAAAAGAAAAATCAAACTATTCAAGAAGCTGCTAGAACTATGATGAAAGAAGAAAATCTATCAAAAGTATATTTGAGAGAAGTAATTCATATTTCTCTTTATACATTTAATAGAGTTCAAGCCAAAGCTAACATGACAAAGACTCCCTATGAGTTATGGTATTGAAGAATTACTAGTGTCAAGTACTTTAGAGTATTTGGAAGCAAATATTATATCAAACGAGAGGAAGAAAACTTGGGAAAGTTTGATGCAAGGTCTGATGAAGGTGTATTCCTTGGATATTCTACTAAAAGAAAAGCTTACAAATTTTAAAGCAAAAGGCTAATAAGGAAAGTGTAAATGTTAAGGCTGATGAAAATTTGTAGAATTAAATTGTTGTAGATGGATGTGTCAGATGAACCTGATCGCAAAGAAGAAGAAGGAGAAAAAGATAGAGAAAAAAAAGAGTAGAATAAAGAAGAAGAAGCTCCAATGAATGCCCCTAAGACCCCTAAGTATGTGAAAAAGAATCATTCTAAAGAACAAATCATTGGAGACAAGACGAAAGGAGTATTCACAAGAAGTAGAGTTGTTGAAGCTAAGGTAAATATGTGTTTACTTTCTAAGAACCTAAAATAGTGAGTGAGGCATGAAAATATGAACATTGGATGAAGGAAATGGAAGAAGAACTTATGGAGATTGAGAAAAATCAGACTTGAGAATTGGGTCCTAGACTGGAAAAGAAGAGCATAATTGGAACTAAGTGGGTATTTAGAAACAAGCTAAATGAGAATGGATAAGTGGTAAGAAATAAGGCAAGACTTGTGTGTAAGGATTACTCACAAGTAAAATGAATAGAATTTAAGGAAACATTTTCTCTGATGGCTAGGATGGAATCTATCAGAATGTTTTAAGAATTTGCAGCACATAAAGACTTTAAAAATTATCAAATGGATGTGAAGTCTACTTTTCTGAATGGTGAATTGGAAGAAGAGGTTTACATGAAACAATTGAAAGGATTTTAGTTGTTAGATCGGTTGGACATGGTTTGCAAATTGAAGAAGACTTTGTATGGATTAAAGCAAGCTCCCAGAGCTTGGTATGCAAGATTGGAAAGATATTTGTTACATCAAGGATTCAGTAAAGGAACTAGAGATAGTAATCTTTACTTCAAATTTGAGGAGGAAATTTTTTTTCTAGTGGTTGTGTATGTGGATGACATTATCTTTAGGGGCAATGAAGCTATGCGTAAGAATTTTTTTGAAGAGAAGCATAAAGAGTTTGAGATGTTAATGTTTGGGGAGATGAATTTCTTCCTTGGACTACGAATCAATCAAATAGATAAATGAATTTTCATTTCATAGTCAAAGTATTTCAAAGAGATGTTAAAGAAGTTTGGAATGGAAGACTCAAAATTAGTATGCACTCCTATGGTGACTTGTAAATTGTGCAAAGATGATGATTCACCTAAGGTTAATCAGAGAAAATATAGATCTATGATTGGTGTACTATTATATCTAACTACTACTAGACCAGATATCATGCATGTAGTTTTTCTTGTGGCTAGATTTCAAGAAGATCCTAAGGAAACACATGTTGCAACAATAAAGAGGATATTCAAATATTTAAGAGGCACTACAAATTATGGCTTATGGTATCCTAAGGATATTGATTTCATATTGAATGCTTACGGAGATGCATATTGGGTTGGTTTTGTTCATGATAGAAAATGTACAAGTGGTGGTGCATTATTTATTGGATCTAGATTGACATCATGGTTAAGTAATAAGCAAGATTCAATTTATTTATCCACTACAAAGGATGAGTATATTTCAGCAATATCTTGTTGTACAAACTTATTGTAGATGAGACAAACATTGAAGTATATTTGAGTAATGTATGATGATCCTATTTCTATCTTTTGTGACAATACAAGTATAATTAACATTTTAGAGAATCCTATGATGAATTCAAGGACAAAGAATATATCAATTAGGTATCATTTTCTAAGAGAGAAGGCTATGGAGAATGAGGTGAAGCTTGTGTACCTACAAAAGATCACATTGCTGATATATTTACTAAGGATCTTCGTAAGGATACTTTTGAGTATCTTCGGGAGAATTTGGGGGTTATTTCCCCTCCTTATTTGAACTAGATGCATATGGAGATGCATCATTCTAGTGGATCTATAGATTCATCTCTTTTTTGGAGTGATGTTGGTGGCTGCCTCTTAGGGGAGTAGGTAGTATCATGTGTTGTCATTGAGTTTCTAATTTGATTGGGTGTACTCCTAAAGGGGAGTATTTAGAGAAATTATCTTGGTTTAGTGTCAAAGGGGAGAACAATGCAAAACATTTTATCCTTTTCCATTAATGTCAAAGAGGGAGAAAGAATCATGTGAAATTTTTTATCTACTCATAGGGAGAAAAGAAAGAAAATCATAAGAAAGTATGTTCAAAGTTGTTGTGTTGTCTTTGATGTTTTTTCACATCATGTGTTTCCATCAATGATAAAGGGGTTGTAATTCCCCGCCGTGCGAACCCCAAAGGACAACTAGAACTAACAAATTACTGCACAATTTTTTTTTTGAAAGTAGAACATTACACAAGATGAACATGAACATACATTACATGTAAAGCAACTAAAAAATTACAATATCAACTACGTCCCTTGGGGTACATGTGACAACGTTACAAAACCTAAACTTAAACCATAATGATAACAAAATAACCAAGATTACATTATACACCATCAATAAGAAACATCAACAGATGATAACTCAACATAAACAAGATTAACTTAATTCCAATAACCATAAACATACTATTATCCTATGAACTCAATGAAGCATATTTCCACACATACAACACATCAAATAACAACTACCACCAATCATTAACCACATAAGGTTTACAAGTTAACATAATACATTACACCTGTTTCATTACGTTACATCGTTCAAGAATTACAATAATACAAAAATGTACCCCAACATGAATAGGAACAATACAATATGATAGAGTAATACAAATGAAAAGATGAATACAAAGTATCAAGGTTGGCACCAACTCGGGTACAAATCTAGAGTCATTGGAAGTGGCACAAATCTACACATCTCAATCCTCGGCTAGGGACCCAACGGGGTGCATAGCACATTCCACCAACCACATGGAACTAGAGGCCCACCCCCCATGCTAGGAGAAGACAAGAAAGACCCTCGACACAGAACCATCAAGTAGAAAGGCTACAAGTCTCAACCACAAAAGTAACAATAACATTATTAATAACAACATCAAAGGACTACTTCCAGAGGCTCGCATGGAAAAAGAGTAACAAGGGATACTATAGGAAGAGTTTCATCGCATGGCCCTAACATGGGTTATCCTAGTTGCCTCTCACTAGGTGCCAACCCCCATCTATGGTTATCCTGGTTGCCTCTCACTAGGCACCGACCCCATAGGGCACGACACATGCGAGACCACTAACCTTTCATAAGGACAAGGTAGTGATCTTGCCGACCATGGCCTTCTCAGTCCATTCTTAGTCTTCGAAAGAACTAACGGTATGGGCGAGACATCTTACTTATCTTATTTTATGGTGTACCCACCCAAATCTACTAGTTAATTCTATATGGTTATCACTTATTATACAAACTCTTCCATGGGTTATCTAGGTTGCACCTTTGTGCACCGCCCCCCATGAAGAGCCACTCTACCTAGTAGAATAAAAAATAAACCTCATGACATCAAGGGGTGTACCGAATCACACAAGACACTAAAATTACGAGATCCGAGCACATATGCGAGTAATGAACCTTCTCACCCAAAAGCCACACCAAAAGTCAACACCATGGTACAAGGTAACACCCACAAGAGCTCAAAATAAGAAATAAGATCAATAAATCACAAAGGTCCAACCATGGAAAATAAATATAAATCGAGTTTCCATAGATATGAACTTCTTAATCTATAATCCCACCAATTACACGAGATTTACAATTCAATAATTAGCTAATTGTAAATGAATTCAATAAGCAATAATTAGTCAATTAATTCTCTGTTTAATTATTCATTCAACCATGAGATAATCATGACAACTCATATACATATGAGAATATATATATATATATACATATGTAAATATATATACTTATATATTAATATATATATGTATGCATATTAAATATGAATCTGTTTTCTTTAATACAGTAACCACTATATCTATATACCTACATATATAAACGTTTATATACCAATATAATAAGTATAAGCCGGTCTTATTTTAATAGTATGCAATCATCAAAACGTAGGGTAACATATCCTTATACTAACATCTATCTATCTAAATAAGATAAGTCATAAACAAACAAATCAAGGAGGAACGCGACTAAACACTAAGTGCTACAACATAACGAACCTGCAGAGAGGAGAAGGAAAAAAGCAATATTTAACTTTAAACCCACAGTATATGCAAATGAGAAACACAAGAGTTGATGGCATACCCATAACGAATACATAGTCAATGAATTGCAAACTAACTCACCAAATTCCCAAATAAATAAATAAACTAAGCCAGCCATGAAAAGAAATGAATATAATCAATATATGAACGAATTATATGAATATAAAATCTTGTGCAAAGAATTAAATTGATTATCCACATTCAATAGTTTAACTGCATAGAGCAAACGGGGTGCAAGGCAGCGAACTATATCAAAAGCCATATAATGTTTACAACGAAATAATATCTAATGTAAAAATAATAAACAGAATACTGTACCAATTCTAATCAGGATTTTATCAACTATATATATATATATATAAACGGTGTATAGTCATCATTAAAAAATTCAATAAGCTGAACACCAACGATTGAGCCAATGATACTAACTCGAAAATTTCTATCAAGATACAAGAGAATAGTATCTTTACATCAAGAGGTTGAAAGAAAAATTCGAGTCTTAAAAAAAACTAGCAACTTTCAAGCAAATGCAATTGGCAGGTGGTAAGCCCGATTTCACAATCTTAGCTAGTATCCTAACTGCCTGTGCCCAAACGAAAGCTTTGGGACAGGTTACGGGCATTCTATCAAAGCAAGAAGGATAGGTGAATTTTGTCAAATGATGTAGTTGCGATTTCCCTGGTGAATATGCAGGCATAAGACATATGGACGCGTGGACAAGGTGTATAAACTGTTTGACAGTTTGCCTCAAGTAAAAGAGGTCTCAAGGAACACCATAATCACAGGTTAGACATGATATGACTTAAGAAGCTTTCAAGAAAATGCTATTGGTGGGTGTACGACCAGAATTCCACCAACTTTTCTAGCATTCGTTTCCGCCTGTGCAAAAATGAGGGCTTTGGAACAGGGCGAGGACATCAATTGAGCATAGATGATAGGGGAATTTTGCTAAATATAGGTAGTTGCAACTGCCCTTGTGGACATGCAAGAAGGGTATGGAAGTGAACGCAAGGAAAGTGAACCAATTGATAGAGGGCCTCAGTGAAATGTGATCTTAAAAACAAAGATATTATTACTTTACAAGGTTACGCTGATGCATATATAATCTCTCTAAAAAATACTTTTATAAGGAGTTCGTGAATTCCAAGAAAAAGAATGATAGGACAAAAATAAAGAGCGAACTGTGCAACGAAAGGAGGAAGCAATTAAAGTGCAGCGAATTTAAATAGAGTACCCACAAAACGATTTCCATAGGGAAGTTTGATAATCATTCGAAGATATCATCTTCCATTTGTTTCAATTATATATAAAAAAGTAAAACAAACAAAGAAACAGTTGATTTCGATACAACTTAAGCATTTGGATTTTTGCTTCAAACATAAACAGGGATGGGAATTCAAAGAGAATGGAACCTAGATTCAGACAACTGGTGCAACTGTAATCTCTTTTAAAAAAAAAAACTTTTTACCCATAAAAATTACTCAGCTCCCCCCAAAAAAAAAACAATTCCCCTCTAAAATTAAAGGAATTCCATTTTCTGTTTCATGAGTGCATGCACATACACCCATCAATTACCCTTTTTCTTGTTTTACCACCTATTGGTAAAACCCTACGCGTGTATTAATTCAAAAACCTAACTCCCTCACGAGATTAAAAACTAAAGATAATAATTTTCACCTTTAATTATTATTTTATCTTTTAAATCCTAAATCACACTTTTTAAAAAATTTAATAATTCATAATTGTTACATAATTCTTTTAATTACTTTTGAAATTTATCATTCCAAATATGATATCTAATATCTTTTTTTTTTTTATATTTTATTCAATACCTTTTTATCCAAATATTTTAAATGTATAAATAAACTTCATTAATAAGTGGATTATTAATCAATTATATTTAAATTTAAAAATTAACATTATTAATGATTATATTAATATTCTATTATATTTCATTTAATTATTCATCGTTTAATAAAATAATAATAACTAAATCATTATAACATAACTAATTAATTCAATAATTAATTAACATCATTTTTTATTAATTTAACAATTTAATTTAATACTTTAATTAAATCAACGTTACACTTACGAGCAACGTAACCCAAAACAATACTTGACGATGACCATTTCAAACAATTGAAACAAATTAATTAACTAATTAACTTGAACAACAAAAAACAACAAAACCTCACAAGTCACAAATAAATAACTTACTCGCATGTCACGAAGGGGTCAAAAGTAGAGGGGCACTATAGGGGTAGATTATTGCAAGTATAAAGGTTTGTCATTGATGTCAATAGGAATTTCTATAGTCTGGTGTTGTCATTGATGTCAACTATGTGTTGAGGAAGTTTGTTGCATGATGAAGAAGTCGAGGATATTGAGAAAATTGTGAAAAAGAGGAAAATAGGTTGTTGCAAGTTGTGCATGTGTAGTTGAGATATTGAGGAAGTGTTGTGAGTACATCGAGCTATCTTTATGTTGCAGCGTCTAGAGATGTGTTTGAATGAAGTAATGTGTTGAGATGATGTCTCTGGTACTTGGTTTCCAAGTGCTTTTGAGAAGATTTGATAAATAGAGAAAGCAGTGTTGTGCAAGTGTTCAAAATATGCTCTAGGATGTGCTCCACATTTCTTTTGTGTTGATGCTATGCTTGTGTAGATCTGATATGTTGTTCAAGGTTGTCAGTAGTTGCTACATCCAAAATTTAGGTTTTTGGATCACTGTGTAGAATGAGATATTTTAACTATTGTGTGAACTAGTTTTTTAGTGGTATTTTCTATGGTATGGGAGAAATGTATTTTCTCTGTGTTTCTCCACAATTTGGCTTTAGGTTGTGCGGATTTGGGAAGTTTCTTATAATGTTTGTATTTTTCAAAATTCAAGGTTTCACTTGATTTGGTGCAGTATAGTGTGTGTTTCATGCACCAGTGTGTGAATATAGTTAAATAGATGTTCTAGTTTGAAGTATTTTTGTAATGCAAGCTTGGGTGAAGTTTTTGTTGGATCTTAGGTGGTTCATGGATTATTCTAGATCATGTTCAAGTGAATTTTGGTGTTTAAAATTTTTAGATTGATTTAAGGAATTAATGTTTAATGGTGTTTAACATAGGTATTGGACAACCTTGTGTTAGCACTACATGTAAAGCTTATGAAAGTGTGTTGAGGTGTGTTAGGATAAGTTTGGGTCCTAATTAATGATTTATATGGGCCACCTTCATTCCTATCCATTGTGGGAATGTTTTGGTACTGACCTAATTTCAAATTTAAAATGTAACAGATAGTTGCTAACTTTGGTGAAGGTTTTCAAGGTTAAGGATGATATAAATAAGATTAAGATTATTGTGAGATGTAAGAGATAAGAAAGATAGATATGAGATAGATGTGAATGATGAATATGATGTGAATTTGAGAAGAGTAGTGTGAATTTTGAAGTATTGGATTCTTGAAACCAATGAGATGAAGGTGTTTGAAATCTTTCATGCAAGGTTGAGAAAATGTTGGAGCATTTGTGGTGGATTCCTTGTTGCATTGAGAAGTTGTTCTCTGTGTAACATCTCTCTTCTATATTCTTTGCTTCTTTATGTGGCAGTGAGCTCTGGTTGTGAGCCATTTTGGATAGTGTGCCCTATTTTGGTAGTGATCCCTTGCATTGGTTTTAAAATTACTTATATAGTGAGATAATCCTCACTGTGGTTTTTCCCTTATTGGGTTTTCCATGTAAATCTAGTGTTCTCTTGTGTATGGTGTTGTTATTTTAGTTTATGTTATTTGCATTTCATGATTAATCACTTTAACATAATAAGGGCTTAATGAATGCATATGGATATAATTATTGTTGAGGGTTTTGATGTTTTAATTTTCTACAATTAATTCACCCCCTTCTTAGTTGTCTTATTCATTCAACAAGAGGTAGGTAGAGAGAGGTAGAAGGGAGATAGTGAGTAGGGAGAGAGAGAAGAAGTCGGGGAAATGGAGAGAGGGAGGGAGAGAGGGGTAGTGAGAGAGGGGGGTAGGTGGAGAGGAAAGAAGGGAGGAGGGAGAGGTAGAGAGGGGTGAGAGAGAGGTAGGTAGACCCTCAACCATCCATCATGAACCCTAAATTCTAAAACCTAACATTAATAATTTTTAACACTAAAACCTTAAAAATAAAAAATAATTCTTAAAACCTTAATGTTGAAACCTCCATCATAAATCCTTATCCTTGAGCCATAAAAATACTATTCACTAAACCCTAAAACTTAATATTAATAATTTAGCACTAAAGCCTAAAAAAATAAATTTAATCTCTAAAACCTCCATAATAAGCTCTAAACCCTAGTCCCTAAACCCTAAACCATGAATAATATAGTGAGAGAGAGATAGAAAGAGGTGAGATAGATAGGAAGAGAGGAAAAGAGAGAAATCGAGAGAGGAAGAGGTAAAGAGAGAGAGAGGGAGGGAAAGAGGGAAGTAGGGAGAGAGAGAGAGAGGAGGTAGAGAGGGTAGGGAGGTAGAAAGAGGAGAGAGAGGGTGGGAGAGAGATACATTATAATTCCTTTGAAGGATTTTTAGTAGACTGTGCACCTCCTAATGAAGGGGGATATATTGAAAATCATCATACCACTTAGTAGGAGGATAAAAATTTATACTAGTAATGAATTGGTTGACCTATATAAAAATGTGATAGAATCATGTATAGTGAGATTATGCTTAGTGGTGAATATTCTAAGTACACGTGGTTATAATTGATAATGTGTATTTTATTTTCCTTGATGGTAAGTGCTATTCTATCTCCTATTAGCTTACATAGTATAATTTTATTTTTTTAAATGATAAAAAAATTACACCGAATTTGACGTCCCATGAAACCTATAACATTTTTATAGATAAAATATTCATCAATTTTTTCTATGCACTAGATATTAAATTTAACAATTTGTGGAAAAAATATGGAAAAAATGACATTTTTGTGACATCTCATTGACCTCACTTTTTACATAATTTTTTAGCATTTTTTTATTAATTTAATAAAAAAATATCAAACTAATTTATTTTATGTTATTTTTAATTATAAGTATAAACTTCATCAAGAATTCTACATTTCATTAGTTTATGCCATTTTTAAATTCAAAACATAAAGACCACTTTTAAGTGGTCCAAGTTGAAGAATTAAATTTGTGTTAGTCATTTCCCTTATAAAAGTGTGACACATGCTTTTTTCTTTTACCTAAAATTCATTTGGATAGAACCCCAATAGGCTTAAATAAAAACCCCAATGGATTCTTCTCCATGCATATAAAAATTTTCACAAGAAAGATTTTTTAAACCTTATTGGGGATCAAATGAAGTCATTTGGAAATACAAATTTGTAACTATGCATCCCTCAATATTAAATTTTCCAAAATTATAATGTATTTTTATTTAATATTATATATTTTTAATTGTATAATCATTATACCTAGATATATTATGAAAAATTAATACCATCTCATCAAGAAACTAGGAAATAATAACATTGTTGGAAAGGCAGCGCAAGTGGAAGATGGTTGGATCATAGTAAGGCGACGTAAGTGGAAGATGGCTGGATCATAGTAAGTGAAATAATAACATTGTTGGAAATAATAACATATTTGGCTTTCATCTTCATGAAAGTAGCGAGCTGGCGTGGCACGGTAAGGCGGCACAAGTGGAAGATGGCTGGATCATAGTTAAGGGAAAAAAAGATAAATCCTCTCGGTCATCTTTTGACATGACTCTCTGCTCCCACAAGAAAAATGTTAAATGTAAATCTTAATTGGTCTTGTTTTGGAGCTGGTCTTTTTTGTTGGCCGCTTGTTGTCTTTTCTGCAGCCTTGCTCTTTTTTGTTGAAGGGTTTTGGGTCCTTTCAAAATTTGTTTTTTCCTATATCAAAAACATTGTTGGAAAAATATGAAGAAATACACAAGAATCTACTTACATGTCCTTGTTTCAATGAGGGAAAAAAATGTTATGAAATATATATACTAAGATAAATATGTTATGAGGGCATGGGCCTATGATGCATTGGATGATTGGTAGTGTTGTTGTTGTGGCCACTATGGTTCAAGTCTCTAGAGTTGACCTATAGCATTGTTGCTACTATTGTTGGCATTCTTGCCATTATACCAGACATTAGTGTCTAGGGCCCACTCCCTTGCTTGGTTGGTGGGACCTCACTCTCTTGCTGGGCTAGTGTGCTCATGGGCTTTATGCTCCTCTTGGGCTATTGTGCTCATGAGAGTGGCGGTTCTTGTGCATCCATGTTGGTATGAGGTCTCTGTTTGTGGCCTCACTAGTTCATAGCTCTAGTCAAAAGCGCACGGTTGCGTATTACGAATTAAAAAAAGACAAATATGTTATGAAACAATATAGGTATGAATTTTTTTTGTTATAGTTAAAAAATAATAATAAAAAAAATATTTAATTAAAAATTCTTAAAAAATATTTGTGTACTATACATTGGAGTTAATGATTAATTATAATAAATAATAGATAATTCTTATTTATAGTGAGATTTATGTATTATAAAATTTGTTACTCAATACAAATAATAGACAAAAAAAATTAAATATTAATAATATAAATGATAAATAATTTTAAGAAAAGAACTTGGATCTACATAGAAAATACAAAATTCATCAAACTACATCATCATTAAATTCTTAACTATTTTTTCTCGATAATTGAAAGAAACTAAAAAATTCTAAAAAAACTTGATTTTAAGGGCGCCACTTAGGAAAAAAGGTGGGAGACACTATCATGGGATCACCCTAACTATTTATTTCTTTAATGCCTTGAAAGTATCAAAAAGCCCATGGGGACATAAATAAGGGTCACACCATTGAAAAAATATTAGTATAAAAAATAGGAGTAGGGTATTATTGTAGTAGAATGGAAGAATATTTTCTTGATTTTATCAAAATAATACAACTAAATACATCAAAAACATATAAATATAAAATGCATAGCTTCCCATAAATTACTATGAATGAACATCTAAAATTGGGACTCAAATTGGTGGATAAGATTGCCCCAACTTCCAAATGACATATATTCATCATTATTATGGTTTATTTTTTGGAAGAGGTATTGGAGCAATACCTTTAAAGACTACCACAATCACTTATAAGTATAATTTTGTGATGGGTAATCCTATTTCTAGATTTGTATTGTCATCTACCATGGCGAGTAATAAGATTGTATAATATAAAAATAAAGGGTTAAATAAATAAATAAATTGTCATAATGGTTTAATATACAAAAAATATTTTAGAACCATATTATCCATAAGGTAATAAAAATATAAAACCGCCAATAAAATTTCTTAAAAGGTATTAGTTGAGTTCATGGCTTATTCCTTATATTATGGTACAAATTCAATTTAATACCTCTTAAGATTGAGATTCTATCATTATATGTTTCCATCCATAACACCATTAATGATTATGCATATTAATAAAACCACTTACAAGAGATTGAAATTCTTTATTAGGGATTAGTCAATATGCTAGATAATTTATACCTATACCAAATACAACTAAGGTATACACCTTGTGATAGATCCAAGTAGGGGTCTTAGTTCTTAATGTAAACCATAAAAATAATAAAAAAGGAATGAAATTGTTTTCCCAATAATATTGGTCCATTTATTATTACACTATTATAATACCATTACATTTGGTCTTTCAATTGGTAATGAAAATAGAGATTAATTTTTTTAATTCCATGCACTTGAATACCTACTATTACTGACTACTATATGCTTGGGAAGGGTGGGAAAACTATTCCATTATCTATATCTCTTTAAACTTTCACTATCCATAAAATTATTGATCAATAATTAAAATAATTATATGGGAATTTTTTTTGTTTTATTATTATCTTGGTCTAACTTTAATGGCTTAAATTTTGTGGAAATAGAACTAAGAATATTTTATTTCAAACAATATTTAGTATTTTCTCCAACTTATATCATGCATATTTATCTAAACATTTTCACCCTTCTATTTATAATAATGGTAATAAGTATAATAATGGTGGAGCTTAGAATAATGTAGAGAGAAAGGATGTTCCAAGTGTGACCGAGATATCAACACATCACTCTATAGTGTAGATGGGATTAGATCGAGCAAGTGTGCAGATCAAAACTATGTAGTCTTCAAGGAAAGCTTCATGCCATTATATGATTTATTGCACAACTTGTGGATAAGTTCCAATCGTTTACTCATCTCCTCCACAATGATGTCACTTTTCAATGGTATAGTTCCTATTAATAGGGTTTCAATAAGATCAAGGAATATCTAGCAATCACCTCTTGTTATACATATTAGTTACACCAATCACATTGGGGGAAATCTTAGAATAGAATGATGAAACTGGAAGAAGAGGGCCATCTACTACATAAATCACACTTTCATAGGCTATGAGATTAATTATTTTCCAATGAAAAATGTGTGTTTAGTTGTCATATTTAGTCCTTAAAAAAATTGACACTACATGTTAATTCATCAATTAAAGCTTATTTATAAAGTTGATCCATTTAAATATCTCCTTTCAAGAACTTATATCAATAAAAAGAAGGTTAATTGGTCATGTTTATTAGTGAGTTTGACATCAATTATGTGGACACAAAATCTATATTAAAGGTCAAGTAGCTGAAAACCAATTACTAGAGGATCCTCTAACAAATATGTACCCCTTAGTAACTAGTTTTTTTGACGTGTCCATCTTCATGATCAATGAAAAATTAGGATGGAAGCTCTATTTTGATGGATCATACACCTAACATGGATTAGGAGAAGGTATCCTTTTTGTCACCCCACAAGATGACTTCATCCCTAAAGCTTTCAGGTTGGCCTTCCCTTACATTAACAACATGGTGGAATGTAAGGAATTAATTACTAGATTAAAATGCTTGTTCAAAGGAACATTACCCAACTACATGTTTATAGATATTCACAACTTATATTCAAATAGGTCAATAATGAATACCAAAAAAGGGATGATAATCTCCCCCCTTAAAAACACATGGTTGATAAATTCAAATACTATTTGAATCACATCTAGTTTGAGTAAGTTCCTCACCTTAACATTTTTTTTTTATGCAATGACAACCATTGGGTCTTTGTTGGGCATGACCCATAATAGTTAGAGGTTTGAGTTCCTTGTGGAAAACTCCTGATTCCAACCTATTAAGTACCTTATTTTGAGATGGTATGCTAATATTGTTGGTCCCAAATATCATTGGTATCATGAAATATACACCTACCTCCATGATCAAACCCTCCCACCCAACCTTACATAAAACTAAAGTAAATAATTTATTCAATGAAAATCCCACTACATCCTCCTTGGAGACACTTTACTCTAGAGTTTGTGATGGATCCTCATTATGATTTTTAAGCATAACAAAATCCCACCTCACATTACAAGAGGTTCTTGATAGTATTTGTGGGGCACACACTAGTGGAATGGTGTTGGCTAAAAATATTCTAAGAATATGATAATATTGGCATACCATGGAGCATGATGTGTGTTAATTTTTTAAGAAGTGTTGGCATGTCAATAACATAGAGATATTATTCATGTACCATCACAAGAATTGTAACCCATTACCTCCGCTTGGCTCTTTTCTTAATGGGGCATAGATTTAGCTGGTAAGATACATCCCTCTTCCTCTAATGGACACAAATTCATCATTTCACCATGGATTACTTTACTAAGTGGGTATAATCCATCCACCTCACCATCATCATACAAACCCAATTATCCAAATTCATCTTATACCATATCATATGTCTTTATGGTATTTCATCGACCATCATCACCGATAATGGTAGACCATTCAAAAATCAAGAAGTTCACACTCTTTGTAAATAATTTCATATCCAAAATAATTGGTATACCCCATGCTATCCCCAAGGTAATGACCAAGCTAGGAAACTAATAAAACCTTACCAAAAATCCTTAGTAAAGTTTTCAATGATATTGGTCGTGATTGTCACCTCCATATTAATCACAACTTTTGGGTATATCGTACAAGCAGACACACACACCTAACAGAGCCATCCAATATTCCTTAGTCTTTTGTATAGTTAACTCCATCTTAGTAATAAAAGTCAAAATCCCATCATTATGAATCTCTTTGAAGAACTTATCAATGATGATGAGTATAGGGTTGCACACTTGCATCAATTAGAACTCATAGATGAACGATGCCTTAACACCTTCTTGATCATATTCAAGCCTATAAAAATCACCTCAATAGAAGCCACAACAAGAAGATAAATCATATGGAATTCTAAGTTGGTGATCTTGTCCTCAAAGAGAATCAAAAGAATCTTTTATATCGGGAAAAGAAAGGAAAATTTGAGCTTGATTGATTTGGTTCCTATGTCATCATAGCTAAGTATGGATCCAATACATACTAGTTGGCTATATCAAAAGGAGATACCTTGGATAGATTTCTCAAAATAATCCACTTCAAGTGATTTTATGCCTAAATCTACCCAATATCTCATATTAAAAAATCCAAAAATACCAAAAATTGTATGTTTATATATATAATAAAATAGTAAAGAGAAATAATCCATCCCATTGTAAATACCACCATTTGTGGCATCTTAGATGGGTACCATGGCCAAAACATGGTAGAAAAGTTCCATGTGTTGTAGGCAGATCCATTATCTTACTATGTCCTCACACTAGAATTTTGTGTCATCCCATACCCATCAAATTATCCTAATACCACCATCTTCTTACCATACTATTTATTTTCATCCACCCTATAATATTCCTAGTTGATCATTTTATAATTTGGATACTATTCCATCTTGGAGCTTTATGCATGTATTTATGGACACATCCTATTATGCCTATGTGTGGTCACAACCTTCAAACTTGACATACCAGGATATAACATCATCCCTTGTACATAGAGTATATAGTGTAAATAGTTACATTCTCGTCCATCTCCATCTAGGTCCATCATTATTTATACGTGTTCCTAGGTCCCATCCTTGTGTATTTACATGTCATCAAGAGCTCACCATAATTTGGTACTTCAACATGATCTAATAGCCCCTTTAGGTTTCATGCACATTTCTTGCTTTGAGCATCCTAATTCCTACCCATCCATCATTTTACTTCATAGGACATATTGTTCCTCAAATCAAGCAATGTCCATCCATATACCATATTTCTAAAAAACTAATAAAGGTTTGTGTCACTTTATTTTTACTTTTGGGATATTTTTAATCTTTCTTTCGACTTCCTATTTTACCTACTTAGTGTTGCCACAATCCTTCATATCATGGAGTACTTTGAATAGTGAAACTATGAGAAATTTTTTGACTATTTTGTGATGTGTTTTCTTGGTTGTCCTACATTGTACCCATCAAATCCCATCAAAGCCTTTTTTTATGGTGGGTCATTCCCTTTGTTTATGGTTTTCAAGCATCATATCTACCAAGACTCCTTGTGACCTTGGACAATGTTAGATAAACATTATGTTTGTTGATTCATTCCTATGAATGTTATACGTACTCACCTTGGTTCCCCATACCTCGGTACATAGTGTCTCATGTTATATCAAGTTAAGTGCTCACTACATTTCAATTTAATTATTGCATTCAAAATCCTTCATCCTATCCTATCCATCATTTTTTCCTCACTTAATTAGTGATCCCATGTGCACTTGACTCTCCACTTCCATCTCTCTTCTTCTATATTCCATATTTCATCTATATTTCTCTTGTGTTCGATGTACTATGGCATACCATATACATATATCCTCATTTATTATCATCCATCATAATCATTATATTAATCTATTCGATTCATTTTTGGGATAGTATAGATTTATTAGTCTAATGATTTTCTATAATTATCATTTAGTTTCATTATTTCATTAAGTAATTTTATTCACTCTTAGGATAATATACATTTTTTAGTCTAATCATATTCTCATCCATCATTATCCTTTCATCATTCCTTAGATTAATTCTTAGGTGTCTTTATATTATTTATTCTATGTATTTTCCATCCATCATAATCCTTTCATTATCATTGCATTGATTCCTTAGATTCATTTTAGGTTTGTTTAGATTTGTTAGTCTAAGAATATTTTCATCCAACATTATCATTTCATTACTATTAGGTTCATTTTAGGTTCATTTTTAATCAATCCATAAACATAACCATCATGTATGCATAAATACCATCATAACCATCATACACATTCGAAATACATCAACATACATTAATATCATCATCATAATCATCTATATTAAATATCTAATATATGCATAATCATCATAAACATACACCCATATATGCATCCACATCCTACATCACCATCATTAGAACAATACACACATGTATAATCATAATCCATCATATACATAATCACATACCATAACCATAATAAACATGCACATAGGAAATCCATCAAATGCATAATAATAATCATAATCATATGATCTGTATATCAAAAAAATAGTCATAATTTACATATAGAATGTCCATGCCATATATATAATCAAGCAATACATACATCAATGCCATTTCATACATATATTGGCTCAGTAGAGCATGATAAAAAGAGCTCTAGGGCATATGTCAAAATTGTCTCCATATCCTCAACTAACTACTACTACCTTCATTTGATCATGTTGAAGATCTTGGCACTCCCCCTACTCTTGGTGGTGGTTTTGGTCCCATAGCCATTGATCCTAACCTCACTGAGCTAGATCTCATACACCACAACATCCAAGATTGACTTCTCTTCATAAACCTCATAGACCTTTGTCTTGTAGGAACTGCACTCTCATATAAATCTTTTTTTATATTACACCTCTTGTGAGGAAAATGTAATCTATATGACCATATCAACAACATTATAACCACCTAACATTCCCATTTGAAACATCTCTCTCTACCCTTAGATGCACCACATCTGCCTCCACCCTCTATAATCATGCTAACATCCGAGTTCTCTCTAATTTCCAAGAATCCCGCACTAAAATCATCCTATCTCTCTAAGCCTACATTGTGTCCCTATCTCCTCAGATCTATTCTCTCTCAACCTATAGAGCCTTTACAACACTCAAGGCCCTAGAAAAAGTCTCCTCTAAATCACTCTACCCTCCATATCTCCCTTTTACTGTACCTATGGCTACAAATATATCTATGGAACTTCCCTTCCTCTTGGACTTGTCTTGGTGAAACCTACTCCAACAACCCAAAAATCCATATTGTTTGAGCTCTCTAAGCTCAAGGAATTAGAACCACTACTACTACTATTGTTGCTTCTCATTATAACCTCATCCATAATCTCCTCAACCACATCTTCCTCATCTCCTCTCTTTCTACCTCTCCCTCTACCCTAACCTCTCCAACCATCTCAGCCTCCACCCTAGACTCTCCCACCATCTTAGCTTCCTCCTCCTCCTCTCCCCCACCCTATCCTCCTATCACCATTCACCCTCAAGCACATATCCACTACCTTGTCTCTTGCATTGCCACCTGAATCCTCCCAACCATTCCCCCTCATCAAGGTGGCATAATGCAAATTGTTGTTCATCCTATCCACCATACTCGATTTGTTGTTGTCATATTGGGATCATCTACCCCTACATTTGGATGCCACACCACCTCTATTAATCCCTAACATTCCTCCACAATCTCCTACCAATGCACTTGTGTCCCCCACTACTCAATGTAGGAGCATCCAAGGCAAAGAGAAATCTTGCATCATCTTTCTATGTTTGTTTCGAATAAGGGGTTGATCATGTTCTATCGATGGAACCTTAGACATATCGGTGTGACTTTCCTACATGTTCCAAAGATTTATTGATGACAATATTGAGTGTTCAGTTTGTAGCATTCTGTTGATGAGACTTTTCTTTGTTGGTGTGACTTTCCCCCACATCCCAACGACACACCGATGGTGTTGGTAGAGGTTGCATTGTCATTGGCCTAAGGATCTCCTATCAGTGGGATGATGTTCCCCATCCTATTGATAGACCGATGGAGGGTGTTGTAGGTGGGACAGTGCTTTCTCGCCCTAACATGGATGATAGTCTTTCCAATGGACTGATCGGTAGGAGTGAGCAACATTGGCTAGACTCTATCTTGAGTCTCCTTAATAGAGTTATGGTTAGTGTGTGAGGTGTTCTTTGATGATACTTCATTATATCGGTGGAAGGTAGCTTTTGGTCTCACTGATAGAGCAATGAGTGATATTGGTGTAACATGATGGTTTCAATAGAAGAGAAGTTGGAGACTAGGTGATAGTCTGATGGCAGATGATGCAAAGAGTTAGCCAACGATGGTGGATGGCACATTAGATCATTACACATGGTAGAGAGATATTGGGTATTTCACATCATTGTTGTGAAATACAATCTCATTGGCCAACTCGTGGGGACTCTTGATTATGATGTAACGATTTGGAGACTTCGACTGCTGATTGGAAGATGATGGAAACTATGACACAAGGAGTAAGGCTGACCTAGAGAGTTCAATTGAGATATAAATGAGGATGGAATGCCTATGTTGGGGGGAAAGAAGGGACTATTAGATGAACACACAACAAAGAATAATGAAGGAATTCAGATCTACCAATCGGTAGATGCTTGAATAAGTAACCTATAAGATGGCATGTTCTCTGTAATTTGTAATGATCAATAATAAAGATTGTTCTTGCTGTGCAAACCTGGTTATTCTATGTTGTTCTAGTTTGTAAGGGGAGTACCCTTCATCAAGTGCTATCAGAGCAAGAGTTCTTGAGTCTGTAATAGAGCATCGAATGTGAGGTAGTTGTAGTAGGACCTATGAGTGTGGGTTGAGAAAAAAATGCCTCCTAGAATGGCCCAACATTGTAGAGGTAGAGGCAGAGGTGTTGGAGGTGGAGATCCTCCTACAAATGAAATAAGAGCCCTTAGAAAGTAGATGCAAGACTTGCAAGAAGAGGTCTGAAGAGGAAGAGGAGCACAATAGGAAAGAGATGACAGTGAAGATGAGACTGAAGTGGATATAAAATAGGAAGAACAAGATTAGATAGATCCTAGAGAGCTGATATTGCTAAGAGTGATATCTAGTCTGGGAAAGAAACCAAAGATGGAAGTTTCAACTTTTAGTAGAAGCCTGAATCTAGAAGAATTGATCGATTGGATCAATGATATGGAAGAATTTTTGAATTTGAGGAGATTGAAGATCCTCACTGAGTAAAGTTTTCAAAGACCAAGTTAAAAGGTCATGCAAGTATATGGTGGAAAGAGGTAGACAAGGAAAAGATAAAATTTCCAGATGGGACCGAATGGTGAAAAAATTGAAGAAGCAATTCATTCCTGTTGATTATGAATTGGAGCTGCTAAAGAAAATGTAGAGTCTGAGACAAGGAATGAGGACAGTGAAAGAATACACTGAGGAATTTCACAAGGTTATGATTCAGACAGGACATTTAGAGGTGAACAAAGAGGTTGATCAATATATCAATGAGCTGAAGCTAAGTATATAGGAGGAATTGGCACTGGTAAGAATGACTACCATTGAGGATACTTACCAGTTCTCACTAAAGGTTGAAGAGAAACTAAACAAGAGGTTTGAAAGAAAGCAAAGAGGAGGTTGAGGTGGAAAGACTAGTAAATGACCATATGGAGGTCAAGGTGGCAATTATAAGAAAGGTGAAGGATCTAGTACCAGTCAAGATCAGCAAAGAGATGACTCATATTAGCCTTGTGATCAGAATAGTGGAGATCAAAGAGGTAGAGGAAGGTATGGGTACAGACCAAGAAGAGGAGGTTTTAGAGGAACATGCTTCCAATGTGGTGAAGAGGGACATAGGGCATATGAGTTCCCACAACACCAAGAGAGGACGGACAATAGGCCTAAAGGAAAGGCACAAGTAGCTCATGTAGATGAAGACACTCGGTCCTCACAGTCTGAAGATGTAGAGAGGGGTGAGTCTCTTGTCAGAAGGGCCTTGGTGAATGAAGAGAAGGAGCTAGATCAATGAAATAATTTGTTTCACACCCATTGTAAATGTGAAGGAAAGGTCTGTAATGTCATCATTGATGGGGGTAGCACTAACAATCTAGTGTCAGAAGAAATGGTCACCAAATTGTAGCTGGAGAGGAGAAGGAACCTGAGTCTGTATCGGATTGCATGGTTGTAGAAGGATCAGAAGGTTTTGGTCAATGAACAGTGCTTGATAAAATTCAAAATTGGTAACTACTGGGATGGGGTTTTGTGTGATGTGATACCAATGGATGCTTATCACATAATGTTGGGTCGACCATGTCAGTTTGATTGATGAGAAATAGATGACGAACATGTGAATACTTATTCATTAATGAAGAATGGAGTTTGACATAAGTTGAAATTGCTAAAGGAAGCAGATGAAAAGGTATGCAACAATGCACAAATTTGTTTAGTTCACTAAAGAAAATTCTTGGAAGGTATGAGACATGAACACGTGTTTTGCATTAATTCCAAGAATTGAAAAGGAAGTTGGATATGAAGTTCTTGTAGAAGTGCATGGTTTGCTAGACGAATTCCAGAGTATTATTTCTGACAAGAACTAAAAAGGAAGTTGGCAGTGAAGTTCCTGTAGAAGTGCATGGTTTGCTGGATGAATTCTAGAGTGTTATTTCTGATAATGTACCTGAAGGATTACCACCAGTAAGGAAGATTACTCATCAGATGGATCTAATTCCTAGAGCCAATTTTTTAAATAAGGCATCCCATCAAATGACTCCAACAAGGAGTGAAGATTTGAATAGACAAGTGCAAGAGTTGTTGCGAAAGGGATTGATTAGGGAGAGTTTGATTCCATGTGTAGTACCTATAGTAATAGCACCTAAGAAGGATGGAGAATGGTGAATGTGTACTGATTCAAGAGCCATTAATAAGATTACCATCAAGCATTAGTTTCCCTTTCCAAGGATGGACAACATTATGGATTGCTTGAGCAAGGCTAAGTATTTCACGAAGATTGATATGAAGAGTGGTTACAATCAGTTTTGAATCAGAGAAGGAGATGAATGGAAGAAAAATTTCAAGACCAAAGAAGGTCTGTATGAGTGGTTAGTCATGCCTTTTGGACTGACCAATGCACCCAACACATTCATGAGACTCGTGAATGAGGTATTGAAAGAATTTATGGGTAAGTTTGTCATTGTTTACTAGGATGAAATTTTAATTTTTAGTAAGACGTTAGAAGAGCACCTGATGCATATTTGAGAGGTTTTTGAGAAGCTAAGGGAGGAGAAGTTGCTAATCAACTTGAAGAAGTTTAGTTTTGTAAAACGTGAACTGGTGTATCCGAGATTTTTTATCTTAGCATAGGGTCTGAAAATGGATCTAAAAAAGGTGAAAGCCATTGTGGAGTGGCCAATGCCAAGGAGCGCTATGGAGGTAAGATATTTTGATGGTCAAGCTAGTTTTTACTAAAAGTTCATTAAGGGGTTTAGTAGTATTTGTGCACCCCTAACTAAAACAATGAGAGGGGATAGAAAATAATTCAGATGGAGTATAGGAGCAACTAAGAGTTTTGATTTGCTAAAGAAGAAGGTCACAGAGTAGCTTGTTTTGGCACTCCCAGATTTCAATAAAGTGTTTCAAGTAGACTGTGATGCTAGTGGTAATTCCATTGGAGCTATTTTAAGTCAAGAAGGTAAACCTATTTCCTATTTTAGTGAGAATTTGGATGATGCAAAGAAGAAATATTTTGTTTATGATCAAGAATTCTATGCCATAGTTCAGGCTTTGAAAAAGTGGAGACATTATTTGTTGCCAAAAGATTTTTTTTTGTTCACAAATCATCAGGCTTTGCAGTTATTAAATACTCAAGGAAAACTAAATCAAAGGAATTTGAAGTGGGTTGAGTTTCTATAGAGTTATATATTTTTGTTAAAGCATAGGAGTGGAAGATCGAATAGAGTTACAGATGCCTTGAGTAGAAGGTAGAATTTGTTAATAGAATTACAGGTGGAAGTGGTAGGGTTCAATGAACTCAAAAGTCTATATCTGGAATATCTTAATTTTGCAAAAGATTGGAAATCTTGCAAGGAGTTTGTCATGTTGGATAGGACAAAGTGGTTGGATTATACCATTCAAGATGGTATGTTGTTTAGAAGGAATCAACTGTGCATTCCCAGGAGTTCAATGAGAGAAAATTTGATCAAAGAGAAGCATAGTGGCAGATTGGCAAGACACTTTGGTCAGGATGAGACCATTTCCATTGTTGGTGAACATTATTATTGGACACAACTACAATAGGATGTGAAGAAGTTTGTATAGGGTTGTAGGGTGTGTCAAATGGTTAAGGGAACCAGTCAGAATACTAGACTGTATCAACCGTTACTTGTACCTAAGAAGCCATGGGAGGATATCAACATGGACTTTATTCTTGGTTTTCCAAGGATGCATCATGGTCATGACTCCATATTTGTGGTGGTGGATAGATTCTCGAAGATGGCACACTTCATTTCATGTCATAAGACTAGTGATGTTGTTCATGTTGTAGAATTATTCTTTAAGGAGGTGGTAAGACTACATGGTCTACCCAAGAGCATAGTTTCAGATTGAGATACCAACTTTGTTACGTATTTCTGGAGGACATTGTGGAAGAAGTTAAAAACTAATTTGAAATTTAGCTTAGCATATCATCCGTAGATAGATGGAAAAACAAAGGTAGTGAATAGGAGTTTAGGCAATTTGCTGAGATGCTTGGTCAGTGACAAACCCAAGGGTTGGGATTTTGTTTTTCCACAAGCAAAGTTTTCCTATAACAATTCAGTCAATACAAGCATTGGTAAGTCACCGTTTTAGATTGTGTACATCAGTAGCCCTAGAACTGCTACTAAATTAAGGAAAATGGATAAAGGAGGAAAGAGTAGTGTCGAAGCCGAGTATTTTTCTCAACATATAAAGAATGTGCATGAGGAAGCTAGGAAACATATTCAAAAGATGAATACACAATATAAGGATAAGGTAGATCAGAAGAGAAGGCATAAGGAGTTTGCAGTTGGAGATGAAGTCATGATTCATTTGAGGAAGGAAATATTCCTAGTTGGTACATACAATAAGTTGAAGAAGAAAAAATTTGGACCATGTAAGATTTTGAAGAAACATGACTCAGGAAATGGATATGAGGTGGAATTTCTGAGAGGGATTCATGTTTCACCTGTATTTAATGTTTCAGACCTGAAAAAGTATCATGAAGGAGATATGGAGCATGAATTGGTAGAGGCACAGTGGAGTGTTCCAGCACCTACAGTAGAAAATGAAGAGATTGAGGAGATCCTAGACAGTCATGTGGGAAGAAGTACCAAGAATAGGCAGTGCAATGAGTACCTATCAAAGTGAAAAAGGAAGGCCAGTAGAAGATTCAACCTAGTTTTCCGAGTTAGAGGTTAGCCATCTTGGTTTTCCACTAACTCCCAAGGAGTGACGGAGTCACTTTTCAAATCTACACCAGCTGTCTAATGCAGGAGCATCCAGGGTGAAGAGAAATCTTGCATCATCTTTTTGTGTTTGTTTCGAATAATGGGTTGATCATGTTCTATCGGCGGAACCTTGACATATCAGTGTGACTTTCCTACATGTCCCAATGATTTATTAATGACAACATTGAGTGTGCAGTTCATAGCATTCCATCGGTGAGACTTTGCTTTGTCAACATGACTTTCCCTCACATCCCAAAGACACACCAATAGTGTTGGAAGTGTTTGCATTGTCATCGGCGTAAGAATCTCCTATTAGCGAGATGATGTTCCTTTTCCTATCAATAGACTGATGGAGGGTGTTGTTGGTGGGACAATGCTTTGTTGCTAGGACATGGATGATAGTCTTCCTGATGGACCGATTAGTAAGAGTGACCAGCATTGGTGGGACTCTATCTTGAGTCTCCCCAATAGAGTGATGGTCAATGTGTGAGGTGTTCTTCGGCGAGACTTCCTTATCGGTGGGAGGTGGCTTGTGGTCTCACCAAGAGAGTGATGAGTGAAATCTGTGTAACATGATGGTTTCAGTGGAAGAGAAGTTGGAGTCTAGGTGATAGTCCGATGGCAATAGATGCACAAAGTTAGTCAACGGTGATGGATGGCGAGTTAGATCATGAGATGTGGTAGAGCGATATTGGGTATTTCACATCATTGTTGTGAAATACAATCTCATTGGCCACCTCATGGGGACTGGTGATTATGATATAACGACCTGGAGACTTCGACTACTGATTGGATGATGATAAAAACTATGACACAAGGAGTAAGGCTGACCTGGAGAGTTTGATTGAGATATAAAAAAGGATGGAATGCTTATGCTGGGGGGATGAAAGGGACTATTAGAAGAACACACAACAAAGAACAATGAAGGAATTTAGATCTACCAATCGGTAGATGCCTGTAATAAGCAACCTGTAAGATGGCATGTTCTCTGTAATTTTTAATGATCAATAATAAATATCGTTCTTGTTGTGCAAACTTGGTTGTTCTATGTTGTTCTAGTTTGTAAGGTGAGTACCCTTCATCACTACCTTACCTCCCATGACACTCATGCAAAAACATGTGGTGTCACAACCATACCCTATACAATGTTAAAGTGTCTCATGACCCTTTCCAATTTGTATTGCTCAATAAAATAATCATAACTCCTGATGAAGTAAGATGGTGTCAACATGTACTATTCCCATCTCAAGTCCTCCTACCACCCTTTATCCTCTCTATAATGTCCTTGGTAGAAGCATTTGTAAAATATGATTTAAATTTATAATATATTTTATAAATGAACACACTTAGATGTATGTTAAGGAAAACATCTTATATTATATGAATATTATTGAGTATATATTATTATAATTCTTTTGCATTATAATTAATGTCTTATCCAAGTCTTGATTCTTATCAAGGAAAGAATTGGATTTTCCTTTTTAAAGATAGTTATTTGTAAGAGGCCTAATGAAGTAAAAATAACCTCATCATAAATATACCGCAAAGACCTGGTTCATATATGCAAATATCTATCCCCTGCCAATTAATTAAATTTTAGAAGAAATAATTGCTTAATTTTAGTAAGAACTTGTATAAATTTTATTTCTTTTGATTTCTTAAAGTAATTTTCCAATACAGATTTAATGGGTTGTTTTAAGTGTTTTGTAGATAATAATCAGTCAATCAAGTTATAGATTGAAGTATCCAGCTGGCACATGCTCTAGAACAGTTAGAGACATATGCTGGAAGTATGCTCCAGAACTTCAGGATGATGGACCGAAAATGTTGTTCTTAAAAGATGTTATTTCTGTTATCTTTTGAATAAAAGACTTTATGGCTCGACTTGAGCCTCTTAAATTTTGTGTAATAGGATTAAAGATAGATGAGTTATATGTAGATTTGTTTTAGATATTTTTTAGTGGTTATCTATACCAGCTGAAATATAACATGTAGTTATAGTTTTTCCTATAAAAGATACAGTCGCTGGAAGTAAGAGATATAGTGAAATCAATGTTATGCTGAGAAAATGTTATCCAAGGTTTATAAATAAAGAGATTGTTATATGAAATTATGAGTTATGAGTTATGGATGATAACTATGGTTAATAGAGGTGTTCTTGAAATAGCTGTGGATGTGAGCTGAGAATGAATGTGTTGTCCCACAAGCTGGCCACTCGATGAGAGTAGATAAGTGTTTTCTTTTGTCATATTGATATTTTGTAGAGAGTTATTTGAATTTACTGTTATGAAATCTTAGTTTTGAAGTATTTGTTATCTTTTCAACTTCTGTAGTTTCTGTTATTTACTATTGGAACTTTGACTATTAAGAAAATGTTTTTTGGATTATTATAAGCTTTTCTATTTTCATAATTTATCAGTTTCTTAGTTTAAATTGATTCTATGTTTCTTTAACTTAGTTATTATGCTTTCTAAATTATTATACTCATGTTTACAGTTCAAGCATTTTCTGTTTTCTTAGGAATAGATTACTTTTCAGTTTGATAGTTAAATAGTTTGAAGTTAGAATTAATTTAAAGTTTTTCTTACAAAGTTAAGGAACTTTTGGGAGATACTCCAGAACTCTTCTATTGCAGATTGCCTTGAACACTACTCGATCGACAATTTGAATATTTTATTCTAAAGTAATGGGACTTAACGACAACCTATCACTTTTTGGCGGCGTTTTCGGGGACCCTTTCACTTCTTTTGCTTAAGTGTTAATAGAAAACGCCTAGAATACCTCTTTTAGGACAAAAATATTATCTGTGGCTTCCTTTTCTGCATGGTCAGGAAAAGAGGCCCTCACAGACAATTTATACCAAAGACCCCCCCAAAATACGTTCCATTTATACAAAGGGAGGCCCAAGGCTCAGAAGATTATTTTGTTGATGAATTACTTGAGCCTAACCCACTAGAGGCTTTCCACTATCTTCCAAAAGATCATCCTGTGCTACAACCTTTTGTCGAGGAGCATATTCCTCTAAACATCATGGGAGATCGGAGGGCAGAATCCAACCGTAATGGTGGAAACCATAATAATAATGATCCACCACCACCTAGGATGTTCACTTATCCTATTGCTCTAGATGCAAATGATGATACAACAATGAAAAACATTTCTCTAGCTTTCCTTCCAACATTTCATGGTTTATCTTTGGAAGACCCAGACCAATTTATTTTTGAATTTAAGGTCCTTTGTCAAACCTATGACTATAAAAATGACAACCAAAAACTGAAGTTGTTTCCTTCTACTTTGAAGGATTCAGCCATGCACTGGTTTATGGGACTACCGTCTGGAGGTATTACAACTTGGGAAGAAATAGAGATTGTGTTTTTGAATAAATATTAGAGTTATTGTAGGGTGAGTGATCGTAAGGAAGAACTGTTCAAACTTTGGCAGAATGAGGATGAGAGTCTAGAAGACTATTTGGATAGGTTTCTTTTCTTATCTAAATGATGTGGGGAAACAACAATTAGTGTTGAGATTCTCAAGACTATATTTCTTAAAGGACTTGATGATGATACACAAAGAAGTCTTGATTTAATGGGAAAAGGTGATGTGTCTCAATTAAACCTCGAAGACATATGTGATTTGTGTCAAAACATTTCACGTACTCATGGAGGAATCCGAAAAAAAATTCTTTTCAAAGGGAATAACGAGATAGGTAAACTTCGAGAAGAAATAGAAAATTTGAAGACATACATACTTGTACAATTGAATACTACGTTGGATGGTATACAAGCAAAGACCTATAACCCTGAGACTTTGTCAATCTATTGTCCTAGGTGTCGAAATAAACATCTTTTACAGGAGTTCCCATTAGATAAGGTTAATGTTTGTCAACTTTGTGAGCAAAGCCACCCTACCAATCAATGTGAGCTTCTTACTGATCTTAAAAATACTAAGAAAAAAACTGCTCAGGTTGAAGAAGAAATAAATGTGCTAAATCAGTGCCAAGGAGGTAATTTTTCTTATGGCCAGAATTCCAATTCTGCATGGAGACCCTAGAATAACTAGGCTGGTAATCAATGGCCTCCCTCTTGGAATCAACCCTACCCTCCACAACCTACATGGGGAACTCCTTATTGGGGATCTCCTGAATGGGAAACTCAATCATGGGGAACTCAACAATGGCCAAACTAGTCACAACAACAATGGTACCCACAACATATTGCTCCCCAATGGAATCAAGGACATAATCAATTTTATACTGGTCCTAGGAGGAATCAACAACAAAACTTGTTGCCACCACCTCAGAATCTTCCTCAGACTGAACAGGTGAGTCAACCTCAACTTCCGGTGTAACCACTTCCCAATCCAAAGAATAGTAGACAAAATACTCTGGTATACACTGCGAAGCAAGATAATGTCACATGCCTTAATGCAATTCATTGTGGAAGTGTTCAGTTACATTTCGGTAGGACACTTCAACCGCCCACTATTGAGGAAATAGTGGACGAACCTCTTTCTCAAAATTTTGAGAAAGATAATTCACCACCTACGGATATTAGTGAGTCTTCAGTAGCAGGAGCTGCTAGTTTTCCTCGGGAGGAGGAAGGTCAGTCTTTGACTGAGTCTAGCAAAGATATTCCTCCAAAGGAGAAAAGAGATATCCTTTCAAAGGAGAAAACTCAAGCACCATTTCCGAAGCGCTAAATCAACAATTCTGAAAGATACTTCAAAATGTCATTAGCTTCTGAAACGACTTTAATTCAGGAGATTAAACAATTGCAGATAGAGGTTCCTTTGCTGCAGGCAATAAAGGAAATTCCTGAGTTAAATCAGTTGATCAAACAATTGTGTATTAGAACCCCAGGAAGGAAACCAAAGAAAATAAACACTGTGCATATTGATGGTTATTTAGCTGATTTTTTATCTAGGAATACGGTTGCTCCAAAATATGATGATCCTGGGAGTCCACTAATTACTATTACAATTAATGAGGTAGCAATACCTAATGCATTGGTGGATTTAGGAGCGGCTATTAATGTAATGACGGTGGATGTAATGGAGAAGTTGAGTCTTACAGATTTAAGTCCTACAACTACAGTCTTGTAGATGGAAAATCAGTCTATAGCCATTCCAAAAGGTGTTATAAAAAATGTTCTTGTTAAAGTTGATGGATGGGAATATCCAGTTGACTTTCAAATAATTCAATCACTTACACCTAAAGATAGTTATCCAATAATTTTGGGAAGACCATGGTTGGCTACTGTCACTGCTAAAATTGATTGTCGAGAAGGAGGTATGACCATTTCACATGGTCCAGATAGTAAACGTTTATTTTTATATCCTCCTGCTAAACCAATTGAGTATAATAAAGTTTGGGTTGATGAACCAGAAGAATTTAGTGGGCAGGACAGTCTAGCCTCTTTGGCCATGGTAGTGATTAAACAACATGGAGAAGACTTAGAGGATGAGTTAGTGAATGAGGTGGCACATTTGGCTATAAGTTCTAGTGAAGAAGTAATAGAGGATGTACCAAAATTTTTGGGACAACCGATTGATATAAGTGGAATGGAACAAAATTATGTTACCATGGGGATGCCTTGTCCCTTGGCTAATATGATTCCTAGAACGAGTTATTTCTTTGATGATATTACAAAATTTCACCGACTCATACCTCATAGTTGTCCTCTCAACACTTTGTTACAGACCAATACATACTGTCACTTCGGCTTATCCAGGAACAAAAACAATTATGTTGTTACCAAGAAAAACTGTGAATATCAATAGTTGGTTGACAAAAATACAAGAGGATAAATTATTTAATGTGCTGGTAAAAAGGTCTAAAGCTTTTGCTTGGGATTATACAGACATGAGGGGTATTCACCCAAGTGTTTGTACTCATCACATTTATACTGATCCTAATATAAGACCTATTCGTCAACCACAGAGGTGACTCAACCCTGCATTAAAGGATCTTGTTAAAGTAGAGATTGAGAAACTCCTCCGTGCAGGATTTATTTATCCTATCTCAGATAGTAAGTGGGTGTCACCTATGGTAGTTGTACCAAAGAAAAATGGCAAGTGGAGAATTTGCGTGGATTATAGAGAACTTAATAAAGCCACCTTTAGAGATTATTTTCCCTTACCATTTGTTGACCAGGTTTTGGACAATTTAGCTGGAAGGAAATATTTTTCTTTCCTGGATGGATTTAGTGGTTACAACCAAATTCAGGTAGCACCAGAGGACCAAGACAAGACCACGTTTACTTTTCCTTGGGGTACGTATGCATACCGAGTTCTTCCTTTTGGACTTTGTAATGCTCCGACTACTTTTCAAAGGGCCATTTTGGCTATATTTGCAGCACTTGTTAATGATTGTGTAGAGGTTTACATGGATGATTTCACAGTATATGGGTCAACCTATGATGAAGCCCTTCAGAACCTAGATAGGGTTTTGCAGGTTTGTGAGGAAAATCGACTATCCCTTAGCCATGAAAAGTGCTTAATAATGGTAGAACAAGGAATAGTCTTAGGCCATCACATTTCCTCAGAAGGAATAAAAGTTGATCCTAAAAAAATTGAAGTCATACAACAATTAACTATACCTCAAACACAAACAGATGTTTGAAGTTTTCTTGGACATGCTGGTTATTATAGAAGGTTCATAGAAAGCTTCAGTAAGATAGCGGCCCCTATGTTTTCTCTACTCCAAAAAGATGTGGAGTTTAGTTGGACGTCTGAGTGTCAACAATCATTTGAAATGATAAAAGAAAGGCTTGTCTCTGCTCCTGTACTACGTGGACCAAATTGGAGTCTTCCCTTTCACATTTATGTTGATGCTTCAGATGATGCAATTGGTGCAGTATTAGGACAAGAAGATGAGGATGGGGGTAAATATGCCAT
This sequence comes from Sequoia sempervirens, assembly GCA_007258455.2. NCBI lineage: Eukaryota > Viridiplantae > Streptophyta > Pinopsida > Cupressales > Cupressaceae > Sequoia > Sequoia sempervirens. The sequence continues at coordinate 340,124,593 of VDFB02373365.1, forward strand.
ATATTTTATTAGTAAAAACTTAACGTCTGCTAAGAGAAATTACACGACAACAGAAAAAGAATTCTTAGTAGTTGTTCATGCCATTAAAAAGTTCCGTCATTATATTACAGGATATAAAGTTACAGTTTACACAGATCATTCAGCTGTAAAATATTTAATGAATAAACCTATAGTTAATGGTCGAATAATGAGATGGTTATTACTTCTTCAGGAGTTCAACGTGACAATACTTGACAAACCAGGGAAATTTAATGAGGTGGAAAATTTTCTATCTTGAATTAAACAAGAAGAGGGCAATAGAGCACCTATACAAGATGAGTTCCCTGATGAAAATTTGTTTGCTATCTCTATAAAGGTTCCTTGGTTTGTTGATATTGCCAACTATTTGGCTACTTTTGAAGTACCTCCTGAATTTACATTTAAACAAAGAAAGCGACTTATTCGAGAATGTGCACCATTTAAGTGGATTAATGGGATGTTATTTCATTGTGGACCTAATATGGTTTTGAGAAGATGTGTCAGGGCTGATGAAACTTATAGTATTATGAGGGCCTGTCACGATGATCCTTCAGGGGGTCATTATTCTGCAAAAAAAACTTCCCATAAAATACTAGGTACTGGATATTATTGGCCTTCAATGCATAAAGATGTTAAAAATTATGTTCTTTATTGTGATGAATGTCAAAGAGTAGGAAGACCAACTGCTTCGACAGAGATGCCGTTGCAACCGCAAGTAACTTTGGAACAATTTGAAAAATGGGGGTTAGATTTTATCGGCCCCATAGATCCTTCCTCACAAGGGAAATAATACATATTAGTATGTATTGATTATCTAACAAAATGGGCTGAAGTTCAAGCTTTACGAGTTGCTAGAGAAGAGCAAGTTGCTGATTTTCTCTATAACAAAATTTTTCTTCGATTTGGAGCCCCTCAAACTATTGTTATAGATCAGGGACCCCAATTTATGTCCAAAGTCCTCCTAGCATTTACATACCATTTTCAGGTGAGCCATAAGAAGTCATCCCCCTATCACCCTCAAGCAAATGGTCAGGTAGAGGCGACTAATAGGGAGTTAGAAAACATACTGACAAAAATTGTCTCGCCAGGAAGAAAAGATTAGGCCAGGAAGTTGCCTGAAGCTGTTTGGGCATATAATACAACATGGAAATCTACAACTGGATTCAGTCCCTACGAGCTTGTTTTTGGAAAGAAACCTCTTCTTCCCATTGAATTTGAACTTCAGACCCTACAAACAACTATGGAATTGGGTCTAGATTTGAAATGAGCTAAAATAGAATGAGTTTTATAGTTAAATGAGTTGGATGAGCTTCATCTAGATGTTGTTCATCAAACGGAATTAGTTCAACATCAATGAAAAGTTTGGCATGACAAATATATTAAGGAAAGAGAATTTCATAATGGTGACTAGGCCTTGCTATTTGATTCAAGATATAAAGATCATAAAGGAAAAATCAGAACTCATTGGCTAGGGCCATATGAAATTTCTGAGGTTTTCTTGAATGGCACAGTTCAGTTAAAACCTATCGATGGTGATTCACGAACTCTCTTAGTAAATGGTCATCGCCTACATATTTATCACAAACTAGTTAATAAAGAAGAATTTACAAAGCTGGTAGAAATGCAAGGAGAAATCCAATGTATTGACTCTGCTAAGGAAGAATCTATTTTGATTTAAATGATTATATGTTATCTAAAAAAAATAAAAAAATTACTTAGTTCATTTTTTTAGCATCTTTCATAAAATTTTAGATTTAACACGTATTTTCATTTGGCAAGACTTTTCATAAAGGAATAATAACTTTCGGAGCACCATTCCATGATGATCCGGAACTTGATGATCTGAATGCTTGATGCTCCAGAACTTTCATTTATTGCTGCTCTGGCTGCATCCTTCAACGATGCTCTAGAAATTTCATTTGTTGTTGCTCCGGCTGCATCCTTCAACGATGCTTTGGAACTTTCATTGGTCATTGTCCTGGCTGCATCCTTCAACGATGCTCTAGAACTTTCATTTGCTGCTACTCTGGCTGCATCCTTCAACAATGCTCCAAAACTTTCATTTGTTGCTACTCCAACTACATCCTTCAACGATGCTCTAGAACTTTTATTTGTTGCTACTCCAGTTACATCCTTCAACGATGCTCTGAAACTTTCATCTGGTCACCACTCCAGCTGCATCCTTCAATGATGCTCCAAAATTTTTTGCTGCTTCAGATGCATCCTTCAATGATGCTCTGGAACTTTCATTTGATCACCGTTTCAGTTGCATATTTTAGCGATGCTCTGAAACTTATCCACTTTTCTAGTTCCTAATGCATGTCTTATGCATGCTCCGGAACTTTGACCACTTTCTTAGTCTGAATGCATGCTTTACACATGCTTCGGAACTTATTCATTTTCATTCCGCCAACTCCTTTCTAGAAAAATTTTCAAATCTTTTTTGATACTTTGGTTATCGTACATTGGTACATGTGCCTTCTTCTGTCATTGTAAATAAAATCCATCGTAATAGCCTGTCTTCATTAATAACTTCATCATCCATGAGTCTCTTCATTCATGTCATAATAATTATACCGTCACCTTAGCCAATACCCTTACATCGTCTTGCCAAATTGTGAGGTACAAAATCTTCAAGCGATCATGAAATGGAAGTAAGTACAAATTTTTGCTTTAAATAAGTAGTTATTTTTGAATAAAATATAATTGATTGGCAAGAGTTTCTTTTCCCAATTTAGTAAATTGAGCCACTTGGTGATTAATTGCTAAGTATGCTACTCTTTTGTGGCCCTTCATGAAAATTGAAATTATTACACAGTAAGCTCCAAGCAAGAGTAGAGTAAATGATTACAATCTGATCATATCTTCAAAAATACTGGTGCACAAGTCCTTGGCATTGTTGAATTTTTCAGCAGGGTGGTAAGCAAGAAAGACAAGAAATGGGCAGCACAAAGAAGAAATCTGAACTGGCTTCTGCAGAAAAGCTGTTGGGGTTAACTAATATCTCTCGGCTATTTGAGGAAGTAGGCTGGTTGGATTTTATTAGGAAATTTGAAGGGTATAATGAAAAGTTGGTAAATGCATTTGCAGAAAGCTACTCTAATAGTTAGGTGATTTTGCATGGGAAGCGTTTCAAGGTGAGTTCAAAAATTATCTCTTCTATTTCAAGGTTGGAAGATTCTGGTATTAAAATATCTTAAACTACACAAATTCCATATAAGAAATTATCAGAATTATTCATTAGATAGGGAGATCCCTAACCCATGATAGTTGTCAGTACTAGGGGACATAATAAAGGGTTTCAGAGATCCTCCATCTTAGAACCATGGGGTAATGTTGTTGCATAGATCATTAGATATTTTACTTGTGAAGGTCAACTTGCCATTGTGGTAGGACCAGCATTCTGCATATTAACACATTTGCTGCATGGGAAGGAAAACCCTGCTCTAAGGGTTAATTTGCCTCATTTCTTGAATGATTCTATTAATTCTTCAATAGAGAGATACAAAACTGGTTCAGGGCCATTAAAACACCATGGGTTAATTCAATTGATTTGTAAATATTATTTTCGTAAGAAACCTCAAAGCAAATGGGAAATTTTTTTGGTGAAGTTTGATAAGCCTACATTAGGAAGGAAGATAGAAATGGGAGAATCCTCAAAACAAGTTGCTTCACCTTCCGGAGCAACTTCCCCCGAAAACCCTAGAGCTCCTAAACCCCAAATTCCCACCATAATTGGTGAGGAAGTGCCAGAATTTAGAAAAGATGAGTTTGAAACTCCGACCTAGATAGAAGATGTAGAGATAATGAGTCCAAATGTGGATACTCACCCTATTAAGAAGATGAAAAGAAGAACTATTGTTCTAAATGATCCAACAATTTTAAATTATCAGGATACTCCTCCTTTGAGGAGGAGTAAAATATTATCCTCTGGGTCTACAGAAACCCCAGCACAGAGTAATGAGAAAAGGTCTAAAGCTAAAAAGAAAAAGAGGAATTTGGAAATTGAGGAGTCAATTCACCAATCCTCAAAAAAAGAAATATCTGTTGAAGAAGTGCATTTTCATCTGAAGAGGAAGTTGTAGAACAAGAAAAACATGGAATAGAAAAGGAACAATCTCCACTTTTTAGGGAAATTGATGATAGTATGTTAGGGGAATTGTCTCCAGTTATTAATAAAGCTGTTGAAATTGTTGAAACTAGAAATATTAATATGGAGTTTGAAAAATTGAAATTAGAGATAGAAGAGTTAAGAAATCAGCTGCATGAAAATAAAGAAAGAATGGAATTACAACAAGAGGAAATAATGGTGTATAAGACTGTAATAAATGAAAGGAATCAAGAAATTTAGGATTTAAAGTTGGAAATGCAGGGAAAAGATACATCTATTAGTGAGTTGCAATTACAAATTCAGAATTGTGATAAGGAAAATAGGATACATAGGGATGAATTAAATAAAGAAATTTAGAATTTAAAAGGAAATTTTATGCTCATGTTTTCAGCTTTTGAAGAAGAAAAGAAAAGACAAAAAGAATAATTAAATACTTCTCTTAGTAAGATTGTGGAATTAGAGCAGTACTTACAGGAAAGCACTGGTAAACCAAAGATGAAATCTAGAGAAGTTCAAACTGAGCCAACGATAACTGAATGGTTCCAAATTTAGATTCCTCCATTATTAATGAAATGGATGGAACAATGTTATTTCCTCAGAAATTCACAAATTGAGAATAATAGATTGAAAATGGAAATGGTATTATTAAGAGAAGCATTTCATAAAGCTTATAAGGGGAAACATGATGCTTTTCAAATAGCTGAATTTATTTTATCTTGTAGAAGGCCATCCAGATTATATTCCATGTTTTTGAATGAGCAATGTTTTAGATGGAAATTGCTTAGGATTTACAATGATCAACCCTATGAACCAAATGATAAAGAATTTGTTAAAGTGTTTGCAGACTCAAAACCTGAAGAGCAAGATATGCTCTGTGAATTCTTTACCCATGATCTTTTGTTAGAGTAGCATACTGATTTCTTTGTTAATCTTTTTGTGGGAGAAGTACAATTAAGATATTTGTTGTCTACTATGAGGAATCAAATCCATTGGCAAGAATGAAATAAAGAATATGTTCAAGCAAAGAAAAGTATAGGACTTCAGATAAGATCTCCAAATAGTAGACCAGCAGCTTTTAAGAAGACATTTGTAGCTCTTTTGCTGGATGAGAAAATGAAAGAAAGGTATGATGACAGGCTTCGGGTTTTCTACAATCATTTTATAGAATAGGGGTAAAAATTGGTTGGAAAGCTTGGCATGCATGTGAAGAGAGATACACTCCATTGCCTATATATTTAAAGAAAAGAGAAGTGATCTCTCCTCTTGGTCTTAGATGGTCCTTCAGAAGAGCAGATGCCTTGGCCAAAATTTTAGGAGATCTTAGAACAAAATGGATAGGAATGAGGTACAGACCTCCTTTATTGCTATATCCAGCCCCTGCTTTTCATATTAATACAGATCACGATGACAGAGTCTTCAATGAATGGAAAAGGGGAGTTACTTTTCATGCAAGTTTCCATAATTCCCCTATTAACTTTGATGACACAACAAAAGACTTATATGATATCAATGCAAAGTATGAAGAAGAGAGTAGAGGGCATAATTATAATCAGGGGACATGAGGACCTGCCAAGAACTAGGAAGGGGAGGAAATGATGAGGTAAAAATAAACTCATCATAAATATACCACAAAGACCTAGTTCATATATGCAAATGTCTATCCTCTGCCAATTAATTAAATTTTAGAAGAAATAATTTCTTAATTTTAGTAAGAACTTGTATAAACTTTATTTATTTTGATTTCTTAAAGTAATTTTCCAATACAGATTTAATGGGTTGTTTTAAGTTTTTTGTAGATAATAATCGATCAATCAAGTTACAGATTGAAGTATCCAGCTGGCACGTGCTCCATAACAGTTAGAGATATATGCTGGAAGTATGCTCTAGAACTTCAGGATGATGGACCGAAAATGTTGTTGTTCTTAAAAGATGTTATTTCCGTTATCTTTTGAATAAAAGACTTTATGGATCGACTTGAGTCTCTTAAATTCTATGTAATAGGATTAAAGATAGATGAGTTATATGTAGATTTGTTTTAGATATTTTTCAGTGGTTATCTATACCAGCTGAAATATAGCATGTAGTTATAGTTTTTCTATAAAAGATACAATTGTTGGAAGTAAGAGATACAGTGAAAGCAATGTTATGCTGAGAGAATATTTTCCAAGGTTTATAAATAAAGAGATTGTTATCTGAAATTCTGAGTTATGAGTTATGGATGATAACTTTGGTTAATAGAGGTGTTCTTGAAATAGCTGTGGATGTGAGCTGAGAATGAATGTGTTGTCCCATGAGCTGGCCACTTGACAGGAGTAGATAAGTGTTTTCTTTTGTCATACTGATATTTTGTAGAGAGTTATTTGAATTCACTGTTATGAAATCTTAGTTTTGAAGTATCTAGTATCTTTTCAACTTCTGTAGTTTCTATTATTTACTATTGGAACTTTGACTGTTAAGAAAATGTTTTATGGATTATTATAAGCTTTTTTGTTTTCATAATTTATTAGTTTCTTAGTTTAAATTGATTCTATGTTTGTTTAACTTAGTTATTATTCTTCCTAAATTTGTATACTCATGTTTACAGTTCAAGCATTTTCTGTTTTCTTAGAAATAGATTACTTTTCAGTTTGATAGTTAAATAGTTTGAAGTTAGAATTAATTTAAAGTTGTTCTTAAAAAGTTAAGGAACCTGAGGGAGATACTCTGGGACTCTTCTATTGCAGATTGCCTTGAACACTACCCAGTCGGCAATTTGAATATTTTATTCTAAATTAATAGGACTTAACGACAGCCTATCAAGGCCCGTTGAATATCATTACGATGAGAAGGCTATATATATCCCTTCTTCATTATGCTTCTAATTTTTATGTAATATTAAATTTGATACTTGACTAGATCCAATTTTTTGTTCTCGAATTCTACATTAAGATCATGCATTAGCATGTATATGGTTTTACCTATATATATCATGCATTTATAGGCCTTGAGTCTTGAACGCTTTCCCTAATTTATATCCTTAAACACTTGTGGATGTATCTCAGAGCCATCTATGATTTATACCTCTATAATATATGCTTCCATGTTTATCATTTTCTATTCATATAGAGCAATCCAACTTTTGGGAATTAGTAATTAAATAAAGTCTGAATTCTACCCCCCTCAATCAACTAAGAACCTCCTTAAATAGCTTGCTACTAGGAATAATGTGAGAAGTTGTGTTGTTTTAGACATTTCTTTTGCATAGAGCACAATTAATCATATTATTCACTAACTAACTAATTGACAACATTTATCATCATTTATCAGTCTACAACATGTGCAACAACCTTTCTTGACATATTTGTAATGCCCATTGGGCTCGTTAAACATTGTAGTTGCATTTCTTGACTTTGTTGTTTTGCATTTAGTATTATGGTTGAGTTATTGGTCATTGTGGTTGTGTGCCATAACTCAATTGTATTTCTAGATCTTTATATAATAGATGCCCTGCCTCTCATCTTATCAAGGCAATTTGGGGCTTTTGTGTAATTGCTTGTTTTGTGATCAGAAGATCACTATTGTTGTGTTTATTTGCCTTCATTTGGTATCAGAGCTAGTTCTAAGAGAAATCCACTAGTCACTGTAGGAGATCTAGAAGAGATCAGAGTGTAGTTTATTTCGGTGGAGGAAGATAGCTGGACTGAAGTTCAAAGAGTGTTGATTGAAGATTGCAGTCATTCAATAGAAAATAACCCAATGAAAAGAAGTTGTTGTGTGTGTTCTGTGTTGTCCGCAGGTTGAAAGAAGGTTCGTGTGGAGGCGTGTAGGCTGCAACAGGAGAGTTGGTGTGTAGTTGTAGCATGAATCAAGTTTTTTTGTGTGAAAGAGGCATGAACCAGTCACAAATTTTCTGTTGCAAGTAGGTGGTTGTTTGAAAGTTTTAAAAAAATATTGTTGTGTGAAATTCGTATTGCCTATGTGAAGAGGCGTACAGTGCATAAACATTGTTCCCTGTGTGCAGGAGAGAGTTGTGTATGAAAGTTTCTTTCCTTTTTTAATTTCCACGCAAAAGTCTTAAGCTTTTATGTATATGTGAAAGTCAACCATAAAAGTGCTCCTTCCTTATAATCTATGCTAGGAAGAATTTAAAAGCCTTAATCCTTATAAGGCCACGTAAGTTCTTATTTAAGGAAAGATTAGAAAAGGGAGATCTTTATAAAATAATTAAGAAAAAGTTATTTTTAGAGTATGATTTGAGCTTTTATATTTTATTTTGAGATCTACCTTAGTATTTATATGAAAAAAAATGATGTATTGAAGAATAAGAATTTTGTTAGAGGGTTATCAAAGTGTTGTTTTTTGTAAAGTGAATATTGTATAATTAAGTGCATTATCAGTTGTAACCAACACTTAATCTCGAAAAATCAATATAATATAAAAATCTTTTTGTGTGTGGGTCCTATTTGAAGGGACAAGGGGAGTATCTATTTGCAAAGATCTCTCTGAAAATTGTGTTGAACTTTTGGGTTAGTGTCCACATTTTTTTATGGCAAATATAACAAGAAATTTTATGTCTAACATGATAATTCCCATATTTGAAGGAGACAACTTTACATATTGGTGTACTAGGATGCAAACCTTACTCAAATCCAAAGATTTGTGGGAAATTGTACAAGTAGGGTATGTAGAATAGATACAACTGCATTTAATGCATTAAATGATCAACTGAAAAGAGAATACAAAGCAAGTGTAAAGAAGGATAATGAAGCTCTATTTCTAATTCAAAGTGCAATTAATCAAGCAATTTTCCCTAGGATAAGTGGTGCTAGTCATTCTTAACAAGCTTGGTAAATATTGAATAATGCTTATCAAGGTGCACAAACTGCAAAATTACAGAAAATGAGGAAAACTTTTGAAAATGTAAAGATGACTACTAGTGAATCTGTGAATGAATTTCTAACAAAGGTAGAAGGTCTAGTAAGTCAAATGAAAGTTTTAGAGGAAGATGTAGATGACAAGCATCTCATTGAGAAAATTTTAAGGAGTTTGATTTCTAAATTTGATGGCGTGGTTTCTACAATTGAGATTTCCAAAGATCTCACAACTATGCAAATAGATGAGCTAAGTGGAATTTTATTAACTACTGAAGAAAGAATGAAAAGTAATGAAGAAAGCTTAGAGCAAGCATTTTCCTCTAAAGCAAATATAAGAGGAAAAAGAAAAACATTCTTCAGAAATCAGAATAAAGTTGAATACAAAGGTGAACCCAGTAATTTTAGAGGAAGAGGTAGTAATTTCAGAGGAAGAAGTAGCAACTTCAGAGGTACTGGAAGAGGAAGAGGTAGAAACAATGGGGGAGACTATGATAAAAAGAATGTCCAATGCTTTCATTGCAACAAGTTTGGACACTATGCATCAGACTGTTGGAGTAAACAAGGTGAAACAGAAAAAAGAAATGCTCATAGTATTGTTGAAAATAAACAAAATTTGTTTATGTCTTGCTTTAATGCAAATGCCAATGAAAATAATGTTTGGTATATTGATTCTGGATGTTCTTCACATATGACATCTAATGAGCATTTATTTGTCAATTTGGATGAAAAACATCAAAGTACAGTAGTACTAGGAGATAATCAATCTCATGGAAGCAAAGGTAAAGGTACAATTGCAGTTACAACAGAATATGGTGAAGTTAAACATATTAATGAAACACTATTGGTTCCGGCACTAAAAAAGAATTTGTTGTCTGTTGGACAAATGCTAGAACAAAATTATCAAGTGACTTTTGATAAGAATGAGTGCATAATAAGAGACAAGTTAAAAAGGAATGTAGTTGTTGCAAGAGCAAGGATGATAGGTGATAGGATGTTTCCTCTTCATTTCACTCATGGAAACCAAGCATTGAGGTCTAGTGAAATGAATGAAAGTAAAATTTGGCACCAAAGATATGGTCACCTCAGCTTTAGTGGGTTAATTTTACTAAAGAGATTCAAAATGGTTGAGGGTCTACCTTTCATTGAAAATACAAAAGAAGTGTGTGAAGAATGTGTTGTCGGCAAACAACACAGAGTTAGCTTTCCAATTGGTAAATCCAGTAGAGCTAAGCAGCATCTTGAGATAATCCATACGGATTTGTGTGGTCCTATGGAAACACCTTCTTTGAATAAATCTAAGTATTTTCTAACCTTCATTGATGATTACTCAAGAAAAACTTGGGTATATTGTTTGGTTTCAAAATCAGAAGTGTTTGAAAAATTTGTAGAATTCAAGAAGTTGGTTGAGAAACAAAGTGGTAAGTACATCAAAGTGATAAGGTCAGACAATGGAGGTGAATACAAATCAAATCAGTTTCTAGATTTTTGCAAAAATCATGGAATCAAGAGAGAGTTCACTACTTCCTACACTCCACAACAAAATGGAGTTGCTGAAAGGAAGAATAGGACAATTGTTGAAATGGCAAGGAGCATGATGAAAGAGAAGAATTTAGATAAAAGTTATTGGGCAGAAGCAGTATGCACAACAGTGTATCTTCTAAATAGAAGTCCTACAAAAGCAGTTAAAGGAATGACTCCTGAACAAGCATGGTCTGGGATAAAGCCAAGTGTTGATCACTTGAGAGTATTTGGTTGTGTTGCTTATGCACACATACCAAAAGAAAAAAGGTCTAAGTTAGATGATAAAGGCCTAAAATGTATTTTTATTGGGTATGGATCCGAAAATAAAGCATATAGATTGTATGACCCAATAGGAAAGAAGCTTGTTATAAGTAGAGATGTGGTATTCAATGAAGCAGCAGAATATAGCAAGGAAAATGAAACAAAGGGAAAAGAGATAATGATTGATGAAGTTGAAGAAGGAGAAGAAGAAGAAAATGAACCTGAGTCTTCTAGTACAGGAGCAAGAAGGTATCAAAAATATCAAAGAAGAACAGAAAAGAATCATCCATCAACTCTTATGTTGGATTCAAATTTTGAGAAAATGACAACAAGATCACAAGCAAAAGTGAATTATGCTTTGATGACTCAAATCATGGAAAGTAATGAACCACAAACATTTGAACAAGCTCAAGAAAAAGAAGAGTGGGTTGAAGCAATGCATAGTGAGATAGAAACAATTGAAAGGAATGACACATGGGATTTGGTTCAGCTACCTCCTGGTAAGGAAATTGTTGGTACAAGATGGGTGTATAAAACTAAGTATAAATCTGATGGAAGCATTGATAAGCATAAGGCTAGATTGGTAGCCAAAGGATACACTCAACAGGAAGGTATTGATTACACTGAAACATTTGCACCTGTAGCATGCATGGATACTATCAAATTGGTTTTGGCTTTGGCAGCTCAGCAGAGTTGGATAGTTTATCAAATGGATGTAAAGAGTGCTTTTTTGAATGGATATATTGATGAGGAAGTGTATGTTTCTCAACCTAGAGGTTTTGAAATAACCTCTAAAGAGCATTATGTTTACAAATTAAAGAAGGCCTTGTACGGTCTTAAGCAAGCACCAAGAGCGTGGTATTCAAGGATAGACTCATACCTACAGCAGAAAGGTTTTCTAAGAAGTCAGTCAGATCCAAATCTTTATATTAGGAGCTCAACTAAGGATATTTTTATCCTAGTTCTCTATGTTGATGATCTTATCTACACTGGGAACAATTCAACTTTATTTGCAGAGTTTAGAGCAGCTATGGTTGCTGAATTTGAGATGACAGATTTGGGACAGATGCACTATTTTCTTGGTATAGAAGTATGGCAAAACAAAGATGAAATATTCATGTCTCAGAAAAAATATGCTTCAGACATCCTACAGAAATTTTAGATGAATAGTTGCAAACCAGTTGCAACACCTATTGAAGTTGGACTTAAATTGTCTAGCTTAGATGTGTCAGATCTAGTGGACCCTACTCTATATAGACAGTTGATTGGTAGTTTGATCTACTTAACTACTACTCGACCAAATATCACTTATGCAGTGAGCTTGGTATCTAGGTTCATGTCAGAACCTAAGCAAACACATTGGAATGTAGCTAAGAGGATTCTTAGATATGTCAAAGGGACATTGAGTTATGGACTCAAATTTCAGCATTCAGAGGATAGCAAGTTGGTTGGTTATACAGATTCAGATTGGGTAGGCTCCACAGATGACCGAAAGTCTACTTCTAGTTACGCTTTCAGTCTTGGTTCAACATTTTTCTCTTGGAATTCCAAGAAACAACCAACTGTCTCACTTTCTACAGTAGAGGCCAAGTATAAAGCCGCAACATCAACAACTTGCCAAACTATGTGGTTGAGACGACTACTAGAGGATTTACACCACATACAAATTGGACCTACATTGTTGTATTGTGACAAAAAGAGTGCTATACAAATGACAAAGAATCCAATATTTCATAGCAGGACCAAACATATTGAGATTCAACATCACTTCATCAGAGAGTTGGTTCAACAGGGATTGATCAAGATTATGTACTATAGTACAGAGGATCAGATAGCAGATATCTTCATGAAGCCTTTAGCTCGTGAAAGGTTCGAGACACTTAGATATATACTCCAAGTTCTTCCCAATGGTCATTATGGGGGAGAATGACAACATTTATCATCATCTATCAGTCTACAACATGTGCAATAGCCTTTCTTGACATATTTGTAATGCGGGCCATTGGGCTCATTAAACATTGTAGTTGAATTTCTTGAATTTGTTGTTTTGCATTTAGTATTATGGTTGAGTTATTGGTCATTGTGGTTGTGTGCCATAACTCCTTTGTATTTATGGATCTCTATATAATAGATGCCCTACCTCTCATCTTATCAAGGCAATTTGGGACTTTTGTGTAATTGCTTGTTTTGTGATCAGCAGATCATTATTGTTGTGTTTATTTTCCTTCACTAATGATTTGATTGGCTTAATTTCCTTAACATCTATCAGTGATAATCTTTGATAATGATCCCCTTTTGAATATTCAATTCTATCTATGGATTCAAATATGAATTAAGGTTGTTCCAGAAATATCAGCAAGCCCACAATATTTGTTCAGTAATGTTCATACACCTACCAAAGAGAATTTATAGTTGACTAGAAATTTTAGAAATGGTTTTGTTATAAACTTCAGCCAATATTCATTCATTGAAATGTACTTCATGTTATATCTAGAATAGAGAAATATAGTCTTTCATCGATGGCTTCTGAAGACAGCATCTAGATTAAATTTTTTGCTCAAATCATACAAGCAATATTGGCCTCTTCAGAAATATCATGATTATGCAAATAGTGCTTAAGAATATAAATTCTTTGACTAATTTTCACGACTCCACATCATTCTAATAAATGTGACATCAATGAAAGACTAATATGGAAGCTATGGTATTATGATGTCAACCACATAAAAAGAAGAGATAATAATCTATGATTCCTTTTCTTTCCATGGATAGTAAGTAATTAGAAGTTGGAGTTGATAAGTATCAATATTCCCTTCGCTAGTCTAAGATTATAATTGACCAAAATAGAATTAGGGTAGATAGCAACAACTCACAAAATACAAATCTCTATCATTACTTTTGATGGTGCAAATATATATGTTAATATATCCAAGCAATATTATCATCAGTAGGATCAAACTTCCTTTGACCACAATCAACACTTATAATCCTCAAGTGTTGCTGCTAGTGATGTCTTCCAAAAACAATCCATGATGAAATATTTTTGGCGAATATAGGAGTATATGTGACTAGCAGAACTGAATAGAATGATAAGCCATGAAATACAAGTTGGTGAATGATAATGCCGATAGAAATATGCTTTCCTACACACAAAATGTCTTTATCACAAATGCCTTCAATGGAACTTAGATGGCCTATTGATATTCCATAACAAGATCATTGATCACCCTATCTTTAGATGTATTATATCAAATCACCAATATACTCACGAATACTGCACTGCATCCTTGAAATATAAATATAGCCATCCAATAATAGTGAATGGAGAACTTAAGAATAAATATATGCAAATAATCACCCAAAAGTCCCAGATATCTAATAACCATAGAAATAAATTATTGATCAGATATAATCAATCAATAATAAGAAAACTTCTCAAAGAACAAATATCGATCAATTGAGCTCCATAAAAAATGTGACATTACAAGCCCTCCTACCCAAGATTTCTTTCCCTTCCACCTACAATATCCCATATCAATCAAGGAGATCTACACAAAATTCTATTGTAAACACCAAACTACAACCTTCCATCATGTACCTTGTCCATCTTCCATTGTGCCACTTTGATACAATCATTACCATGCCAAGAGTTGTGAGGAAACTCAATGCGACCCTTGTGGATTAGTGTACCAACTATATCAATCCCTAGATCCCAAATCCTATGATCAACTCAAATCCCCTCACTGAAACTCAGAAAGGTCTCTACTATCCCACTCGAAAAGTGAATTATCATAGGTCACATTAGCTTCAACTTCAAACAAGGGATTACTAACAAACTGAAAGTGATCCTTGATTCTAATATCAGGCCTCTCTTGTTGTTGGTCCAACCTATTATTTATATTTTTGGGACAATGATCTAGATCATAGGTCTTATGGATGTTGTCTAGTTCCATGATCTCTTTAGTTTTCCTCTGATCCCTTCTTCCCTAAAATGTTAAGTGACTAAAATTGGATTTATTTCTTCCTATAAAGCCATTTGCACATGCCTCAATTTAAATTCTCCTTTCTTTTGTAAATCTAAGGCCTCGCGACACCTAGCTATTGATCTCATTTCACACACTACCTTCAATGCATCAATCTCCAAGGTCTTCAATACTTTTTGTTGACCTTCTCGATTATTTTGATCATGTGAACATGTTTTCTCAAATTTCAATGCAATCTTGGAATCATAGAACTCTCTTGGAAAACTCATCTCTTGTTAATTTTGAGAATCCATGGGTCCATGCCTTTGTTTATTTTTTTGCAAGTTCGCTCTTTCTTGAGAGGCTACCATCTTGGCATGTTTAGATTTCTCATTCCATGATTCACATAGTCATAGATTCCCCTCTATATCTTTAGCACTACCCATTAGTTCCATTGGTTCTTTGCTTGTCTTTGCTTCATCAAATATTTTCCTCATCTTCTTGTCTTTATCTTCCTTTGAATTTTTTGCTACTATTGATTCATTTCTTTTCATTCTCCCTATTGTGATCCATAATTGTCTTTTCTGATCTTTTACTACCACAATTCTTTGACTATTTTTTATCAAAGTGATTAAATTTGTCGTAAAATGCACCTTCTGATTTAATTTCATTACAAATATTACTCCTCTCATCCATAACCATTGAATTATTGGTGGTTATCATGTACTCCTTACGAGGTGAAGAAGAATTATGATTGACATCCTTATCTTTAAGTAGTTTCACATAATCTGGTTTATGATCACTAGATTTAATCCCTTCAATGTCACCCTCAATGCATGACCCTTGAGATGGAGTAAGAGCAATATCAAGTTCAAAAGGAATTTCAAATGTATTTTTCTTCATAGGTTCATTTTGGTAGTCAAACCAAAAACCTCATACATCATTGAAATGAAAGAAGCCATCACCTACAAGAGATGTGAATCCATTATCATTTTTAGCTTGCTCCTTATGTATTAACTCTATATTAGTGGTTTCCTCATAACCCTCATGAATCCAAGTACCCATTTCATTTGTGATAGAAGAAGAAAATGAAGAATCAATGCTTTCCATTTATTTAGAAGTGTTACAAAATATTTCCTCTCCTTGTACCTTGTTACCTTCAATTTATGTGTGTACTACTAAGGGAAGATTCTGAGAATTTTCCTCTCATTCATTTTCAAACTTGATTATTTCTTCTTCCTTTTTTATTCAATCAAGGTTTTAATTTTTCCTCACAATGTTTGAACACTTCGTGGAATAATGTATTCGTGGATGAAGAGAGAGACCATTATTGTTTCTAAACAGTCCACAGCTTAGATGTTATAGGTCAGGGAATACCATCACTATCATTGATAGTTAGAATTAATATCTCTTTCATGGTTGTAAAAACATCAGTATCATGTGTGTGTTTGTGTCAACTAGAAGGATACTTCTCTTGATTTTCACAAATATCTCTAATATGGTCACCCTTCTTGAGTAATGCTTACTAATGGTGTTATGTAGATCTTTGAAATTATTTGTAATGAGGTGTACTACTTCTTTCATCATGCCATCATCATAAGGCACTGGAGGCACCAATTGTTAGATGCATAGGATAATTGAGATGGGGGGAGGTTAATCAGTTGTATACTTAAAAAAATTCAATACCTCAATATCATTCAAACCCTTGGTAGTCCTTAAACCTTTATAATGCATTAGCAGAATGAAAACATATGAAATAGTAATGCAACCACATCCAAACCCATAAGAACACCAGATTTAAGTGGAAAATCCACAAAGGGAAAAACCAGAGTGAGGATTAGCTCACATATATATGAATTGCAACACCAAATACAATTAGGCTCACTGCCTAGAAAAAGAAGAAATGCTCATTTCCAAGAAGAAAGAAGATAGAAGAAGAATGTTACAAAGAGATTCACTATCTCAAGGAAACAGGAAAAATCCACCACTAAAACTTTATGCCAACCATAAAATTTTGCTCAGTGCCTTTAGAAACTTCAAGCACATTAAAATTGTAAACCCTTATGTTCACTATATTGGAGTCATAGGCATTACACTCACACTTGATCACATTTGCATCTTTCACACCAAACTCTCCAACAATAAACCTTTTTTATATATCCTCTATTGGAAAAATGAAGAAGATTGACTATCTCTATAGTTTTTGAGTTTTCATTGATGTCACCATGTTGTGACTACAAGTCTAAGGTTGTGACTAACCTGTTATTTTGGTTCGGTGTCTAAATCGATATTCGTGCTGCTCTCTCCAATATTATTGTCTGCACTTCTCTATAGTTAAATGTTACCACTTGCGGTTTTGAGAAATGGTTCATAGGTGTCAGGAGCATGTACCTACAAGATCTTACATATCCAGATGCTCGTATGGTGTATCGAGGTTTCTTTGGTATTTTTAAATATGTTATTAGGTCTATCCTTGGCCAACCTAATGAATGATGAATTAATTTTTGGTTATATGGATATATGTGTGACCGATGTCAACCTAATGTAGCATGTTGGGAAGTTTTTGTAATAGCTTGAAGCTGACTACTAGCATTTTTGGTAAATATGATGTGCATCTAATTAGGATGACCTAATTGATGCTTGTGAAAAGATCAAGTATATATATGTGAACGTTGAACAGGTTTTAAAAAGAAGTGGAAGATAATGGTGATGATGATGAAGAAGTATGAGCGAGTAAGAAGTATGAAGTAGTAGAAAGTGAAAAAGTGAGAAAATATAATGAAGTGTGTCAAGTCAGTATTTTGAGCATCATTGGAATTGTATCAGTACTTGTTGGGTGCACTATTCTCAGTTCATTTTGGTTGTAAATCCTTCTTTTTGTTCTATAAATCTTTTTGTAGGTAGTGAGCCTTCCTGTAAGTAGTGATCCCTTGGCAGTAAGCCTTATCTTTTTTGTTCTAGAACAAATTTTATACTGTGAGTTAATCCTCGCCGTGGTTTTTCCCTTCTTGGGTTTTCCATGTAAATCTGGTGTTTAGTGTGTTATCTTACTTTCTATTTTGTATCTCTTGCTTATGCTCAATAACAGAACAATGAATTATGCTATTGATATGAGTTGAAGTTTTTAAGTTTGAATTGTGTGACAACTAATTCACCCCCCCTCTCAATTGTCTTGCATCCTTTAACATCCTCCATAAACACTCATATCATCAATTAGGTTGACCTAATTAGATGAAACATATAGCACCACATATTGTTGGCTCAACACTCCATAACCAAAATATATACATCAAAATAGGTTGACATGACCTATAATCATTCCTATGAACTAGATACTACACAGCCCCACAAACCCTCAAGATTAACACCAAGAAAAAATATGTGCTTCAAATGTGCAACATCAAATAGGTCATCACCACACACTTTTGTGGTGGAAATAAGTGAATGAAAACCATACTAAGGGTTAAGGTAGGACCCAAATCTACATCACCACGCTACTCAACACATCTACAATGCACAAGATACCTTCAAGAAATGCAAGAAACTACATGCATTCTTCTCCACAACATGCAAACCATACAACATCGAATAATATTCTAGCATCATAAACATATTCTGCAACTTTGCCACAACAAGTTGAAACTGAGAACACCAACATTCTTTGGAACCAAACACACTAGTATAGAACACAACCTACTAACTGACCTTTTAGAACACCTCAACACCTGAAACCTTAGGGGAAGGAAGTTACAAGAAATATAAGCTCATTCCTAAATTTGCAAGATAAGAAACCTTTCTACAGAGAAATCCAAAGTAATTTGATTTCTCCAAGATAACCTTCTACATAGATAGATAAATTGTCAAACACAATTTTCACTGTAGAATGATCCAAAACCTAAAACTATGGATATAACACCTATGAGAACCTTTGATCATCATATCTGAACTACACAAGGAAATATTCAATCATGATGAAATGTGGATAACAACACTGAACACACCCCTGTTGAACACTACACATTCTTTTATTCAAATTTTCTCAAAATCACTTGGAAACCAAGTGAACTTATTACAACTTCAAATCTTATCCATTAAGACATAAATGATAATACTAATGATAATGCCTTCTTATCTAGCCACAACATATCCATATTATTACAAGCACTTGACATCAATGACCAACACCAACAACTGTTGATATCAATAACAACACCAACAACATACTTGTAATAATCTTCCCATTTGTCATTGATGGTAACACAAGAAGTATGAAAATCAATCAAAAATAAAAGAAACCAAAAAGAAACACTCCCCTTAACTGGGGAAAATCTTCATACTCTCATTCTCTTTCACTTGAGAAATCTCAACCAACTCTCTCCCAAGAAACTCTAGCTCTTTCTCCTATAACACTCTTCTAAACTATGGTTTTTCAACCACCCTAACTCTCTCCCCCTTTGAGATCAATGGAAAAGGGCCATAGAATCATCCAACTCTCTTCCCTACATTGAACTCTTTTGATTTTCCCCTTTGACAACACTCAAAGGGAAATATATGTACCATTAAAAACACTTGCATACATCACCTTGACAAAACTTGCAACACTAGCAAGCAACTGCTCTCTCTCTACTACTGTTGAAAGAATGAAGAAGTTTGTCACTAATAATTTTTCATTGATACCAACATTTCATGATAAGCATGATTTCTGATGATACATTTGCAAGATGTATTGAATTGCACATATATATAGTTAAGTATTTTTGCTAAGCGCTTACATCGACAGTTTTAGTGTACAAAGCCCTCCAGTAATTTAGTTTGCATTCTATCACACTTAAATATTTACTTATGTGGTTCTAATATGTTGTTCATGATTGTCATTAGTATCTCTATTAATAATTTCACTTGATTTGGATAAGTGGTTTGGAAGTTACAAGTAACAAAATATTGACATATAAGGTTTACATAGTTTCCTGTGAAATGAGTTTGACTTAACTGGTCTGCACTCCTTCACAAATTTGAGGTAGACCTTGTGGTTTTGGGAGAATGTTTACAGGTGTCAATGCATTGATTTTTCTAGTTGGAATGATATTTTGAGGTCCACGTGTCCTACGATAACGATTAGTTGGAGTATTTTATTTTTAGGTCCTATGCCTAGCCACCCTAATATATGTAAATGGTTGCGGTGATGGGTGATCCCACAATACTGGTTTACAATTTTTGGCCAAACTAGACATTGAACTGATTTTTTCTAACTAAATATTCACTTTCGGGCACCTATAGCAGCTAAACCACGAGGAATTTGAAGATGATGCAAACTAGTGATTTGTGATATTTTTTCTGTAGATTCTAAATATATATTTTTCAAAAAATTTGGAATCATATTGCATTTCTTTTTCCATCTCCTTCAAAAACTAGTTTTTTTCAGTAATTTTTAATTTAGGTTCATAACTATGATATCTAGTACTTCCAACTCGTTTCATTGTGTTTTATTGAATATTTTTTCCTTAATCAAGTTTCAAACTCAAACCAATTACAATTCAGACATAGACGGACTGTGTAACACAACTTTTTTTGTATGTATCAAAATTTAGTTTTATTTTTTTTGTTGGATCAAGGACTTCAATATCTAGTGCACTTATATTTTTCAAATTTTTTTTTGATTTGTAAGTGTGGAATAAGTAATGAGTAAAATAACAAACAACACTTCTTAATAAGACATTATATCAAGAGAATCAACAATAATTAATCTAATTAACACAGGAAAACTCTTGAAAGCATCATATTGCTCTCTATCTCCAAAGATTTATTAAGTCACCAGGCTTTCAGATTTGGTAAGCTTTATGACTATTAAAAATCCAATCTAGAGAATGAGATGCGGCTAAATGCAATAATATAATCCTATATGATGATATCTAAATGATAATGATGTTGTTACTGTGATCTAAATTGACATGAAACTTGATAAAGGGAAGCTATAGTAAACTATGATGCACCCATGATATTGATTCTATTCTAAAATGCTATGATTGCTATTGCTAAATGATAATTATATTGCTAAGATGCTTGATTTTTCTAATGCTATTTCTGCATAGTAAGATTGCACAAAGTTGGGGATCCATTTCCTGTAGACGAAGGTTGTATTTATATATTCACGATAGCATATTTGTGAAGGGGCAGTAGAGCAAAGGTTTGGATTTGATCTGAAAAATTCAATGGTGAAGGATGAAGAAGCTTGAGATGATTATGGAGATTTCTCCTTCCCACAAAAACACTCAACCAAATGGTAGGAAGAATCAAAGGAAGAAGATGAAGAAGTTCACCTGTAAATTTGTCTCCAAATTTACCTGTCAAGGTTGAGATGAATTTAATTAGACATTTCATATCTAATTTGGTAGGTGAGATATGATGAGTTGTAGAAATATATGTGCATAAATTTGAATATTTGGATTTGTTTCAAATTTAGGAAGAAATAACAATTATTAAAATAAACAAATGTTTTTGATATTGTTTATTTAATAAAAGAGGGATAATGATAATTAAATAAAAACTATTGAAGTTTGATTATTTAATTAAGAGAGAATAATTAGTAGAATATAAATGTGAACTATATAAATAAATATTTCTATTTATTCAATAGTAAATGAATTTGATTATGATAATTAAATAAAACAAAATGAAATTTGTTTATTTAATTAAGACAAAATAATAGAATAAAGATTGAAGAATTTAAAAGATGAACTGTATAAATAAATATTTCTATTTATTTAATAGTAAGAGAATTAAAGGTTAATTAATCAAATAAATTGTATTTAATTAATTAGATTATCCAGAACATTTTTATGTGTATACATTTTTCCCCTCTTTGAAGTGATGTGTTTATGCATTGCTTCAAAGAAAATTTTGTTGTTGTTGCTAGTATTGATGAAAAATTTTCAGAATGTCCTAAATGTGGATTTTGCTGTGATGATGAATATATGTCCCCTTGGGAGATAAATTGATGAATTTTTAATTTTTTTGGATTTTTGGAAATTTTCATTTTTTTATGATTCGATGAAGATTTGATGATGAAATAATTTATCTCCCAACAAACAGTGTGAAAGATGCCCCTGTGATAAGTTTTGAATTAAGCCTCCAGTAAATAAAAGAAATTAATCCCACAAAGATCCCTTTAATTAACCTATAAAAGGTTAAAAAGTTGAGTTTAGAATTCATTTGTACATTTGGAGTTTTGAGAATTTGGAGTGAGAGAAATTTGGAACAAAATTTCAATCACTTACCACACTCATCGTTTCGAGCGCGTGCATCGACACAACTGCCTACAGACCTCCGGTACGTACCCATGAACCTCCTCATTTTTTTTTCTCATTTTTTGTGTGTTTTATTCAGTTCAAAATTTTTGAATTCTTTTAGCATATCTGTAGACCACAATAGTGCATCTTCCTACTGTTCTAGCGCATAGATCAATTTTTGTAGCGTATATGTAGGATGAAATAGCACATACATTGTTTTAGGGCTTAGGATAGATTATTTAGCGCATCCCTAGGTTAAAGTAGTGCATATGACACTGCGTATTGACCATCTAAAGTGGCATATTTTCCTCCTGAAATGGCACATTTGATGAAATAGTGCTTTTACCACCTGTTTTAGTGCATTGAGGTGTTTTAATGGCGCATTGAATAGTGGTGCATAAAAACACTATTTTAGCGCATTGAAACTAGAATGATGTAATTTGTTAATTTTTTCATTTGATTATGTCAATTTTTAATCGTCTCAGTTGTTGATTTGATATGATTGATGATCTTAATAAAGTAGATGATGTTCAACCTCATGATAGGCGAGGTTTGATGATTGATTGACAATAATTATCCTCATGATAGGCGAGGAATAATTATAGTTTTATTGATAAACCTCATGATCGGCGAGGTTGATTTGATTAATTGACCTCATGATAGGTGAGGTACAATTTTAGATTGATGATTAACCTCATGATAGGCAAGGTTCATTGATAGATTGACAATTAAACTTCATGATAGGTGAGATTCATTGATAAATTTGATGATTGACCTCATTATTGGCGAGGTTGAATTGATAGTTGCTCACGAGATTTTAGCGAAGTCTCACCATAGCTGATTAGATTTGATAGGCTGATTGACGTTTGATAAATTGAAAAAGATTACTAACTTTCAATATTTCGTGATGATAGGAGTCATTTGTGAACCTACATATTCAAGAGCAGTTTCCTAGGACATTTGATTTGATACCATAGCTAGTGTAGCCCGAGACAATAGTCATTGCATGTTGTGGTTTGTCCTCTCTCTTAGATATGCCCCATATTAGGATTAATTGGGGTCTCATGATAGCCCTAGCAGAGAGGTGGCATAGTGAGCATAATACCTTCCACCTTCCTACAAATGAGATGACAGTCACTCTTGAGGATGTTTGGTAGATTTTGAGGATACTTGTTGTTGGTGATATAGTAGATTATGATTCTTCAGAGCAGGCCGGGATCGATGCTCTACCTAGAGTATTTCAGGATGATCATATTTGTGGATACAAGATTCCATAGCATGAGATGGTGGATTCCTATGTCACCCTGCCTTCAGTACTTACTAGTTTTATTGGAGGGTTCCTTTGTCCTGATCACAGGTCAAAGGGACTTTTTGTTGGTTTGGGTCATGTGTTGGAGAGTATGATTGTTCACGGTACCATATATGAATGGGGTATGTGTATGCTTGCTCATCTTTACCACAATTTGCATTAGGTTGTCTACCTCTGAGGTCACAATTTGTCTGCAGGGGTTACATTACTTCAGGTGTGGGCATGTGAGCATATAGCTATTACACATCCAGTGATGGTGAGACAGCGACATGCCATGAGGCCATATGTGCATATATACTTAGGTTGACTTACT
This sequence comes from Sequoia sempervirens, assembly GCA_007258455.2. Lineage (NCBI taxonomy): Eukaryota > Viridiplantae > Streptophyta > Pinopsida > Cupressales > Cupressaceae > Sequoia > Sequoia sempervirens. The sequence continues at coordinate 340,148,227 of VDFB02373365.1, forward strand.
CAGCCTAGACTGGGTAAGTTGGAGCATTGGAGGAGATTCTTGGGTGATATAGAGACTATTACATATTAGACCTATCTAGATTGTGAGCATTGGGATGATGATGATATAGAGATGTCATATCTCTGTCAGTCTATGTTACTGATTGGTAGGATTTATTGGGTTTTGGAGAGATTTTTGTTCAGGAGAGTGCTCAGATAGTATGGTATCATTCAGGGCATGCCCTAGGGTGTTGTACATTACACCTGGCATCAGATAGATGCTACTAAGTGGGGACCTTTCCTTTCATATGATTCTATAGTTCAAGAGTACTAGGGTTTACAACCTTTGGTTTGGGATATTCGACATGATATTATTGAGCCACCTATCACAGCAGATTATGTAGAGTATATGGCCCTACATCCTTTTCCATGGATTTTTGTTCTTGATGAGCCAGTTCCACTACTTGGTGAGGAGGAGGTTGCTTTTGCACATGGTCGCCGATGAGGGAGAGAGGAGGAGCAGGATGTGGAGGAGGATGTGGAAAGCAATGATAAGCATGAGAGTAGTGATGATGAGGAGGGATATGGAGGTGGTGGAGATGGGGGTGGAGATGATGGAGGAGATGGTGGTGGAGGAGGTGGGTTGGGTGGAGCCAGTGGATCACTTTCAGCATTAGATGTTAAAGAGATGATGGTGCCTCGTAAGAGGTGATCACTGATAGCTCCCGTAAAGTAGCCTGTTTAGATTGGGATACCTTCCTAGCATTAGCAGACTCAGATTGTGAGTTTACAGGTGTAGGTACAGACCTTACAGGGTTATCTAGTTTAAGCTCGAGGGTTATTAGTGCAAACATAGACTCAGATGCAAACACTAGCCTAGTCTCATGCATAGGCTCTCTCCCAGGTACAAGCATAGTTGGAAACTGCATGGGCATAGATAGCCTCATTGATAACGAAGAGATATGTAGCCAGGCAGACTACAGAGCAGGCACAGTTGACAGTCGAGAGATTGCAGAGACTAGAAGATGGTACCTCTATGGCTGATTACATGAGAGAGGTTCTCTGTGTAGGTTGGGAGGTAGAGTACTATAAAGGTCATTACCATGATGTAGTTCCTTCTGAGTAGAGAGTCAGTTATGCTCAGTATCGATTAGGTAGGTATCAGTTAAGGACTATGAGTAGGGGTGTGACACAACCTCTTTCGAGAGACCCTAGAGATCTTGGTCCAAAGATGCCTGCACCATCCAGAGCTAGCAACACATAGCCATGTGATTGTAGTTTTTGATGTATTTTGAGACATGATGTATACTCTAGGTTTTTTTGATTTACAGTCATTTTTGATGTTGTATCTCTTTACTTTTCATACATCATTGTATACTTGAAATTATGATTTGGATATTTATATGATATGCAACATATTTTATCAATTTATATGTGTCTATATGATTCTATGATGGATGCATTTAATTCCTATGTTCTATATGCCATGTGATAATTTATATTATGATGTTATGGATGCAGTTTATGATCATGTTGACATGTTAGTATTTGATGATGTTTTATCTATGATGGTTACAATGATGATGAATGGATGCATGGTGATAGTTGTATGATAATGGATGTATATGTAAATGATATGAAAATGCATCTATATGTATGATTTTGAATATGATGTTTCTATGATATATGACATAATGATATAAATGAGATATGAAGCACTTTTATTTTTGATATTTCAAATGCAAATATATGATGCAATGAATGTATGGATAAATGATCAATATAATGGTACTTCAAATGTATGGTATATGATATGATAAATGGATGAATGAAAATGTAATTATGTAGATGATTTGTTTTTGATATTTTTCTCATGCAATTTTATGATGTGATGTACAATTGAAGAAAATGATATGATAAATGTAAATTATATGATCAAATGTTTGAATGATGAAATTAAATAATAATTCTTTCTAATTTATGCAATGAAAATTATTATGCATTATATGATAATGATGATGTTTTTTGTTAATCTCAAGTATACTCAATCCATTAATGAGAAAAATAACATCGTTTTTGAATCCTTTACCAACTTTTGTAGCAAATACTCTGCAAATGTAAGACTAACATGAATGCAATCTATTTTTATTGTACAAATCTACATGCAAACATTGGAACCTTAAGAGTCCATTTATTTTTCTTTTTATCATCATGGAACTTTTAAAATGTTGAAAGTGAGTACAAGCATTGATGGTATAATTTAGACCATGATGACCTGAGTACTACTTTCATGATTTTTGATATTGCAAGTGAACACAAGCATCTAGGTATAATTAAACTGAGATGACCAGATCATTTCTTGCATAAACAGACAAGAATTAATCACTTTCCTATGCGAATTTTGAATTTCATTAGTGATACTTTGTAGAGCATGTCTCGTGAAAATTCACATAACAATACTGATTAACTCACAAACACCATACAAAGCAAATACCATTCTCCTTCCTAGCTTATCTAGTTCAATACAATATCAAGTTGCTCCAAAGAAATGATAACAAAAATCAAAGTACAACAATTCAATCTTTGCTTGAAGTATTTCAATCATTACTCATATTTGATCATCCATTTTGATTTGAAAAACCTAATTTTATGCTTTCCAATGAGTGTTTTGATCTTGTCATGATTGATTGCCAAATGTTGTTTTGTCATTGTCTTTTGTTTTTGTTTGACGTGTTTGTTGTAATGATGTTTGTCTATTTGATTAAGCTCAAATTTTATTTCCCCCAGTCAGTTCAAGATTTTTCCCCCAAGCTAGGTAGTGACAGGACCAATTTGCCAAGATATGTACATGATGAATCTCTTTTCAAATGATAGGTGGAAAGATGATGGCGAAAGTGAATGACCAAGTCATGCATCTAATAGATGGAAAAGCTGGTTTAAATTACAAGTAGCTCCTGTTTCCAGGTTTTCACTACTTTTTTTATTGCACTTTTTCATATTTTATGATATTTTTTTGTATTTTTCTCTTTTTTCTCTTTTTTTGTATTTTTCTCTTTTTTTGATTTTTTGTATTTTCTGTCTTTTTCTGATTTTTTGTATTTTCTGTCTTTTTCTGATTTTTTGTATTTTCTATCTTTTTCTTATTTTTTTTTGTATTTTTCATCACCAAGACGCCTATTTGCTAGGTTTTCATCAAGGTGACTATTTCAACCGTACACTAGATGATTCAGGTATATAATTTCCTAAGATGGATACTATTGATATATTCATCGAACAAATTCCCTTTAGGTGTAGACAACCGATAGGCTCCAGATCTATAGAATGATATGATTACAAAGGGACCTAGCCAGTTAGGTTGAAACTTCCCTTTCTTTTCTCTGTCCTATTGATTTTGAGGATTTTCCTTTAGGACCAAGGAACCAACCTAAAATGCTCTAGGTTTCACTCTATGATTGTAGCTTTTGGACATCCTTTATTGATATAGCTTCAAATGGTTCACAACTTGTTGATGGTGTTCATCCAACAGTTCCAATTCTTGAAGTCTAGAAACTCTATAATCCTCATATGAAATAATTCCCTTCAATGATACACGGAGTGATGGAATTTCAACCTCAACAGGCAATATGGCCTCTGATCCATATACCAAGGCATATGGTGTAGCTCCTGTAGGTGTTCTAATGCTTGTTCAATATGCCCAAAGAGTAGGGTTCAATTGAACATGCCAATCATGTCCAACATCATTGACAATCTTCTTTAGGATTTTCAGAATAGTTTTATTTGAGGCCTCTACCTGGCCATTTCCTTGAGGATAGTACGGTGTTGAAAAAAAATGTTGGATATGAAACCTTTCACACAGTTCTTGGACATCCTGGTTCTTAAAAGGTCGATCATTGTCTGTGACAATAGACTGAGGAATTCCATACCTATAGGTGAGGTAGTTCAGTATGAAAGAAGAAATCTGCTTCCCAGTGATTGTTGTTAAGGGAATCGCTTCTATCCATTTTGTAAAGTACTCTATTGTTGTGATTATAAATTTGTGTCCATTGGATGAGGACAAATTAATCTTTCCTACCAGGTCCAATCACCATTGGAAAAAGGGCCATGTTGAAGTGAATGGTTGCAATTCTTCTATCGGTGCATAGATTAGATTACCATGTATTTGACATTTTTTTTGTACTTCTTAACAAACTAAAAGGAATCCTCCATGTTCGGCTAGTAATACCCCATATGAAGGAGTTTCTTCACTAGGGTTAGTTCACTTGAATGAGTTCCACAAATACCTTCATGAACCTCATGTAAAGTTGTCCCAGACTTGTTATGTTCTAGACACCAAAGAAGAGTACCATCTAGACCTCGACGGTAAAGTATGTCAGCAATTAAGGTATGTTGTGCAGATTGGTGAATGAAGTTGCATTTTTGGTTTCTAGAAAGATCAGGTGGAAGGATATTGTCTTTTAGGTAAGCGTAGGTCTTTCCATAAATGGAGGATTCAATGTCAACTAACTAGAATATGGTTTGAAATTATAGATTATCATAAGTAGGACTAGAAACTTGTTCCACCATAAATTCATAACGACCTCACTTTTCTGGAAACTGTAAGAGAGAAGCAATTGTTGCCATAGCATCAAAAAATTTGTTTTCTACCCTTCGAATATGTTCAAACTTGATATCCACAAAGTACCTTTTGAGATCATCCACCATTTTCCTATACGATATCAACTTCTCATCTTTGGTTTGATATTCCTCATTTACCTGACAAATGACTAGTGTTGAATCTCCATATACTTGTAGCTCTATGATCTTCCATTCAATCGCCACTTTGATTCCAATAATTAATGCCTCATACTCAGCTACATTATTTGTACATGGAAACATGAGTCTATATGACCTTGGGATGGTATGTTCTTGAGGTGTAAAAAACAAAATTCCCACACCAGACCCACATTGTGTGTATGACCCATCAAAATAAAGCCTTTGTTATTGTGTTGTCACAATAAGAATTTCTACATTAGGAAATTCAATATTCATTGGAGGATCATCTAGTAATGGAGCGTTAGCTAATTGGTTCATTATCACTTGACCCTTGATGGCTTTTCGATCCACATACTATATATCAAATTCACTCAAGATCATGACCCACTTGGCTAGTCTTCCTATTAAGGCAGCCTTAATGAGAAAATACTTTAATGAGTCAATCTTTGCTATGAGTCTGACTGTGTGGGTTAGCATATAATACCACAACTGTAGGGTAGAAAATACCACTGCCAAACAATCTTTCTTGATGAAGGTGTAGTTTATCTCATAACCATTCAGAGTCCTGTTGATATAATAGATAGCCTATTCCCTTCCCTTAGGATCTTCTTGTGCTAATAGAGCTCCTAAAGAAATGTTGGTTGTTGCAATGTATAGTAATAGGGGTCTATTTTCTATAGGTGGCATCAATATGGGGGGTGACATCATATATTGCTTTATTTGATTGAAAGTTGTTTCACATCCTTGGTCCCATTTGAAAGAGACATTCTTATGTAGCAAATAATTGAATGGATGACTTTTATCTACTAATTGGGAGATAAACCTCCTGATTGATTGTAGCTTGCCTTGTAGAGATCTTAGTTTACTGATATTCTTTGGTGGCAACATTTCCATTATTTCCTTGACCTTAGCAGGATCCACTTCAATGCCTTTTTTTGAAACTATGTAACCTAGAAGCTTTGCCGATGTAACACCGAATACACATTTCTTAGGATTTAATCTGACATTGAACTTCTCCAGTCTTGTAAGGATTTTTCCCAGAATCTCCAAATGTCCTCTTGTATATGATTTTTCTAATATATCATCCACATAATCTTTCGTAAAAGTATGCACCATGTCATGGAAAATAGTGTTCATTGCCCGTTGATATGTGGCACTTGCATTTTTCAACCCAAAGGGTATGAAATTCTAGCAGAATGTTCCCCATGGACATGTGAATGCTATTTTCTCCTAATCCTCTAGTGCTATTTTGATTTGGTTATACCCTGAGAAGCCATCCATTAGTGATAACATGCCATGTACTGCTGTTAATTTGACAATAATGTCAATGTATGGCAAAGGAAAATCATCCTTTGGACATGCCTTGTTGAGATCTTTGAAGTCAGTACATATTCTGATACTATTATCCGGTTTAGAAATAGGTACAATATTAGAAATCCACTCAACATAGTCAATAGATTTGATTAATCCTACATCTAACAACTTCAGTTCTGCTTTTACCATCAAGGCCATATGTGGATGCATTTTCCTTAGTTTTTATTTCACAAGTTTTATCCCAGATGGTAGGGATAAATGATGCATTAGAAGATCTAGATCTAAACTTGGCATATCAAAGTATAACCAAGCAAATTTAATGTGTCTTTGTTCAAAGAACTTGGTGAATTTTGGCTTTTCCTATTCAGTCATTGATGCTACCAGATGTAGAGTTTTTTCCTTTTCTGTTGTGCCAAGATTGATAGACTATGTAGGCTCCATCAACACTGATGATATTTCATGATAATGTTCCAGAAGGGTGTCAAATCTCCCATCCTTTGGTGCCTTAGAGAGGTTTTCACCATCAGATGCATTATTTAATTTTACTCTTTTGAGATCTAATGCTGCTATTGAATGGTTTTCACCATTTGATCCATTATTCCTATTTTCAATTTTTCAACTAAAATATTTGACACCCTCCTTCCTCAAAGTGTCGTTATGAGATTTATTATTAGAACTTGTGTCAGGTTCGTCACAAAAAAGGAAATTTATTATAGCATCATCATTCACAAAGATAGGTATATTGATAGGTTTAGTTGGTTCCCAGTCGATAATTTCAAGATGTAGTAAGGGTAGAAAGTCATTGGATTGGGCAAGGTCAATGGTAGTAAAGGTTTTGATAGCAATATTGTCAAAAAATTTAGTGGTAATGTCAAGGTCTATAATATTACTCTCCTCTGAGTCATCTATCTCATTCGATATTTGTCCATCCTCACTTGATTCATCGATATCTTGTGATCCAAATACAAGGGGTCTAGTCCCTGAGCTTTGTCCCTCCTTGCGTGTGGGCACATACTCTTTTATGACATCAATTTGTATGTGCTTTCATGATGTTTCTGATAAATAATCCCACTCATACTCATTAGAATCTATCTCGAAATTATCTCGCATTTTAAGGATTATTTCAACAACTCTATGAGTGCTTTCTTCTTTTGTTTCCCCTATATAACCTAATCTTGTTTTGTCTTTTGACTAAAGTGTGAGAGGTTGAATGGGTTCTACAATTCCTTCTTTCCTTTTTCCAATAGGTCCTTGTCCTTCATATCCCATTTTCTCTAATATTTCTTTTCCCTTTCCATATTGATCTATCTTTATGCTAATGTTTGTCGATGTAGAGGCTTCCTCATCTTTGTAGAGCCAATTGAGAATGGCCTTATCTTCGGATTCTTCTTCTAGAGTACCTTCCTTTACAAATCTATCATCCAAAACTATGGTAGGAGTTGATGATTGTTGATGTTGATGGTTGTCCATATGTTCTTGGATATGACAACAATTGTGAGAAACATAAAGATTGCTCAATGGAATATTCTCCCATGCCCCTATCTTTTCACTAGATCTTGTCTTTGAATTGTTGTGATAGAGATTCCAGTTGAGCTTCATTGTTTGATGAAGTAGAGTTAGCAACACTTGTCTCTTTTGACTACTCCTTTTTCTCAACCCATTTAGATACAACGTTTAGTTTCCTTTCACTGTTGGATGAACTAGAAGTGTTTGCTTCCCTATTATGGGGCACCAAAGTGTCTTAATTTGTTTTAAGCATGTTACAAGTTTGAGGATTATTGTAATCACTTGAAATAGTGACTTATTGTCCATTAACAAGAAACTTTAAGCATTGATGATAGGTCTAAGGCACTGCCTACATTTTGTGAATCCACAGATGTTCCAAGAGTATATTATATGTCAACTCTTTTTCTAACACTTGGAAAACTATATTATTGAAAATTGGCCCTACTTGAATAGGTAGCATGATCAACCCCTTGGAGGATCTCTCTTCTTCGTCATAGGATTTTATTGTGATCTTCCTTCTAGAATCAATAGCATTATCAGAATAACCTAGTGCATGGATCAATTTTAAAGTGAAAATGTTTAAACTAGCTCCACCATCTATTAAGACATGTTTTACTTGGTGTTTTTGGATTAAGACTTCAATATGAAGAGCGAAATTGTGTGGATGAGTAAGTGGCACATCATCTTGTTTAGAAAATGATAGGAAGTGAGGCATGGTTAAGTGTCCCACCATAGCTTGGAATTGATAAACATCCAGATTATTGGGTATTGTTGTGGCCACAAGAGCTTGTTCCAAAATCTCCTTATGAGATGGTGAGATTTTAAGGAGTTCCAAAATTGATATTTGTGCTAGTATTTTTTGCAGTTGGTCGATGATGTTGTATTGATTTGAAGGGGTAACAATGGTTTTAGATGAAACTCCTTTCAATATTACCTTGATTTCCCCCTTGTTGTCACGTTGACTAGTTGATAATCTTGGTTTTTCCTGATTTTTATGACATTGATCTGATTGTTGGATGTATCAATATTTTGGATCAGATTCATGGGTATGATGTCATTGATTTCAATGTTATCAGTTTAAATTTTTACCTTTACCATTTGTAGAAGAAGATTCTCCCTTTTCATAATTTGGTAAAGGATTTTTAAATGCACTATGATCATTGTTTGTTTGATGTCTTGCATATACCTTCCTATTGTCATTCAAATCTTGTACTAGATGTTTCAACTACATACAATCATTTGTTTTATGTCCTTTGTTCGTATGAAAGTTACAATAGTCTACGTCATTCCACCATGATGGTTTTACTTTTGGTTCCCAATTTCTCGCTTCAGGCAATGTGATTAGTCCATTTGCAATGAGTTCTCTCATTTTTGATTCTAGTGTTTTCCCCAATTGTGTGAATCTTCGTTGATTTGATGGTATTTGATATGATTGTGGTTTAGATTCTCCATTGTTTGGATTGTTGTTTTGATTAAAAATTTGATTGAAATTTTGGTCATTGTTTTGATTGGTCTTTGTAGTAGTTGTTGTCAAATTAAATATTGGTTTCACATTTTGTGTTTCATTTGCAGCATCATTGTTTCCAATATTTCTATTCTTTTTCCAAAACTTGGGTTTATCATTGTTGTTGTAGTGATTCGAGGAGTTTGTATTATTTGATCCCTCATTGTAATGTTTTATTATTCATCATTTTACCAAGGATTCTTTGATCTTGAGCTCATTTTCAATCACTTTCTCAAATGTAGGTGGACATTGTAGTTCAAGCCTATAGCTCATGTCATCAGTTAAATTGTCAATGAATAATTCCATCTTTTGTTCTCCAGGTATAGAACAAGGATATCTAGCAAACAACCTTCGCCATCATTGTAGAAATGAGAGGAATGTTTCACCTTTCTTTTGTTTCATGTTGTAAAGGTCTTTTATTGTTACCTCATGTTGAATATTGAAGGAAAATTGTAAGATAAACTTGTTGACTAGTTCTTCAAAAGATTGAATTCCTAGTTGTAGTTTAGAGAACCATTCCATACATTTACCTCCTAAAATCCTTGGAAATAACCTCATTAGATAAGTGTCCTCTTGTGCAAATTCTAAACTCATGGTTCTAAATTCCCTCACATGATGAATTGGATCAGTTTTACCATTGTACTTGTCATATTTTGGGAATTCGCAATGTCTAGGAAATGGTATCATGTCCACACTTGGATCAAAAGGATGAGGAAATTTTTTGTGTAATGAGTACCTTTTCATAGTTCCTTTTTGCATATCTTGAAGTTGTTGTAATTTTTGCATTTGATGTGGTAGTTCCACCACTTGATCTGTGTTTTGTGGTCCAGTTTTAGTTCTCACAGGTGCTTCTTTTAATCAATTGATATCAAAGTATTTTGGAAGTTTTACACCTAGTTCAGCTAGCATCAAAAGATATTTTTCCATATCTTGTTCTAAGACATTTTCCATAAATTTATGGAAATTTGGATCTTGTTGTGTTGTCTGAATGTCTTCTTGGTTTATTTCATTTGCATCATTTTGGTGGAATCTGTGAAAGGGATTTTCTTCAACCATTGTGTTTGAGGTTTTAATCTCTTTTTCCATAAGTTTTTATCTTTGTAACCTTGTCAAAATTGGCATACAAATGTTTTGTTATTCTCACTAAACTTTGATCTTTTTTGGATGAGTGTCAAGGATTTTAACTTAATTCAAATAGAATGATAAATTCTATTGATGTGAATAAGTTAAAAATCTGATTATTGTGTTTTGTTTCATGATTGTAGGATGACAAAATCCTGATAAAGAAACTTAATGTAATAATCCATAATTTTGTGTTTGATGATTTAGACACTTTATGGTTGTAAGATATTGGTTTAATTTGATAAATTTTGACTTGCAAAAATCCTATTTTTCCAAGTTTTAAGACACTATTTGAACTGAGAAATGTTTCTATTTTGACAAAGATCCAAGTTTTGATGTCAAAATTCTGATCGTAGTTTCAAATAGCTCTTTGTTTTCTAGTTCTATGGATGCGCTACTACATAATGCAGATGCCCTAAAACCGACTGTGAATGTGCTAAAATATATGGTGAATGTGCTATCAGATAGGATATATGTGCTAAAACAGACTATGGATGCACCAAGATACTGGTATATTTTGGTGATAGACTATAGATGTGTTGTAGGATTAGTCAGATGCATTGAAACAGTGGTTGGATACACTATTTGGACAAAATATGCACTAAAAGGCTGGGTGTATGCACTAAAATAGACTATGTATGTGCTATTCTAGGACTGTTCACAATGTTGTCTAATTTTTTTTAGTAAAAGGATTGTTTTCTAGGTGTAATTATCTGAATCATGGATATTTTGACAAGGTATCTTGCTAGTAAATCTCTAATTTTGATGATCTAAATGGATGATACTTTCAAAAGTGACCTTTCACACATAAAAGCAAGTTTGAAAAATGATGGTCTTCTGAAAAAAATCATAAAGTTTCCAAGTTTTTCTCTATTGTAACAATTGATTTGGGTTGTTGGAATATTATATTGCTGGTTGTGGGATGAAAGAATGATGAATGGGTTGACTATGATTATTCTTTTGTGAAAGAGCTCTTCATTGAAAATAAACTTGTGAATATAAAGGCTCTAAAGAAAAATCATTAGTATGTCCTCTAGCAAAGTCATGATATCTATGGATGAAAGTTCGATGTTCAAGTAAGATTTTCCTACTTTGATAAAAGAAGCATCTCCTTTCCAAAAAAATTTGTAGCTAAGTTGCTTCTTTGGTTTCTTGATTCTTTGTGCAAGGGATTTCTTGACAAATGTTGTTGATTTCTAATCCCTTAAGGGTATGTGCAGGATCATCATGGAAAAAACAGGCCCTTAAGTGGCAAAAAATTCAAAAAAATTAGTGTTAGGCAACTTGACATAAAAATTTGAATAAGTTATCTATATTGTTTCAAAAATATGTAAGAATAGAATCTGTATAAAATTGAATGTAGTTTCTAAAGTAGATTTATTTTAAAAAATAAAAATTCTATTTGGTGAAAATTTGAAATTTCAATGTAGTAGTACTTAAATTTTAGGGAAAAAATAAGAAGTAGGTTTCTGTTTAACCACCTAACCATAATAAAATGATAATATTTTTTTATAAGATTTTATATATAAGTCGAGGACTCATATCCAAATGTGATGCATATAATTTTGTAATTTTTTTCCAAGTAAATAATTAATTATGAATTTTTATTACAACTTTTAAAAAATATAAAAACTCGTATGTCGACCACCTTAACTTGGTCAAAACTTCATGAAATTTAATTTTTCTTTTTTTAATCCTATAGTACATGAAGCATAGAATGTGACGCATGTTTTAGATCAAAAATGTGATACCTTTTGAAAGTTATAGATGTTTTTCAATCAGCCTATCGATTAGGACTTTAGTTGTAATTCTAATAGAAAATGAATAATAATTATGTATTAAATTCAAATTAAAGAATAATTTATATTGGTGGAAAGCTGAGAATCTCCTCTAAAAACCCTTTTCATTTCATCAATTTTGGGTAAAAAAAAAGTCGTCAGCCACATACCCTACAAATACCCATAATATTGCCACTTTTTGGCCCATCATGATCCTGCACATACCCTTAACATAAATTTCACATGTTTATTTGTTAGAATTTTTGTTTTTTTCTGGATGATCTTATTTGAATTAATAATTTGAAAACATAGTGAACAATTGTAAAACAATTGTTTTTAAGTCCTAGAATCTAAACAATAAGTGTATGTTCAAGAATCAAACATGATCCTCCTTGATTTCCACTGGTATTTGACAAAGAATACACTTCAAGCAGACTCACTCTTAAGGTCAAAAGGTCATCATAATACTCAACAACCCACATCTTAAAATTACGTTGACTCACATAGTCGTTTCACCCCCTAGAGGGCGCTCATTTTTTTGTCTTTTCCAGGCGTGTACTCAAAGTTATATTTCTCAATCCCTTGAGAAAATGGTCCTTGGAAATTATATGGTGAGTGTCTTGGGGGAAGATTCTTCCCTCCCCTTGCACTGTGAGTATTACAATGTTCAGAAACTAACTTCAGTTGGATTCTACACTAAGGTTCGTAGATAGGGTATCCGTTCAGAGCAGGAAATGATAAACTCCCTCAAGAGACCTCCCAATCTTTAGAACAAAGATTTTGGGGATGGTTATCTTGTATACTTTCGATAAATGTGGGTTTCCCCATATTCACTTTTATTTTATAGTAGGTTGGAAAAATTGGCTTTGGTTGTTCCCACTCAGGTTGTTCCCGTAGGGTGAGTACTTTTTCCCACTACGACAGGCCTTCTAAAGGATTTAACAAAGCATAAAGTGTATGAAATTAAAATATGAGTCTGGCATTTTGATCACCCAGTTAAGGGGAGAGCATAGGCCTATCACCATACAATCACAACAGACAACAAACAATGTTTAGTTTTTAAAGACCAAATGAAAATTTTCTATTCTGTGTGAAGATATTACTTCACAAAAGATATGATGTTTATTTTAACCGAGATAACAATGTATGATGACTACCCTAGGATTGGTTCATTTTTATCCGAAAGTAGCAATGAAACCACTAGTTGCGGTCACGTTGGATCTAGACATCAATTTAGACAAATTACAGATGTGCTAGAATAGAAGTCATATGCACTGCAAAATTGATCATATGTGCTATAGAATCAATCATATGCACTACAAAATTTATCATATGCACTATAGAATTGATTATATGCACCACAATAGAGTTAGTGTGCTGTAAGTTCAGTCAAATGCATTGGAACAGTCTTCAAATGTGCTGGAGTTTCTGGTGGATGTGCCAGAACAATCATCGGATGTGCTAAAGTACCTGTTAGATGCACCATAAAATCTCTCGATCGCGCTAAAAGAAACATGTCAGAAGCCTGGACAAACACTTTTCAGAAAAAAGATGTAAAATATGGGGTTAGAGGCCCCACAATGGGTGCCAAACTGTAAGTGTGGAATAAGTAATGAGTAAAATAACAAACAAAACTTCTTAATAAGACATTATATCAAGAGAATCAACAATAATTAATCTAATTAACACATGAAAACTGTTGAAAGCATCATATTGCTCTCTATCTCCAAAGACTTATTAAGTCATTGGGCTCTTAGATTTGGTATGCATTATGATTGTTAAAATGTAAATTTAGAGAATGAGATGCTACTAAATAGAATAATCTAATCCTATATGATGATATCTAAATGATAATGATGCAGCTACTGTGATCTAAATTGACATGAAACTTGATAAAAGGAAGCTACAGTAAACTATGATGCAACCATGATATTGATTCTATTCTAAAATGCTATGATTTATATTGCTAAGATGCTTGATTATTCTAATACTATTTCTATAGAGTAAGATTGCACAAAGTTGGGGATCCATTTCCTGTAGAAGAAGGTTGTATTTATAGATTCACGACAACATATTTGTGAAGGGGCTTAAGAGCAAAGGTCTGGATTTTATCTAAAAAATCCAATGGTGAAGGATGAAGAAGCCTGAGATGATTATGGAGATTGTTCCTTCGCACAAAAACACTCAGCTAGATGATAGGAAGAATCAAAGGAAGAAGATGAAGTTCACCTATAAATTTGTCTCCAAATTTACCTATGAAGGTTGAGATGAATTAAATTAAACAGTTCATATCTAATTTGGTAGGTGAGATATGATGAGTTGTAGAAATATATGTGCATAAATTTGAATATTTGGATTTTTTTTGAAGAAATAACAATTATTAAAATAAACAAATGTTTTTGATATAATTTATTTAATCAAATAGGGATAATGATAATTAAATAAAAACTATTGAAGTTTGATTATTTAATTAAGAGAGAATAATTAGTACAATATAAATGTGAACTATATAAATAAATATTTCTATTTATTCAATAGTAGATGAATTTGATTATGATAATTAAATAAAACCAAATGAAATTCATTTATTTAATTAAGACAAAATAATAGAATAAAGATTGAAGAATTTAAAAGATGAACTATATAAATAAATATTTCTATTTATTTAATAGTAGGAGAATTAAAGGTTAATTAATCAAATAAATCATATTTAATTAATTAGATTACCTAGACCATTTTTTAGGTGTATACATGATAATCTTCTATTTTTCCACATGTGCAGAACAAAGAGCTTCATTTTTGGTGAAAAACCTACATTCACAAGAAATAAAAAATAAATATAATATAAAATTAAATTTATTTAAAATTATACTTTTTGGGAAGCTTATAATAAGGAATACATACTTACAAAAATTAAATTTTAAATGAATTCATTTGATCCCACAAAGGGTAAATAAAGAGTGGTTTTTTATTAGCATTTTGATAGGTGTAAAGGAGACTCTATTATAGGTATGATTTAAAACTAGTGGGGTTCTATCCAAGGGGGTTTGATCTAAGGTAGTTTGATAAAACCATCTTCTATTGGAATGCTTTAAATGGAACTTTTAAAGGCTTAAATCATTATATTTTCTAAAATATGCAATTTCAACAAAAATTAAAATCTCCCAAAAATTGTAAACCAACTTTGTGGGATCACCCTGATTAAAGATGTGATGTGAATGTAAGAGGGAGGTATTATAGGTCCATGTTGACCTATATTACATTATTTTTGGAGTGAAGAATTTTTTATTTGAATTGGGTTCCAACAAGACACATTTTGTATGTTTTAAGGCTACATCTAATTAGGCCAACATAATTGATGTTTGCAATGGAGTGTTATATGTATACAAGGTTTTTTTAAGTTTGTGGAGATATAATTTGAGTGTGTACATGATCTAAATATAATAAATGATGTGAAATTTTGTAGAGGAGAGTGAATAAGTTGTGAAAGTTGAGAAAAGGTGTGTGAATCTAAAGTAGAGCAAATATTTGTGATATGAGTCAAATGAATATGTTAAGTTAGTGTTTTGAGCTTTAAAGGAACTAAATACATCATATGGTAGATGAATTTTGTATCATTTCAAATATTGGCTATGTAGCCACCAATAATCTTTATATCTTTCATTTCTCTATAAGTAGTGAGTTCACTTGGACAGTGAGCCCACCTAGCAATGAGCCTTTTTATAATATCTTATAGCTGGTTATAATATATTTTGAGCTAATCCTCACCATGGTTTTTCCCATTTTGGGTTTTCAAATTAAAAATACTAGGTGTTCATGTGTTATGTGATGTGTATTTTTTCATGCTTTCATTCCTTATATCAATTAATTATGTTTTGGTAATTGGATTGTTAATAATTTGATGGTTTAATAGAATACTAATTCACTCCCACCTCTCAGTATTCCAAGTGTTGAACAATTGGCATCAGAGCTTGGATCCTTAGAAGGATCTTGACTGCTTTGGGAAGATCTTGGAGATTGAACACATGGCTGACAGAAAGTTTCCTATTCCTCCAAAAGAGATTCCTACTATTGAATACTCAAAAGAAGACTACATGATTGATAAAGAAGAAAACAAAGTTTCTCTTGAAGATCTTGAAAAATTTGAAGGTGAAAATGAAGATCTGAAGGAAAATCCTAAAGAAGCAAATGAATGCATTAGAAAATTAAGAGTTTAGAGAGAGGAATAAGGAAGACAAATGAACAATTGAAGCATGCAAATGAAGAAATCACTAGATTGAAAGTGCAAGTGGAAGAAAAGAAAAGAATTGAAGAATGCCTAACTACAATGGTGAAAAGAAAGATTGATGAATGCATGAGGATTGAACAAGACATAGTAAATCTAAGATCAAATATGGAGAAAGAAAGAATTCATGAAGATAAATTCAAGACAAGTTCTACAATGCTTGATGAATTGATTGCAGGTCAGAAAGCATCTAAAGACAAAGGTGGTTTGGGACATGAAAACAGTGAAATCTCAAAACCAGATCAGACATCTAATGCAAAGAAATTAAATGAACCAGAGAAGGCTAAAGACAAGAACAATGGAAAGAACCGAAATTAAAGAAACAATTCTAGAGGAACCCTAGTCAGACAACCAAATGCTCAAAGGTACCCGTATTTCAATGGTATTTTTTAGTTTTGTAATAAATTTAGACATAGAGAAATGGAATGTAGAAGCAAAGTGAATCAAAATGTTCCATCCTTTATTGGTCAATGCATTACATGTAAGAAGTTTGAACATAGAGTAAATAAATGCAGAAGTCAAATGATGAATGCATATAAAAATGGTAGAATGTTTCAACCTTTCAATGGTCACTATCATACATGCCATGGATTTGGACACAAGGCTAATCAATGCATATCTAAGATGAATGGAAGGAATGCTACTCAAAAGAGTGTTGTATGTCACAATTGTAATAGACCTAAGCATATTGCTAAATTTTGTAGAAGAAGAAACATAAGGAAGGACAATCCAGTAAATAAGAATGAACCGATCACAAAGATTGATCTAATAAAAGTAAAGAAGGAAATGGAAAAGATCTAGAGAAAGAAAGAGGAGACTGAGAAAAAGGAAGAATTAGAGACTACAAATGAATTTGTACCACCCTCTAGTGCAAATAAATCCCTTTGGAATTGAACCAAGGAATTGGCTTAGGGGGATCAATAACAAATAATCAAATAACCCCCTACCAATATAAGGTGCCATGTCTTAGCACGAAGATATGTGATAGAGATAGAAAATTTTAAGCTTTTGGAGAAAACACAAAAATAAAATATGTAAATGCAGAGTTTTATGGAGCTATTTAGGGTTTATTGTTGCATAAAGAAGGGTTTCATTAGCTTTATTATTTGGCGCATTGAATGAAAATTAGGGCAGATCGAATGGTTATAAGTATTCATACTTAGTCAATTTTATTCACTTTTATGCATTTGGAGAAAGCAGAGGGAATTGGAGTGAATTTAAGAGATCAAAAAGTGATTTGTGAAATAGAGCATTCAAATCCTAGTTCTGATTGTGCAAGAAAAAGGTATTTATTGTTGTATAAAGCTGAAATAGAATTTGGTTTTTGAAGCATTTGAATTCAATAGAAATGGCTACACCTATAGTAGTGAATGTGAGTGAGAAACCACAACTAAAATTCAAGAAATGTTCCATGAAAGTATTTGAGAATGACCTACTCAGAGATTTTTTGAACATTCCATATAGGGTTTTATCTATAGAAGACATTAGGGGAAGAGTATGACCATGCAAAATTTATATAAATGTGGAAAAAAGAACTAACCAAACATGATTACAAAGTTAAGCCTAGGTATGAAAACCTAGTAAAGAAGAAACTGAAAGTTTGGAAATGGTTTCCATGCTTTGTTTATGATGATGAAATTCAATTTCTAAGAATTGCATTAAGTAGACTGCATGACAAATTCATATGGACTGACATGCCTGACTTGATAACTGCTAACTCATTTTAGTATTAGACTAAAATAGTCTCATAAGAACATGATATAGGGAAGATATAAGCATTTATTTAGCTTTTTAGTTCAGAATTTAAGATAACATTATCCCCAAAATTCATGTTCACCAAAGAGGAGGGAGATTGTTATGAAGGAATCAAAGGGGTTTTCGAGGGCTTTTAGGGTTTTTGTTATTCCTTGTTGAATGATTCTTGTATTTTAAAGCATGGATGCCATGTTTTTTCCTTGTTCATGGCATGTTACAGGCCCTATGTTTACTTCCACAAATTCCAGTGAGAAGCTCAAGAGAACACATATTTCTCACCAAAGTGTTAAGAGAAATAGGAGTAAAGGATAGAGTGTGGGTCAAAGAAGACACTTAGATTGGAGGAATGCAAAATTATGATAAGTAGTGTTGTTAATAGTTTCATGGAAAGGTTTTGATGGTACTGTTTATCCTAACAAAAGGCAAGAACTTGATATTTGTAATAGTGTTGATGCTCTTCTAGCTAGGAAGAAGCAAGCAACTGAGAGTTCAAATGATACTCATTTGTTGAAGAAGAGCTCTGAGAATAGATCAAGTTCTAGATCATTACATTTCTCAATCATAATGGACAATGATACATATGGTGATCAATCTCATGTAGTTTGGTAAAGCCTTATCAAGAAAGTTGAGAAACTTGTAGATCTTATAGTAGATGGTAGAGACTACATAATTTTCAAACTTATGGGCTAAAATATGTGTCTACTATTAACATAATGTGTATCTTTGCTCATAAAAATATATTATTTTAAGAGGTTTGTATCAAAGAAATGAAGTTGAAGTTTGAAAGTTGTTAGGAAGCTCACTATTTTTTTCAACTCTCTTGGTGTCAAGGCAATTTCTAGCATGAGTTGCAGCAAGAACTAATTTATTATTGAATCAAGTGGCAAGATGTTCAGGAACTTCAACTCTATTGATACAATTCATATGTAAGGAGGGGTCTTAATGGGTGTATCACAAATTTGCACATTATTACAGGCATTCAGAACCTGAGTCAAAAGGTTCAAGGCATGGAGAAGCATTTCAACATATCTCCTACAAATCAGAGAGATAAATTACCAAAAGTATGTTGAGCATGTGTCATGCATTTATTTCCCAATGTTTGTATATGGGGTATCTATAATCTTCCCTTAGTTATGATGTGAGTCAATAAGAGTGTTGTGCTGCAATGGCTCCATCGAAAGTGTTTGCTCTTGAACAATTTATCTTGTTTGATTATCTTCTATTCATCCTAATGAATATGAGCCAACATTAATACAAAAAATTATAGCCTCAAGCATTCTTGTAGTGGCAGAACAGAAGCAATAAATTCATGTTTCCTTTATGAGGCCATCAATATTGTTAGGGACTAAGTGTGCTCACTTTATTATGACTACTGGAGGTGTAGGTGGTGGAATCAGATGAGTCATCATTTGTGGAATGATGGTATATCAGTCATCATCATAGGTCGATGGTCTATGTGATGTGTACATTGAGGATAATGGTGCAATCTCACAGGACTCACAAAGGTTGCTTGAGTTAAGTGCAGATGCTACGGGCTATTCAATTTTATTTGAAATTCAAGGTACCACCAGACTCATGTGCATAGAAACACTTTTGGGGAATCTATAACTGTGAAAGATTCAATGGATAATGATACAGTAATTGTCATTGTGTTGCCCAAAACATAATGAGGCATTGAAAAGCCATTTCCTGAGTCACATGAGGCATAGATTTCAGAGGAGAGGTTGTGGCCTCACAAAAGCTTATAAAGCAACCATGGTCTCACATATGTATACACATGAAGTCTCAGGACATGTAGCTATTGTTCCTCACTGTTAAAGTGACCACTGATAGGAGAGAATTTTCTCAAATCACAAAAAATTAGAATGATGAAGATAATACAAGGAGAAACAATGAATTTTACCATTTCTTAAACAAAAAATTTCCAAATGGAAATGATGGACATGCCATTATCAGCTACCTGAAGAAAAATTTATAGGAATGTCTAGCAGTAAACGTTAGGAAGACATGATAGTTGCAAGGGTATTGCAAGGGAAAAGTTTTGAAGTTTTAATAGTCAAAGTTACAATGGAGTAGAGATGACTCTTAGAAATATGGTAAGGGTCAATCATGAAGTGCTTGATATGAATAGAGGAATGCATTTCAAGCCGCCAAATGATGAAGGCATTCCTCCCGTGTTTGTGAAATACAAAGGGGAAGTATGGATAAGATGTTATCAAAGACATATTCAAAAGTTTTGAAGTGCATAGTTCTTCTTTTAGGATCATCATATCATGAGGGACACTACGAGTTTTCAATCAAGAATCTAATTCATATGCAAAAGGATAGTAACTTATATGTGTGAAAAATGATGTAGGACAATCAAATAAAATGTGATAGTCCTAAAAGAAGTAGATTTCACATATGTCATAAATCCAAAGGCAGAGAGGGTTTTGACACTATGTAGGGGCAATCATGCAAGGTTAACTGTAAAGATGAGACTTATTACAGTCAAACAATTAAAGAAAGTACATGTATGATAACAGTGGCTATGCATCAAAGAGAGGTTTTGAGCTTTGCAAAAGTACGGAAAGTGATTGTTAAAGACACTATCATAGAGGCAAGAATGAGGCATCATAGTCAATGGATGTTAAAAAGACAAACCTGAATAGATCTAGTTACTCAACACTATTTGCGAACATTTATTGATGATACAAAGGTAAAATTACAGAAAATATAGAGTGTTCACCCTTTTATACATCATTTGACATCTTTTTCATGCCTGACCTACATAAAACAATGGTGTTTAAACATAGAGAAAGAGAGACAAGCAAATTTTTAGTCCTTTTTCAGTAATTCTAGGGCTCTCATACGTAGTCTAAGGCCTAATTTTGATAACCTTTTAATAAAGTATGGTCTAAGGATTTTTTTCAAGCAGATAACACTCAATAAGGAGGTGTTCCACCCCCTCAAAATCATAGATTCTCAAGGAATATTCCTAGAAACTTTTAAATCAGTAAAGAAAAGAGTTATTGGTCCTATTTGGAGCTTTCATTTTGCATTGTGGATGTATGTTATTGTAGATTTTCATTGTGATTCATGTGAATCCTTTGTTTTTTTCCCCATCTAAGCAATTTATTTTGAATGTTTGTCATATTAAATCAGGTCATATGCTGTGTCAAACCAATTTTGATCAAAACTTGATGTGTAAACTCATTTTACCTTAAAAAAAGCCAGGAAATTGAAACCATCATGTGAAACACTTATGATTTTATGCAAAATCTAAATTGTGAACATCATAACCAACAATTTTTGATTCAAAGTTATAAGTCAGGGATTAATTTTTTTCATTCCAAATCATTGGTGCATCACCTCCTAGAATTAAATTTACATTTCCAAAGCATCTATCTAGATCTCTTTTCCAAGCATATCCATTAGTTTTTTTCTAGGAGATCTAAATGGGAACCAACCCATAATATGGAGATTCATCTTCATCATGACCAACCCACAAGCTCAAAGATGTTTCCATGTTTCATAGGATTATTGTGCCTCCAATAATAGCATCTAGGTACAATCCATTGTGACAACAATTGTTGGCACGCCCAGTGGGATAGATTGGATTGTTTTAGTCCAGATTTTTCTCATATATGACTAATATTTGGTGTGTATTTCAATGATCTCAACCTTTGGAGGAAACAAAAAAACACATGTGGTACTCTGAATGGTATTTCTACTAGTTTTAGTATGATCAGCCATATCAAATCGACTACACTGCTCATTTTATCCGAAATCTCATGGATTTTCAAGAAAAGAAGCATGTTCAAAATTCTTACTACCCACCCATCCTTGCTTAATCTCCTTGGAAGCCTTCATATGCTCAAAATCAGCCCAAAGAATCCCATTTTGTTTCCAACTAGCATGGCTATTCTTCCAATCAAACTAGAAGTATTGAAGACACGAGATTCAGGGATATAAGGTTGTACTTTCAAAGGTAGTTGAGTGAGGTTGGAGGAAATCGAGGGTATGAAGGAGATCAAGAATATAGTTTGCATCAAGAAGAGTTGGTTTACTCAGATTATCAATACAAGAAGAGGAGATACAAAGAATGTGGTATGAAGAGTATCTTACAAACAAGCTTGCTACTAAAGAAGAACAAATGAGAAAGAAAAAGGAAGATCTCACAAGGAAGTTTACTATGTTTGTTGACCGAGTATAAAAGTTTGAGGCCCAATCAAAAGAAGATCAACCTGCAAAAGAAGAGCTTCCCAAGTATGAAATTCTAAGTTTCAGCCAAGGTAAGCCTCTTAAGTCTTCTAATCAATCTTTTAAATTTGAAATTCCAAGTTTTAGAAGCCTTCAACCTATGCAAGATCTATAAATTAATCAAGAGCAACCTAGTATACCTCAAGAGAAACCATCTAAAAAGTTTATACAACCTCAAGAAGGTCAACTATACTTCAATAATCAACCTTCTTCTCCTATCATAATTCATATTTGCAAGGATGGACCCATTGTTTATCAAAGTAACTAGTTTAGTGAAAAGAAAAAAGAGGTGTTTGAAGAGGAAAAGGCATAAAGTTTTTCTATTGATATGCTTGCATATGATGAACAAGAGGAAAAATAAGACTTGCAACAAGAGGTGGATGAGTATGATCACGCAAGGAAATAGGTTAAAGAGCTTGAGAAAGGTAATGAAAAGCATGATTTCATGTTTTTATTTGATGAACTCCCTTCTTTCATTGAGCAAGATGAAGAAAGTATACAAACTTCAAAATCATCACAAGTTTTGAAGCAAATGGAAGAAGAGGAAAAGCATGAAAAAAGGTTGGTTCATGAGGTAAAAAAAAACTTCTCTTTTATCAAAACCCCAACAAGAATGTGATGAAGATTTATTTTGGAATGATCTTGAAGTTTTTGTTGCAAACTTAGATAATGTGAAGGAGGTTTCAATTGATGTGTTTGATGAACCTCTTGGTTTTGTGGATGAAAATGAAATGAGCATGTATATTTTAAAATTGAAATGTCAAGTTTTGAATAGTAGAATGATGAAAATCATTTGGACGAGGTGTTGATTAGTGAGAAGATCATTAAAATAAGTTTTACTTTGAATAATGAAGAAGTTGAGACACATGCAAATATTGTGCAAGTGGAACAAGAGCAAAAGCAAGAAATTTATTTCCAAGGTATGAGCTCTGATATCTCTTTAGGTTCTCAAGAAAGTAGTCATGAAGATGTCTTAGAGCATGTTATGAATGAGGAAACTAATGATCTGTATGATGAAGATTTGTGCACAAACATAATTGAAGAGTTTTGTTCAAATATTGATGGCATGTTTTCAAGTGATTTCAATAAAAAAGATGAGGTTGAAACAATAGATAACCAACAAGAAGCTAACAAAAATAATTCAATTTTCATCCTTTCAAAAGGATGCTCAATCAAATATTTAGCCAAGAAAGATATCAACAAGATAAAATAGAATTTCAGTGCACCCAAGGATGGGATTGCAACTGAAGAACAATAGATCCGTCTTACCCATTCATGCCAAATAAGTGATATTTGTGAACCAATATCCTAAACCTGCAATAGCACAAGAAAAAAACAACAAATTAGATCAAATGCAAGCTAGAATATAGATTCCTCAAGAAATTCATTTAAATTGCAAAAGAGGGAGGAAATGGAATGAAGAACACAACAAGACTTAAAACATATCAAATCCTATTCTAAAGTAAAGAAAACTCTTAATCTCTTGAGGGAATTGGTGCCAATTTGATGTGAAAATTGGCCCTTTCCCAACTCCAATGATGCAAAGTGTGATTTGGTGATGAAAGTTGATCCACTTTGATGAAGAGTGATGAATGCTCCAAGATAAAAACCTGCATAACCTAGCTACAACTCAAAAGTATGGATGAAGATTGCTAAAGATTTGAGTATAGTAAGTTTACTCAGGTTGTGGATGATGAAACTGAAGGATGAGCTCTGTATTTATAGAAAGAAAGAGTTGAAGATTGAAAGATAGGATGAATGTGGGATAAAAGTTAAACCAATGAAATGATGCCACTTGTCAACATGTGAGAGGATGAAGGATGTGCAAGTTTTGATGAATGTGCCAATAAATGCCATTATTTGAATTTTGAAATGCATTAATGACAAGGTGGAGGGAGATTCAAATGGAGTAATGGCCACTTGGCTCAATGCAAAAGGACTTGTAAGAGGGAGTGAATGCCTTGTTGGAAGGACAAAGTTCACTTAGATTTGAATTTCAAACTTGAAGAATATTCCTCCTTTATGCCATGTTGAAGATAAATAGAGATTTAATAAATCAAATAACTCTATTTTCATGTGCAAGTGGAAAAAGATGGAGGATGGGACATGAGAAGAGATTAAATTAATCAAGGTTAATTAATTTAATGAAAGATCAAATGATCTGGCCTATTTGACTTAAATTTATGGATTGATTTAAATCAAATATGAGAAGAATATGATTTAAAGATTTAATTAAATAAAGGGTTTTGATTTATTTAACTAAGGGGATGAAGGTAAATTAAACTAAATAAGGTTTTAATTTAATTAATTTAATAGATAGACCTTAGAGATTTAATTAAATAAAATTAATTTGTTAATTAAATAGGGATAATTAGATCAGGTTGATTGATTTAATTAACAAAAGAGAGAATTAATTAAATACATGATTTATTTAATTAAGAGAGGAAACTTAATGAATTTAATCAAATAAAGGTGTTTTATTAAATGGTTAGACCGAAGCATGATTCAGGATGAAGTGATGTTAGTGGTCAGGATCAGATGTCCAACGTCAATTAGTACATTTTACGCATCTATAGTATTTTTGGTCAAATTCAAGAGCCGAGTGAGTTTGGTTATGTTCTTCAGGAAGCATTGAAGTAATTTGTCAGGTATCTTCTTGATTCTCACCTCTTATCAACAATTCATAAACATGTAATGCATCCTTTGTTTGTCATAAGGGGGAGTTATTTTACAAATCCAATTAATGGATTTGTCTGAGCATCATCCACTGATGGTTAGGGTAGCATAGAGTAGATGTTTCTTTTTAATAAGTGTTGATTGCACATCTACTTCAATTCAGTTTTTGTTTTCCAAGAAGTGTTGTTGTATAGTTTGTTGGCCTTGTTCAGAGCTAGTGTAGTTTTCTTTCAAGTTTTTTTTTTCTACTATACAAATTCTAACAACTAAGTTATAGAAGATTTTTTGAGTTGCAAAGGAAAATAATTGACTCCTATGAATAATGGATAGGTTTATGCTACTGGTCTTAAGATGCTTAGCAGGAAAACACCCCTGAGAGGTCACCAAAATGTTAACTCATTTTAGTCTTCGACTAAACTAGTCTTATAAGGAAATGATATAGGGAAGATATATGTGTTTATTTAGTTTTTGAGTTCAAAATTTAAGATAACATTATCCCCAAAATTTACATTCACCAAAGAAGAGGGAGATTGTTATGAAGGAATCAAAGGGGTTTTCAAGGGATTTTAAGGTTTTTGTTATTCCTTATTGAATTAGTCTTTCCTTTCAAATGATGGATTCCATGTTGTTTCCTTGTTCATGGCATGTTGTAGGTCCTATGTGTTTACTTCCACAAATTCTTGTGAGAATCTCAAGAGAACATGTATTGCTCACCAAAGTGTTAAGAGACATAGGAGTAAAGAATAGAGTGCAGGTGAAAGAAGACATTAAGATTGGAGGAATGAGAAATTTTGATAAGCAGTGTTGTTAACAGTTTCATGGAAAGGTTTCGTATGATATTGTTTCTCCTAACAAAAGGCAAGAACTTGATAGTTGTAATAGTGTTGATTCTCTTCTAGCCAGGAAGAAGCAAGCAACTAATAGTTCAGATGATACTCATTTGTTGAAGAAGAGATTTGAGAATATATCAAGTTCTAGATCACTACATTTCTCAATCATAATTTACAATGATACATATGGCGATCAAGCTTGTGTAGTTTGGTAAATCCTATCAAGAAAGTTGGGAAACTTGTAGATCTTATAGTAGATGGTAGAGAGTAGATCATTTTCAAAATTATGGGAAAAAGTATTTCTCTGCTACAAACATAATGTGTATCTTTGCTAACAAATAATCTAATTTTAAGAGGTTTGTATCAAAGAAATGAAGTTGAAGCTTGATAGTTGTTAGGAAGCTCACTATTTTTTTGAAATCTCTTGGCATCAAGGAAGTTTTTGGCATGAGTTGTAGCAGGGAATAATTGCTTATTGAATCAAGTGGCAGGATGTTTAGGCACTTCAACTCTATTGATACAATTCATATGTAAGGAAGGGTCTTAATGGGTGAATCACAAATCTGCCAATTATTACAGGCATTTAGAACCTAAGTCAAAAGGTTCAAGGTACGGAAAAGAATTTCAACATATCTCTTGCAGATCAGAGAGATACATTTCTAGAAGGATGATGAGCATGTGTCATGCATTTATTTCCTAGTATTTATATATGGTGTATCTCTAATCTTCCCTTAGTTATGATGTGAGTCAATAAGAGTGTTGTGTTACAATGGCTCCACTAGAAGCATTTTGTCTTGAACAATTTAGCTTGTCTAATTTTATTTTATTCATCCCAATGAATATGAGCCAACATTAATACAAAAAATGCTAGCCTCAATCATTCTTGTAGTGGTAGAAGAGAAGAAATAAATTCATGTTTCCTTTATGAGGTTGTTAATATTATTAGGGACTGAGGGTGCTTACTTTATTATGACTGCTAGAATGTAGGAGATGATGGAGGCATAGGTGGTGGAATGGGTTGTGAGTCATCATTTGTGGAATGATAGTATATCAGTCATCATCATAGGTCTGATGGTCTATGTGTTGTGCATGTTGAGGATAATGGAGCAATCTCACAAGACTCACAGAAGTCGCTTGAGTTCAATGTAGATGCTATAGGTTGTTCAATTTGATCTGAAACTCAAAATGCCACCAGTCTCATATGCATAACAACACTTTTTTAGAATCTCTAACTGTTAAAGATTTAATGGATAATGATACAAAAATCATCATTATGTTGCCCAAAAACCTAATGGGGCATTGAAAATCCATTTCCTTAAGTCATATAAGGTGTGGATTTCAGAGGAGAGGTCGTGGCCTCACAAAAGCTTACAAAGGAACCATGGTTTCACATATGTATGCACATGAAGTCTCAGGACACAAAACAATTGTTCCACATTGTTAAAGTGATCACTGATAGGAGGGAATCTGCTCAAATCATAGGAATTTAGGATGATGAAGATAATACAAGGAGAAGAAATGAATTTTACCATTCCTTAGAAAATTGCCAAATGGAAAAGATGGACATGCCATTATCAGCTACTTGAACAAAATTTTATAGGCATGTCTGATAGTAAACAAAAGGAAGACATGATAGTTGCAAGGGCATTGTAAGGGAAATTTTTTGAAGTTTTAATAGTCAAGGTTACAATGGAGTAGAGATGATTCTTAGAAATATGGTGAAATGAAATCATGAAGTGCTCGATATGAATAGAGGAATGCATTTCAAACCACCAAATGATGAAGGGAGTCCTCCTGTGTTTATGAAATACAAAGGGGTAGTATGGGTAAGATGTGATCAAAGATAGATTCAAAAGTTTTGAAGCCTATAGTTCTTCTTTTAGGATCATCATATCATGAGGGACACTAGGAGTTTTCAATCCAAAATGCAATTCATATACAAAAGGATAGTAACTTCAATGTATGGAAAATGATGTAGGACAATCAAATAAAATGTGATAGTCCTAAAAGAAGCAAACTTCATCTATGCCATAAATCCAAAGGCAGCAAGGGTTTTGACACTATGTAGGGGAAATCATGCAAGGTTAAGTTTAAAGATGAGACTTATTACAATCAAAAAATTAAATAAAGTAGAGGTATGATAACAGTGGCTATGCATCCAAGAGAGGTTTTGAGCTTTGTAGAAGTATGGAAAGTGGTTGTTAAAGTCACTATCATAGAGGAAAGAATGAGACATCACAGTCAATGGTTGTTTAAAAGAAAAACCTGCACAAATCCAGTTACTTAACCCTATTTGTGAACATTCAATGATGATACAAAGGTAAAATTACAAAAAATGCAAAATGTTCACCCTTTTATACATTATTTAACATCTTTTTCATGCTTGACCTGCATAAAATAATGGTGTTAAAACGCAAAGAACAAGAGAGAAGAAAATTTGTAGGACTTTTTTTGTCATTCTAGGGCTCTAATACGCACTCTAAGTCCTGATTTTGATCACCTTTTGATCAAGTATGGTCTAAGGACTTTTTTCAAGTAGATAACACTCAGTAAGGAGGTGTTCCACACTCTCAAAATCAGAGATTCTCAAGGCATACACCCAACAACTTACAAATTCATGCAAATTGGTTCAAACAACCATTTAAGGAGGATTTTAAGATACAAAGGGTGGTCCTACATCAGTTTTGAGGTCCCACATGGATTGACCATCACTCAAGGGGAGTTATGGACACTTAATCACTCAATTTTCTCTAGTTTTGAGGCCACTTTTCTAGTATTTTCATGCTTTCACGACCAAAGAAGAATATTTCACATGCATAGATCAAGGAGATCATCTTCTTTAACAAATTCATTCAAGGGAGATAACTGAAGCATCCATTCTAGTCAACTAAAGATCATTCCAAGCTTCCTTTTAGCATATAATGCAAACTCCAATCACTCTTTAGGTTGGTTCTTGATTCTTCTTCTTATTCTAAGTTGAGAGATATCATTATAACACAATTTTTTGAGTAATTCTCAATTTATTTTCATGTAGCAACAACTTTTTCTCTGAAATCAATAAAGAAAAGAGTTATTTGGTCCTATTTGGAGCTTTCATTTTTCATTGTGGATGTATGTTCTTATAGATTTTCATTGTGATTCATGTGAATCTTTTATTTTATTCCTCATCTAAGCAATGTATTTTGAATGTTTTTCATATTAAATTAGGTCATATGTTGTTTCAGACCAATTTTGAGCAAAAATTGATGTGTAAACTCATTTTACCTTTAAAACAAAATTGTAAATTGAAACCATCATGTGAAACACTTATGATTTTATGAAAAATCTAGATTGTGAACACCATAACCATCAAATTTTGATTCAATGTTCTAAGTCAGGGCTTTAGTTTTTTCATTCCAAATCATTGGTGTATCACCTCCTAGAATTAAATTTACATTTCCAGAGCATCTTTCCATCCCTTTTCCAATAAGATCCATTAGTTTTTTTCTAAGAGATATAAAGGGGAACCAACCCATAATTTAGAGATTCATCTTCATCATGAGCAACCAATAGGATCGAAGATGTTTCCATGTTTCACGGGATTGTTGAGCCTCTAAGTTTAGCATCTGGGTACAATCCATCGTGACAAAAATAACAAAGGAAGTTATAAGGTAGGTTACTAGACTTTGTGCCACCAAACCTATAATGATATTAAAATTTTTGAAGAAAAGGGATGAGATGGAATTAAATAGAGCTATATTTGATCAAAAAGCTCTTATTGTGAACACTATCCAGAATCCTACGATAAGATATGTAACTATGGTTATAGGATATAAAATATATTACACCAACAAAGAGAATTTTGTATCTACTACAACTATTAATCTAGCATATAATATGTTGGAAAAGGGAAAGGATTATGATTTGTGTGATTTTCTCTAACAACAGTTCTTTGAGAACTTGAAGCAGACTAGAGAGAAGAAATATCCCTTAAAGTTTGGATCTCTGGTAGTTTGTTTGTTATTCTAATTTTAAAGGAGCTTATGAGAAAAAGCAATGTCATATGGGATAAGAGAATACTAGTATCCCATCAAATTCTAGAATATCTACACACCCTTGGTGACATGAAAGCTCAAGATGAAGCACTTACTGCATTCTTTTTTAGTATTTCAAAAGATAATGCATTAAAGGGAGAGGATCCCTAAGTCTATGGTGAAAAAATATCAAGATGATATCACATTCCTAGTTACAACTGATGAATGCATTATTGAGGCTATAGAACCCAAAACTATCTGGATTCTACAACTTGGTTATGAGATTAGTGAAAATGAAGTCATTGGTCTTGTTGACATATTGTTGAAAATTCCTAAGGACACTAATCAAAAGATATATGGAAAGTATGAAGAGAAAACCTTGGAAGTACACATGGAACTAAGTAAGCCCAAAATAACGAAGAAGGTAACAAAGATGGTGAATGATCATCTCAAGGAAAAAATACTTACAAATTAAAAAATACGAGTGTTAAGAGAAAAATTAGAGGAAGAGACAAGAATAATAGGTGGGTCCATTGGACCTAAATATATGGAAGAACAACTTCCACCATTCCCCCCAATATCTAGCAACCCTCTAGATCAGTTTCTAATACAAGAAAAACTAAGAGAAAGGAGACCACTACTGTAATAATAGAGGAACCTCAAGTGGAAAAGGTCACAAGGCTTGGGAAGAGAAATAAATCTACTATGGTATCCCCCTCTGCTACCACTTTTCCAAAGCTAAATAAATAAAAATCTTTAAGAGAAAAGATCTTGAGTGTTTATCTGATGAAGAAGAAGAGGATGAAGGAACACAATTGGTCATGAGAAGAAGTAGCACTAGTTAAAAGAAACAAAGGGTAGAAATAATTGATACCTATGATGAAGAGGAGATTGAGAAGGAAAAGAAATCATTTGGGATACACATGCATAAGGAGATGAAAGAAAATAGATTAGAATCAGGTATTCCAGAATAGAGAAAGGAAAAGAAGAAGATGAAGACTACTCCAGAGAGACCTCACATTTTAATGAAATTGGATGCACTACTTAAAGGAATTCTACATCATGAAATGTTCAAATAAATTTCTGCTTTGTACCATAATGCAAATAAAGTGGATAGAGCCACCATAATGGAAACCATCATAAAAAAACATTGTCACTATTGAAGCAGGTATGGAGAATATTAATAAGGTTCTAGATGATGTATGAAATATTTTGCTGGAGAGAAGAAAAGAAGAAATAGAGATAGAATAGAAGATCAGATCAAATGCTATGGATAAAATTGGATTCTCCTTATCTAATGCTGACAAGTCCACATTGGCCCAAGTCTATAGTAAAGAACTTAGGACTAAATAGGGAGTAACAATTCTAATGGGATGAGAACAAGATGAGGTTGAGACAATGTGGAGGCTAATAGAATAAAATATTACTGACATAGCAACAAAGTATGGCATGATTCCCATTGCCCCTACTAAAAAGGAATAAGATCTGGTAAATATTGGAGTTACTGATGCAGAGGAAAATCTAAACAATACTCCTCTAGATATAGAGAAACAAATACAACAAAATACTAAAGATGATATTTTGGTTGAAGGATAAACTATAACCAAAGAGGAAATGAAAACTGAAGACACTCCCATTCCTCTAGTGAAACATGATACTGCAGATCGAGGCTAGTTATAGATATCTTCTCCTCAATTAGATATAGAACAAAGCATTAGTGAAGGTGAAATGAATGATGTAGATAATG
The DNA here is from genome assembly GCA_007258455.2 of Sequoia sempervirens. Taxonomy (NCBI): domain Eukaryota; kingdom Viridiplantae; phylum Streptophyta; class Pinopsida; order Cupressales; family Cupressaceae; genus Sequoia; species Sequoia sempervirens. The sequence goes on from VDFB02373365.1 coordinate 340,179,729, forward strand.
AGCAATGTAGAGTAAACGAAGAGAATAAGGAAATAGATAATAATGGTGAAGAAGAAAAGGGTGAAGTGAATGAGAAAGGAGAGAAGGAAAAGGATAAAGGAAATTAAGAGGAGAGGAAAGATTTATACAATGATAAAGACAAGACTTCCGATGAAGAAGAAGAACAGGGAAAGGAAGAAGAAGACACAGAGATTGGAAAGAATGAAGAAGCTAGGAAGTTTTAGTTACCCAAGGCCTCTGGTAAATCCTCCTCCAGTAATCCTCTGAAAGGTCTATTATCTAAACAACTAAGGTTCCAATTGGTTGTTTCTTCTTAGTTATTACAATTTCCCGTGCAACAGGGTAGTGTGGACCTGGATAAGATTTCACCCATTCATAAGCTGCAACTAGGTGATGCATTTCATGCATCAACTAGAATTTTTTTTATTGAGACTCACCAAAGGAGTGGTGAATTGATGAATGAAGTCATAAAAACCTTGCAAGAGGTAACCCTTGGGACAACTATTGATACATATTTTTCTACAATGGAGAATTTAAATTTTTTTATTGATTCACTCAAGTAATATGCCTCTAGTTTGGAAGGACAAGTAGAAATAGAGGTTGAAATGAGGATTATAGAGACTTGAAGTTGTTAGAAATTATAGAAAAGTGTGCATCTACAAATAGCAAAGGTGAAGAATGTTTGAAGGATGTGTTGGCCTATCAAGAAGAGGCAAAAACATTGTTTTTGTATTGCATGAAGTGACTGGATGCCACACAAAGTATAAAGGATGCCATGGATGCGATTGAGATCTAGATATCTAATGTATCAAGTATCTATGGTCTAGAAAAGGATAGAGATGATCAATATTGGATTGCTATAGTGGACTTACATGAAAAATTCTTCACCCTAAAGAGATAGAAGGAAGAGATAATTAGGTAGCTTGGGAAGCTAAGGGACTTGGTAAAAACAAAGCATATACCTATTTCAAGTTCCCTATCTAGTATTAACAAAATTATAGAGATAAATCTTACTCCTAGTACCTTGGAAGAAGGAGAAGACACATTGTTAGAGCTTGAATCTTAGTAAAAGGTACTTACAACAACAAAGAAGAGCTAGGAAGAAGGTAAATCTACTTGGAAAGCTATTCTTCAAAAGCTTTAGGGGTCAACATCTTTGGGTTGACCATTTTCATTTCCATTTTTATGTATCTTTCAGTTTTTCAAGTTTACAGATTCTTTTGTAAATATATGGATGTATTAGGAGTTTTTGGTTAACTTCCTAAGGGGGAGTTAGTATATTCATTTTAGTATGTATATTTGTTTGAGAGGGAGCATACAAAATTTTGGCACTAGTACACCATTTTCCCTTTATGTGAAAGGGGGAGAGATATTTGACGAGAGATACTTGGAGAAAAGTTTTGGAACATGTTGCCATCAATGTCAAAGGGAGAGATTGTTGAAAGAATGAAGAAGGATTTCACTAATAATTTTTCATTTATGCCAACATTTCATGATGAAGATGATTTCTAATGATACATTTGCAAGATGGTTTGATCCACACACAAATATAGTGAAACATTTTTGTTAAGTGCTTACACCAGTAGTTTTAGTGCACAAAGCCTTATGCTAATTTGGTCCAAATTCTATCACACTTAAATTTTTACTTATATGGTTCTAATATGTTGTTCATGATTTCCATTAGCAGCTCCATTCATAATTTAACTTGATTTGGATAAGTGTTTTGGAAGTTACAAGTAATAGAAGATTGACATATAAGGTCTACATAGTTTCTTGTGAAATGAGTTTGACTTAACTAGTCTGCACTCCATGGATTTGAGTTCGACCTTGCAATTTTGGGAGAATGTTTACAGGTGTCAATTCATTGATTTTTCTAGTTAGCATGACATTTTGAGGTCCACATTTCCTATGATGATGATTAGTTGGAGTATTTTATTTTTAGGTCCTTTGCTTGGCCAACCTAATATATGTAAAGGGTTGCAGTGATTAAAGATGTGATGTGAATGTAAGAGGGAGCTATTATAGGTCCATGCTAACTTATATTACATATTTTTTTAGGCACAAACATTTTGATTTGAATTGGTTGCTGACAAGACACATTTTGTATGTTTTAAGGCTACATCTAATTAGGTTAGCCTAATTAATGTTTGTGATGGAGTTTGATATACATATTGCACCGTAGAAAATTGGACCCTCTTAAGAAAAGAGACAATTGCATATGTAATTAGACCCACTTTTGAGTTCCCTTACATCATTTATCCTTCAAAACAAAATTTATAGGCCCCTAAGACCCATTATTTTTTATCTAGAGGCTTGTTTCACCTGAGAAATCACCTAAAACCTGACAAATGACATTTAATTCTTTTCTATCCCGAAAACCCACCTTCAAAAATCAGTAGTGGGAGCCATTCGCCACCTTGGGCGAATGAGTCCCCTCTGGTGAGACCCCTTCACCAAGGGTGGTGAATGAGTCCCTTTTGAGAGAAAATTTCAATTTTGAGCAGGAATTTAATTAATTCAACTTATTTTTTTGAAGAATGTTGGCCTCTTAGGTCTAAATAACAAGAAAATTAGGTGTTTTTGCTCATAAATACTCATTTTTAGTCATTTTACACATCTTTTAGTTATTTTACAAAAGAAAATCCTAAATTCAAGTCTTCTACAATAAGTTTTATTAGCAAAGTTGAAGTTTTAGGGCAGCAAACTAGGATTTTTGTAGGTCTTGAAGCTCACTTTTTGGATCAAAGTTCAACATTGCAAAGAGTTGTTGATGGATGCCTATGGTGAATCATGGAGAAATCTAGGTTGAGGAGATGCAACTAGCCATCAAATCCCACCTAAAGACTTGTTTTCAAAGTGATTCCATCTTCCATCTTTACTCTATCTTTAGATTCAGGTTTATATTCCATTTACATTCTATATGCATGTTATTCTATCTCCATTTTTGATGTGTTGTAATATTTCTAGGATTGAGATCTTGCATCAATCAAATCTCATTTGCATCTCTTATTCTTGCACAATAGAATAGGGTTTTTGACATACTTTAGACCTTCTTAGTCTTTAACACATCTAAGGCTAAGGTTTTATGTAAATTTTTCTTCATTCAAGGTTTAATTACCCAACTAGGGGTTTGACCAAGGAAAACCCCCCATTAGACAAACAATTTTAAGCTATTTTGTAGGAATTTTCTGAGATCCCAACTCGGGTTTCCATCATAAATTGATGTATAGGTGACAATGTGCAAAACAAAAATTTGAAGTTGCAAAAATTCAAAAGTCGACTAATTCGCCATGTATGGAAAATGAGTCCCTCCTGAGATGAAATTTTGAGTTAGATGCAGATCCAGACACCCAATTAACAGAAAATGGTTTCTATGCAAAAAAACCCTAACCTGGGACTGATTCACCTAGAGTGGCGAATGAATCCCAGTCAGCTCAAAATCAGGCTCTATCAGATTTCCAAATTGTTTTTCAGTCTTCTTCAACTTCTCAAGTGTACACATTCTGAAGAAAAACTTTATGTTTGGTTTAATTTGCATTCTTGTTCATTCATTTAAGATTTTTGCAAACAACACTATGTTTTCAAAAATTGCATAATTCTTAAGTTTTGCATTCATAATCATTCAAATAGATCATTTAGCTGCACTTAGATCATTTCATTTAGTCTACATAACATCATACACATCCTAATTTGAGTGAAATAGTTAGATTCTTTGGCCCTTCTTCCTCCTTTTAGGTGAAAAACCCTAGAAGTGAAAGAAAGATCTAGGGTGCCAAAAATCTACAGTTCATTTTGGTGAACCTGCATTTTGAACATTATATCATTCTGATTTGCATTTCTATTTGTATCTAAGGATTTAAGGACTTTATCATTTTTCATTATTTTGCATCTTAGGACTTCTTAAAAATTGCATTAGTGAAAGCATCCTTTAGACTTCATTATTGCATCTCATTTCATTAAATCATTCCAGCATTATGCATTTTCATCTTGTATTTGCATTGTATAGACCTAAAAACATTCAGAAAAGACAAAAAATAAATTCAAAAAAATTCAAAAAATTCATCCCCTGGGACTCATTCACCACCTTGGCTGAATCAATCCCACTACAATTTCTAAATCAGAATTTCTAGATTTCAGTTTACTGTATTGCACCTTTCTATTTTCTACAGTTATCTTTTTGTTATAGTTCAGTTTTTTCTATTTTCTTAGCATAAATTTTACTTTCTTTCATGGCATTTATGGATAGTCTTAGATTTTTGCAAATTCCCTTTTTAGTATTCGTTCCTAGTTCTTTTAGATCAAATTCATCGATACATAAAAAGATAAAAACTGAAACATCAAACCATCCCTTCAAACAAATGATTCAAGTTAGAAACAACATCTCATCCAAGCCTCTTAGTAGTGATGATGTTGACAAGTTAGATGAAGTTCTTCAAGACTTTCTCTCACTCACTTCATCCTCTAATGCTTGCAATGAGAAACCTAAATTGCTTAACAATAAAGTATCACACAAACATTTTGCTTGTGAAGGCTTTTCTTTGTTAGATGAAGTTCTTCAAGAATTCATCTCGCATAAGTCATCCACTAAGGTTTATTGTGACAAACTCACGATAAAAAAAATGAATACCTCTAATGCTTCTCTTGAACACTTTAAACTAATTGACGATAACTCACCCCTCAAGCCTTTTAGTGGTAATGATTTGGAATTGTTAGATGAGTCCCTTCAAGACTTCATCTCACTCAAATCACCCCCTAAGGTTTGTTGTGAGAAAGTTAAAACCAAGGATGTTAATGTCATTCAACCTCAACATATTCTTTACCCACCCTCACATAAACTTCATCCATCTAACCAGCCTCAATACACTCTTTACCCACCTAAAACCAATGTATAGCAACAATCAAGTAATGCTATTGTTGCTCATACGTATAATACCTGAAACAACCCACAACCACTGCAACCAACTCCACCATCTTTACCTTTACCCAATCCACCTAGTGCTCCTCACTTCAACCCACACACAAAGGAGTATGATCTTGTTGAACAATTAAAGAATACTCCTGCAAAGATTTCCCTTTGGGATTTACTTTAGAACTCACCAAATTAATTGGAGTTTCTCTTGGTATGACTCTGAATGATGTGGCAGCTCTAATCCATAAAACAAATCAAACTAATCTTGACATTACTTTCTATCAACACGAGCTCCCTCCTTTAGAGTTATGCAAACAAAATGAAGCCTTTATGATAATTTCTCAATTCAATCACTAAGGTATCAAACAAACCCCTTATCAACAAATACTACCTAATTTCGTATCCATTCGAGGATTTTACAATACAACAAAGAAACTACTTGGAATAATTAATTTACCTATTATAGTTGGGGTTTCTACTTTGCAAACTCCTATTCATGTCATGCCTTATGATCTTTCGTATAATCTTCTTTTAGGAAGAACATGGATTCATGATATGAATGGAGTGCCTTCAACCCTTCATCGTATCATGAAATATGTCCATAACAATCACATTTACCAAGTTGAAATAGACCCCGAGCCTAAAAGTTGCTTGCACCTTGAAAAAGGAGTTACAAGTCCTCTAAAAACATTAATTCCAACATCCAATATTGACCCTCTTGAAATTGAACACAACAATGAGGAATCATTATCTAAATTATTTGGTGATGATTAGGGATCCTTACAATTCACACCTTCATTTATGGCCAAATACATAATCACACAAAAGAGATATGAGAAACAAGAGTCACCAACAATCATGTCAACTCAAAATTTTGAACAATCTTCTAAAAAAATTATCCCCTACACTTTGGACGAAAATGCAACATACAAAACAAATTTTGATGAGATAGATTATCAATCCCAGCCTAATCTGCAAGAAATGGAAATACTTCATGGAAAAGGTTATGAACTTGTGAAACAATTAGGATATATAGGAAAAGGGTGTGGAAAACATGAACACGGTATTCGTGTTCCTATTGAACAGGTCTAATATGCAAGAGATGAAAACCATATCGGGATATTCTTTTCTAAAATGACAAAATCTACTCAATGCCCATCTTTGAACATCAACGCTATTACATGTCAATCAAAAGACCAAATCACAATTAAAGATCCTAAATTGCTTGATATGAACTTACCATCATCATGGAAGTATGTTGATAGTGATGAAACTTTAAAACAAATGTTAGGAGTCTATGATAACACACCCTTGCCTACTTCCATAAAATGACTTCCCCATGCTATGATCATTACCAAGCAAAAAGAGGGTGATATTGCTGAATAACTTTACGAGTCTAAAGTTCCTAAATCTAATGCACTCCCTTTAGGAGATACAATTGATGTGCCCATGGACATTGATGATAAAGATAAAGTTATTAAGATTGGGTTGTGCCTTAACAATGAAGAACAAGTAGACACTACAATCTTACTTCATAATTTTATTGAAATTTTTGCTTGGAAATATTCTGATATGCTAGGAATTGATCCAAAAATTGTGACACACAACATTGTCCTTGCTGGAAATGCTAAACCCGTTCATCAAAAGATAAGAAAAATGCACCCTAACATAGCCTTGCATGTTAAAGCAGAGCTTAGAAACTCCTTGATACAGGCTTCATTCAACCTATTGATTATTCTCCTTGGATCTCAAACATTGTTATAGTTGCTAAACCCAACAATCATATTAGGATATGTACGTATTTTTGTGACTTGAATAAAGCTTCTTTAAAAGACAACTTTCCACTTCCTAATAGTGACATGATTGTGGATCCAACTACTAGACATGCTTTGTTGTCATTCATGGATGGATTTTCTGGTTATAATCAAATCCTTATTAACCTTCAAGATCAATACAAAACTGCCTTTACAATTGTTTGGGGAAAATTTTGTTGGGTTGTGATGCCCTTCAGTCTAAATAATGCTGGTGCAACTTATCAATGAGCAATGACATTAATATTTCACGATTACATTCACAATTTTTTTGAAGATTATGTCAATGATATCCTAGCTAAATCTTTAACACGACAAGACAATGTAAACATTCTTTGCAAAATATTTGAACACATACGACAATATAATATGCGCTTAAATCTAAAAAAGTGTCTTTGGCATAGATAGTGGTAAAATTTTAGGGTTTTTCATATCTCACAGAGGCATTGAGGTGGATACAAAGAAAATTGATGTAATCATTAGCATGCCACCTCCTAGGAATATTTCTCAATTGCAAACGTTGCAAGGTCAAATTCAAGCTATTCGTCATTTCGTTGCAGCTTTAGCTAATCTCACATTACCTTTCACCCATCTTCATAAAAAGGGTGTACCTTTTTATTGGGATGAGGGTTGTAAATAGGATTTTGAGAGTTTAAGGCAATACCTTGCAACCCCACCTATTTTACAACCTGTCATCCCTAACAAACCATTTATCTTGTACATCACCACTTCAACCCATGCTCTTACAGCATTATTGTCCCAACAAGATGATCACACAAAAGAGCACCCTATTTATTACATTAGTCAAACCTTAATTGATTATGAGACTCGATATCGACTAATTGAAAAACAATGCTTGGCTCTTGTATTCACTACTAGTAAGTTGTGACATTATTTACTACATGCTAAAATACAAGTCATAACCAAATTTGATCCTCTTAAACATATTTTCAACAAAACAAATCTTTTTGAACGCTTAACTAAGTGGGTGATGTTGTTAATTGAGTTTTACCTTAAGTTTGTTTCACAAAAAGAAATTAAAGGACAAGCGTTAACCGATCACTTAGCTGATGCTCCTTCCCATTTTGCTCTACCTAATCCTAACTCCTTTCCTGATGATAATATCTTGACCACTAATATTAATCAATGGGAATTGTATTTCGATGGATCTAAGTGTAGAATAGGTTCTCATGTTGGAGTGGTATTAGTTCCACCCAACGGAAAACCTATTCCCTTGTCTTATCGATTAAATTTCCTATGCACAAAAAACACATCCGAGTATTAGGCATTGATCATAGGTTTGCAAGTTGTTTTAACAATGAATGCTAAACATATCAAGATGTTTGGTGATTCACAATTAGTTATCAAACAAATCAATGGTACATATCAAACTAAACGTGACAAATTATCCAAATACAAGGATCTTATATTGAAACTGTTGGAAAATTTTGAATCATTCACCATTGATAGCATCCCATGAAAAGATAATAGACATGCAGATACAATGGCGAGTGCAGCTTCCCTTATATCCCCACATGGTCCTTCCAAAGAATTCACCTTTGTTATCCATCCCATCATGAAACCTTTGATTGATACTCCATTAGAATACATTTTCACAATAACTCAAGATGACTTGTGTGAATGGTATGATACGATATACAACTATTTAAAAGATGGTACTGTTCCCAAATCTACAACAACAAACACTCAAAATAGTTTATGCAAACTAGCAGCTAAATATGTGATCCTTGCAAATGCATTGTGTAGAAGATCTTTCAATGGTCTCTTATTATGATGTCTTAAGGATTCTGAAATCCCTATAGCACTTGAAGAAGCTCATGTTGGTACTTGTGGAGGTCATTTTGGAGGTCGGTCATTAGTGCAAAAAATTATCTGTATGGGTTACTATTGGAAACATATGGAGAAGGATTTCTTCACTTATGTTAAACAATGTCGTAAATGTCAAGAACATAGCAATTTGATCCATGCTTCTATTGCTGAGTTTCATGCCAAAACTCCCATTTGGCCATTTTCAGTATGGGGATTGGATCTTATTGGAAAAATTTCACCTCCTTTTGCTAGACATACGTTTATCATAATCACAACAAACTATTTTACAAAATGGGTAGAAGCTATTCCTCTCCATTCTACAAATGTTGAAGCAATTTTTTGTTTCATATTGGAACACATAATTGCTCACTTTGGCCTCCCTTCTGCATTCGTTTTTGACAATGGAATTTCATTTAAGAATAATGAAGTTAAGAAATTTCTTGAAATGTTTCACATTGAACATCGCTTTTCCACACCATATTATTTGCAATCCAATGGACAAGCTAAAAACACTAATTGGATTTTGGAGCAAATCCTCAAGAAAACTATCAACAAACATCATAAATATTGGCATATGTAATTATATTATGTGCTTTGGGCTTATCAAACAAGTGTTAGATCATCCACAAGAACTACACCTTATAACCTTGTTTATGGCACTAATGCGATCATGCCCTTGGAGTTAGAAATTCCTATGTTGTGAGTTACTCTCCAAGACCTTATTGACAATGATACCTAGAAAGGTCAATGATTACAACAACTTGAGATGCTCGACGAATAGCGCATTAATGCTCTTGAACATCTCCAAGCTCACATCAAACAATTGCAATGAAGACACAACACACAGGTCATGCCTAGATCATTTTGTAAGGGATATTTTGTTCTTATTGAAAATCAATGCAATACTAGCACTGACAATGAAGATAAAGATAAATTCTGCCCTAATTGGTTAGGACCTTACATAGTTGATACCAATTATGGGTCTAATGGTTATATCTTAATGCATCTTGATGGAACACCCCTTAAGGAACCTACTAATATTGTGCATTTGCATCAGTATTACCTCTAACTGCTTTGAATAGTATGATTGCTAAAGTAGTTTTGTTTAAAGTTATTTGATGATATTCTAAACAAATTTCACATTGCTTCATTCTTGACAATAAATTTTGTATTTGTCTTGAACAATACAATAATTATTTAAGCCCATTTTATAATTACTTTAGGATTCATACTATTCGCCCTTGTGTTATGTTAAGTTAGATCCTTATATGCGCTATAGGTGTATTTAATTTAACATATCCTCTAATCAAAAATGTTGTATCTACAGTAAAGCTGCAATATGTTTTACATTAGATCACTTTAATCCTATTAAATCATGAAGACATTAATTAAATACTTTTACCATCAAGTCATTTAATTAATCACATTGCATTTAACATTTCAAACACAAAGAGACACATCATAATAACATCAAATACACATGTCTATATATATATAAAAGTTTTATGTACATCTCAATATCATATACAAAGTCATAAAGGTCTCTGAGAACTAGACCCCTCAAGCTCTGGTACTTGTGCACCAGTCCCCGGACATTGTGATACAGTCGTGTGTGACCGTGACCGTGAACTACTGAATCTGAGTGCGAACTCTAGACCTTGTACTCGACCAACATCCACAAGCCACTCCTCTTCCATTTGATCCCTCTTCACTCATGTCTGTGCTAGTTCTGCATGCAGTCTCTCAACCTTTGCTGAGGTTTGTATTGACTTTCCCGCACTCTTAGCTTGATGGAGTCATCTCCTCACACTCCCGTACATTTCCTATAACCTCACAAAAGTTCTGAGAAAATATGGCTCCTCCTCCACAATCGGTGGGGGAACGTAGTCAAGATCCATCTCCTCCTCATTGATGGATGCATGCACTATCTCTGTGGCAGCCTAATGATAAAACTCTTTCCAGTATCTTGTCGCTCCTGCAAGATAGATGATGTACACACTCAGTAAACGTCATCATAATATATATATATATATATATATATATATATATTTAAACAAAGCTTAAACTACAAAAGTACATGTGTAATATCAAATGTCATCACCTTTGTCTCTATTCAGGTGAGGAATGTCAACCTCATCCCCTCTGGGGGGCCTGTAGGGTGTGCTAGTCTCTCTCTGACTCTGGGTGTCAATGTTTGTTGTAGCTACTACACAAGATCTGGTCTTGTAAGTGTGTGAGGACTCTCGATGATCATTCCGATCCTCAATGGCTACCTCATCACCCTCACTTAGGGGTGGCTCCTCCTCGTAATACTTATCCTCCTCATAACCCTCCTCCTCATCCTCTCCTCCATCCTAGTCCTCATAGTCAGGATCGACATCAGACTGGTCCTCATCATCAATGACATCAATAAAAAATTTTGTTGGCCTATACCATACCTCCTTTGCTCTGTCCTCTAGCTCATCTCCCTCATCTAGTGCTAATCCCACATCACCTATAGGGAAATCCAAGGGGAACACAGGAGCTAGTGGTGTAGATGACCACCACTCCTCGCGCTCATCTATGTTTCCTACATCATCAGTGTTGGATGTTGGTGGCTGATCGTGATATGAATCATCGAAATCACTCTCACAAACATGATCTATCATAAGCTGAACAATATCACCTAGCCTCCAAGCACTCAACACTAATCATCTAATGAATGGGCATGCCCTTGGTGGTCTCTGCACCTGTCCAAACTATCGCATGACTCACCCATAATAGAAAGGTCATACAACATAGTCATGCCTCCTAGATAAAAACTTGTCTAGATGGATATGTGCAGGATCATGATGGGCCAAAAAGTGGCAATATGATGGGTGTGTGGCTAAAGACTTTTTTTAACCCAAAATTGATGAAACAAAAAGGGTTTTTAAAGGAGATTATCAGCTTTCCACCAATATAAATTATGATTTACTTTGAATTTAATAGGGTATGTGTAGGATCATCATGGAAAAAACAAGCCCTTAAGTGGCGAAAAATTCAAAAAAATCAGAGTTAGGAAACTTGATGTAAAAATTCAAATAAGTTATCTATATTATTTCAAAAATATGTAAGAATAGAATTTGTAGCAAATTGAATTTAGTTTCTAAACTACTAGTTTTTTTTTAAAACAAAATCTATTTGGTGAAAATTTGAAATTTCAATGTAGTAGTACTTAAATTTCGGGGAAAAAATAAGAAGTAGGTGTCTGTGTGACCACCCTAACCACAATAAAATGATAATATTTTAGATATAAGTAGAGGACTAATGTCCCAATGTGATGCATATTTTTTTGTAATTTTTTTTGAAGTAAATAATTAATTATGATTTTTCTATTACAACTTTAAAAAAATATAAAAACTTGTACATCTAACCACCTTAACTTGGTCAAAATTTCATGAAATTCATTTTTTTTTTTAATCCTATAGTATATGAAGCATAGAATGTGACACATATTTTGGATTCAAAAGATGTGATACCATTTGAAAGCTATAGATGTTTTTAAATCAGCCTATCAATTAGGACTTTAGTCATAATTCAAATAGAAAATGAATGATAATTATTTATTAAATTCAAAGTAAAGCATAATTTATATTGGTGGAAAGTTGAGAATCTCCTTTAAAAACCCTTTTCATTTCATTAATTTTGGGTAAAAAAAGTCATCAGCCACATACCCATCATATTGCCACTTTTGTATCATGATCCACATACCCAATAAGTAATTATTATTCATTTCTATTCAAATTCGACTAAAGTCCTAATTGATAGACTGATTGAAAAACATCTATAGCTTTCAAATGGTATCACATTTTTGAATCCAAAGCATGCATCACATTCTATGCTTCACATACTATAAGATTAAAAAGAAAAATTGAATTTCATGAAGTTTTGACAAGGTGGTCGACTGAGCTTTTATATTTTTTAAATTTGTAATAAAAAATAATAATTAATTATTTACTTGGAAAAAAAATTAAAAATATTCATCACATCAAGACATGGGTCCTCTACTTATATCTAAAATCTTATTAAAAATATTATCATTTTATGTGGTTAGGGTGGTGATACCTACTTCTTATTTTTTCCCTAAAATTTAAGTACTATTGCATTGAAATTTCAAATTTTCACCAAATAGATTTTAAAACAAACCCTAGTAGTTTAGAAACTACATTCAATTTGCTACAAATTCTATTCTTAGATATTTTTTAAATAATATAGATAACTTATTCAATTTTTACGTCAAGTTGCCTACCTCTGATTTTTTTGATTTTTTTGCCACTTAAGGGCCTATTTTTTCCATGATGATCCTACACTAACCCAGATGCATCTCCGTAACTATCCTATGGGATCTGGCCATTGCAGAGTAAGTAGATAAGGTCTCCATAAGATCTCATGTCCCTCCAGTTAGTCAAATCTTACCCTCCAAAAGTGTAAATTCTTGTACTGGCATAGGCATCACAAAGGATAGTCGAATGGTCATGGATATCCTGCAGCTATAGCACAAGGGAATCCGAGAGGCCTGGTGCATATGATATGCTCGAGGTACCACACCTACAGAAGTGTACAATGCACCATACTATCGATCTCTCGAAATACAAATTGTCCAAGATCATAATATAAGTGTGCTAAAATGCAGCGGCCCCAAGCATAGATTGTCCTTTGATCATACATCCCTCAAATCAAATGTACCAGTCCTCCATCTAAGTGTGCCACTTTTCCATCTGGATTGAGAACCAGAGCCACTATATGCATCATAATCCTTCTAACAATGGGCGCTCACAAATATAGCAGCATGGGGAACTCAATCCATGCTCATTATGAACAGGTTCACCTAGGCAATACTGCATATCCCTCTTCTTCTCATGGAATGACTGATCCCCCTAGAAATATACCCGCTCTCCCTAAATGGGAACTTGGAGAATGTAGTGTACATCCTCAAGAGTGATGGTCATTTCCCTAGTGGGAAGATGAAAAGTACAAGTATCAGTGTCCCAACACTCACACAGGGCCATAAGCATGGCGTCATGGTATCTCATAGGTGGCATAAGATATGCCCAATAGATACCTACTGACTATAAATGCTTTGTCTATGCTGCCAATAGTGTTGGAGCGTGATCTCTTAAAATGTAAGCTGCCTCCCCCTAGCCATTGTCGCGATCAGGTAGGGACCTATCAAATTTATCACAATATGCTCTAAAATCCATCTAATTTCTTCAAAAAAAATTACAAATTTTATCATGCAAGTGTACTAAAGTAACTCTAGAGTGCTTTTCTAATGGCCCTAGACACTTTAGAACCCTTTTAGGACACTTCACAAAGAAATGGGACACACTTTGCAAACTTTTTTTCCAAGATCCTAAATTAACATATCCTGCATTAAAATTATTAAATTATTAGAAAATCATAAAGTGATAGTTGCATAATCGACTCACCTCATAATATAGCTCGCCGCATGCCACCTTCTCATGCATCCCATCCAATCACGAAGGTGTGTAATCTTGTCTGTTCAACATTTTATTCTCTCATTTATCACTCTCAAGCTACATGACGATAATATGAATATTAAGTGACAAATTACATCTCTTTACCTATTTTCATCCATTTTCATCCCTATTTACTCTTATGTATTTAAATAGGGTTACTTTCTTTTAAGAATTAATAAAGTATCTCTTCTTCACATCAACATAAAGGGAGCTAGGGTAATTTTTTTTTGATGTCGTTTGATGTGTTGGAATAGTGATTTTGCACTCGACATCATTAATCATCTATCATTATGAGGCATGGTACTTGGAAATGTCCCATGATATGTTGTTTCTTATTTGACGTGGCTAGATTGCTACCTTGATTCCACCTCTGTAAAGCAAACGAAATCAAGGGGGGCATACATCTACCCTCGAATTGGATTCCTAGGAGTTAGATAAAAATATTTTTGGACAATTAATGAATGTGTGTTGTAGGATGTGGTTCCTAATGTTGTGGTTTTGCAGATAACTACATTGGGGGCTCCGTTCTCCTATCTTTTGAATGAGTATCCTTTTATAATAAAGTGCATCATTTAGAGTCCTTTAGCTTACATATGCACATAGATTCATATGGGTGCTAAAGTGGGGGCTAAATGCATCCTAGAAAATTGGAGCCTCTTGAGAAAAGAGACAATTTCACATGTAATTAGACCCACTTTTGAGTTCCCTTGCATCATTTATCCTTCAAAACAACATTTATTGGCCCCTAAGTCCCATTATTTTTTATCTAGAGGCTTGTTTCACTTGAGAAATCACCTAAAACCCAACAAACAACATCTAATTCTTTTCTATCCCAAAAACCCACCTTCAAAAAGCAATATTGGGACCCACTCGCCACCTTGGGCGAATGAGTCCCTTTTGAGGGAAAATTTCAATATTGAGAGGGAATTTAATTAATTCAACTTAATTTTTTGGAGAATGTCGGCCTCTTAGGTTTAAATAACAGGAAAATTAGGTGTTGTTTTTTATAAATACTCATTTTTAGTCATTTTACACTTCTTTTAGTTATTTTACAAAAGAAAATCCTAAAGTCAAGTCTTATACAATAAGTTTTATTAACAAAGTTGAAGTTTCAAGGCAACAAAGTTGAAGTTTCAGGGCAACAAAGTTGAAGTTTTAGGGTAGCAAACTAGGATTCTTGTAGGTCTTGAAGCTCACTTTTTGGATCAAAATTCAACATTGCAAAGAGTTGTTGATGGATGCCTATGGTGAATCATGAAAAAAACTAGTTTCAGGAGATGCAAGTAGCCATCAAATCACACCTAAAGACTTGTTTTCAAAGTGATTCCATCTTCCATCTTTATTCTATCTTCAGATTAAGGTTTATATTCCATTTACATTCTATTTTCATGTTATTCTATCTCCATTTTTTATGTGTTGTAATATTTCTAGGATTGAGATCTTGCATCAATCAAATCTCATTTGCATATCTTATTCTCGCACAATAGAATAGGGTTTTTGACATACTTCAGACTTTCTTAGTCTTTAACACATCTAAGGCTAGGGTTTTATGCAATTTTTTCTTCATTCAAGGTTTAATTACACAACTAGGGGTTTGACCAAGGAAAACCCCCCATTAGACAAATAATTTTAAGCTATTTTGTAGGAATTTTCTGAGATCCCAACTCAGGTTTTCATCAGAAATTGTTGTACAGGTGACAAGGTGTAGAATAGAGATTTGAAGTTGAAAAAAATTGAAAGTGGATTGATTTTCCATGTATGGCGAATGAGTTCCTCTTGAGATACAATTTTGAGTTAGATGTAGATCCAGACACCCAATTGGCAGAAAATAGTTTTTGTGCAGAAAAACCCTAACCTAGGACTGATTCACCCAGGGTGGCGAATGAGTCCCAGTTAGCTCAAAATTAGGCTCTATCAAATTTATAGATTGTTTTTTAGTCTTCTTCAGCTTCTCAGGTGCACACATTCTGAAGAACAACTTTCTGTTTGGTTTAATTTTCATTCTTGTTCATTCTTTTAAGCTTTTTGAAAACAACACTATGTTTTCAAACATTGCATAATTCTTAAGTTTTGCATTCATAACCAGTCAAATAGATCATTTATATGCATTAGATCATTTAATTTAGTCTAAATAACATCATACACATCCTAATTTGAGTGAACTAGTTAGATTCTTTGGCCCTTCTTTCTCCTTTTAGGTGAAAAACCCTAGAAGTGCAAGAAAGATCTAGGGTACCAAAAATCTACGGTTCATTTATACAAGGTTGTTTTGAGCTTGTGGAGATTGAATTTGAGTGTGTACATGATCTGAATAGAAGCAATGATGCAAAATTTTTCAAAGGAGAGTTAATTAGTTGTGAAAGTTGAGAAAAGGTGTGTGAATGTAAAGCAAAGTAAATATTTGTGATCTGAGTCAGATTAAGTGTGTTAAGTCAATGTTTTGAGCTTCAAAGGAATTGAATCCAACATATGGTAGATTTATTTTGTATCATTTCAAATATTTTTTGTGTAGCCACCAATATTCTTTCTATGTTTCCTTTCTGTATGAGCAATGAGTTCACTTGGATAGTGAGTCCACATGGTAGTGAGCCTTTTTGTAATATCTTATAACCGATTATAATATATTGTGAGCTAATGCTGACTATGGTTTTTCCAATTTTGGGTTTTGCATGTAAAAATACTGGTGTTCATGTGTTATGTGATTTTTTGTATTTTTTCATGCTTTCATTTCTTATATCAGTTAATTATTCTTTTGTAATTGGATGGTTTAATTGAATACTGATTCACCCCCCCTCTTAGTATTCCAAGTGTTCAACAACTACTTTCACTTTTTTTCACTCTCCCCCTTAGCATCATAGAATATGCTCCACCTCACTACACCAATTAACAAAACTTCTACCTACTCCCCCTAAGAGGTAGCCTCCAGGGTATGTGTAGGATCATCATGGAAAAAATAGGCCCTTAAGTGGCAAAAAATTCAAAAAAATCAGAGTTAGGCAACTTGATGTAAAAATTTGAATAAGTTATCTATATTATTTCAAAAATATGTAAGAATATAATCTATATCAAATTGAATGTAGTTTCTAAAATACTAGGTTTGTTTAAAAAAAGAAAAATCTATATGGTGAAAATTTGAAATTTCAATGCAGTGGTACTTAAATTTCAGGGAAAAAATAAGAAGTGTCTATCTGACCACCCTAACCACAATAAAATGATAATATTTTTTTATAAGATTTTAGATATAAGTAGAGGACTCATGCTCTAATGTGATGCATATTTTTTTGTAATTTTTGTCCAAGTAAATAATTAATTATGATTTTTTTATTACAACTTTTTAAAATATACAAAAACTCATATGTCTGACCATCTTTACTTTGTCAAAACTTCATGAAATTCATTTATTTTATTTTTTTAATCCTATAGTATGTGAAGCATAGAATGTGACGCATGTTTTGGATTAAAAAAATGTGATATCGTTTGAAAGCTATAGATGTTTTTCAATCAGCCTATCAAGCATGAATTTAGTCATAATTTGAATAGAAAATGGATAATAATTACTTATTAAATTCAAATTAAAGCATAACTTATATCGGTGGAAATTTGAGAATCTCCTTTAAAAACCCTTTTTGTTTCATCAATTTTGGGTTAAAAAATAGTCGTCAACCACATACCCATCATATTGCCACTTTTTGGCCCATCATGATCTTGCACATACCCTCCAACACCAGTCTATGACCAAGAATATATCTTGAATGCTCACCTAGACATGTGCACCAACTTATACATCTAGTTGAAAGAAGAAGGGGCAGTAACCCCTAACTTCTATCAGAGATGCTCAAAAGTATATTTAGGAAGACCCTTTGTAAAGAATAATGCAACTTGATATTTTGTATGAACATATCCCAACTTCACCTCATTCTCAGCAACTTTCTCCCTTAGAAAGTGATACCGGATAAAGATATGTTTTTCTTGAATGCATTACTGGTTTATTTGAGATATTGATAGAACTTGTTTTATCACATAAGATAGAAATATGTTCATCATATGATACTTTGATATCCTTCAATTTTTTCTTCATCCACAACACCTGTGTGTAGCATGATGTTGCTATAATTTACTTTGTCTCTATAGTAGATAATGACACCGAATTTTGCTTCTTATTCAACCAAGAAACCAATCTACTTCCAAGAAAGAAAGCACCACCACTTGTACTTATTTTTTTATTTGTACAACCCTCCCACTCTATATATATGCATATGCATTCAAGGAGAAATCAGTATCCCTAAGATACCACAAACCAAAATCGAAGTCCCCTTCAAGTATCTAAATATCCTATTTACTTATACAACATGAGATTCTCTAGGATCTTCTTAAAATATTTCCACAAGACAAATTGCATGCATGATATCCGTTCTAGTAGAAGTTAGGTATAACACTCCAACAATCATTGATTTGTATTGCTTTGATTAGCCTTAAGAGATTCATCATTTTTGCTCAACTTACAAACAATAACCATAGGAGTACATACTAGTTAAGAATCCTCCATTCCAAACTTCCTTAACACTTCCTTGACATATTTTAACTGTAAAATGAAAATTTACCTTTTCTAATTGAATGATTTGTAATCCAATGAAGAAATTCATCTCCCCACACATTGACATCTCAAACTCTTTCTACATATCCTCTAAAAACTTCTTGCAAATACCTTCATTTCCTCCAAAGATAATTTCATCCATATACACTACCACAATCAAGATTTGTTCTTCCTTAAACTTGAAGTAGAGATTGCTATCTACGGTACCTTGCTTGAATCCTTGTTGCAACAAGTATTTATCTAACCTTGCATACTAAGCTATAGGAGCTTGTTTTATTTCATATAATTCCTTCTTTAACCTATAGACCATATTAGAATTATCTGATAACTGAAATCCTTTTGGTTGTTCAATGTTTACCTCTTCTTCCAACTCACCATTCAAGAATGCAGACTTTAGATCCATCTAATATACTTTAAAGTCTTTATGTGTTGCAAAATCCAAAAAAATTCTAATGGCTTCCATCCTTGCCACTAGGGAAAAAGTCTCTTTAAAATCTATTCCTTCCACTCGTGAGTAGACCTTACACACAAGTCTATCCTTATTTCAGAAAAAATTTCCATCCTCATTCAATTTGTTCCTAAAAAACCATTTGGTTCCTATCACATTCTTATTTGCAAGTATTGGGACTAATTCCTAAGTTTGATTCTTCTCAATCTGTTCCAGTTCCTCTTTCATAGCCTTGATCCAATTCTCATCTTTGCATGCCTTAGTCACTATTTTAGATTCTACCTCTTCAAGTAAATAAAGGCTTACCTATTCCTTTATCATAGCTACTTTTCTTCTAGTCAACACACCTTTTCTCTTATCTCCAATGATTTTATCTTTAGAATGATTCTTCTACACATACTTAGGATTCTTTAGGATACTTTTTGGAGCTTCTTCCTCTTCAACTATCATCTCTTTTTATTTCTCTTCATCCTTTTCTTCTTCACTACAAGGGGATTCATTAGATTCATATCCCTCTATCAATACTAAACTTTTTGATGGTTCTTCATCCACATTAACACTTGCACTCTCAATAATCTTCTTTAACCTTTTATTGTAGCACCGGTATGCTTTGCTTCTTATAGAGTATCCAAGAAATATTCCTTCATCAGATATTACATCAGTTATTCCTAACTTTCCTTCATCTCTTTTGATATATTATTTGCTTACAAAAATCCTGAAATACTTTATAGTAGGAGGTTTACCATACCATAACTCATAGGAAGTATTTGAATTGTTCATTCTTGCTTGACCTCTATTAAGGATGTAGACTATAGTATGAATTGCTTCTCTCCAATAGGCATCTAGTATATTTTATTCCTTCATCTCCTTGTTTCTTCTTGAATTTTTTTGTTCTTCCTCTCCACAATTCCATTATGTTGAGGAGTTCTAGGAGCTTACAATTGCCTCTTTATTCCATCATCTTCACAAAAATTGTTAAACTATTTTGAAGTAAACTCACCACCTCTATTAGACCTTAAGCACTTGATTTTTGCATCCATTTCATTCTCCACCATATATTTAAATGATTTAAACTTATCTATAGATTTTTATTTTTCTTTGAGAAATTTCACCCAATTCATTCTAGAATAATTAGCAATCAACAAAATAAAATACCTATCACCATGTGAGCTTCTTATTCTGGTAGGTCTACATAGGTCTATATGCAGCAACTCCAAAGGACCTGCAGTAGAATATTCTTTAATTTTGAACCTCTTCTTTGTTTGCTTTCCAAAATAATATTCCTTGAAAAATTCATTGATAGGATTTGTAATCCTTAGTAGATCTCTCACAACATTAGTAGAACCAATCTTCACTAGGATGACAAAATTGAGGTGACCCATTCTTCTATGCCACATCCAACTCTCATTGATTTGAGACATAAAGCACTTTGCACCACTACCTTTGAGACATTAACTTTTGTCCTTGTTCCTACAACAACCAAGTTTTTAGATCTTCCTCTTCTGATTTCACAACCATCATCTTGAAACACAACACTGTATCCTTTTCTACACTTTTTTTCTACACTAAGATGATTATGTTGGAGACCCTTGACATAAAGAACATAATCTATTTTATGCTTTCCATCAAAACTAATTGAACCTTTTCCACAAATTTTAGTAGATGTATCATCTCCCAACTTAACAAGACTACCATCATACCTCTAAATTTTAACAAACTTACTCTTATCTCCTTACAAAATATTCCTCCACCTCATCAAGATCATATAGATTTGATTCATCATCCTTCTCTACTTTACAGACTTTAAAAGTAGTTTCTTTCTTTATAACATCTTGACCAAACTCTCTAAATTCATTAGAAATTAAAGCACCAAAAATTTGATCTCTAGAATAATTATCCAAATTTTGATCTTCTTCAATAGTAGAAACTTCAGGAC
Source organism: Sequoia sempervirens (assembly GCA_007258455.2). Lineage (NCBI taxonomy): Eukaryota > Viridiplantae > Streptophyta > Pinopsida > Cupressales > Cupressaceae > Sequoia > Sequoia sempervirens. The sequence goes on from VDFB02373365.1 coordinate 340,200,758, forward strand.
TATAAGATCTAAGAAGAGTTCTTAATATATTTTTCATCATTTCACTTTCTCCTAGCATAATACCAAGGAGATTGATGGCATTGAACACTTCATTTACTTTGAGCATGTAGGATGTAATATCTTCATCTTCAGACATCCTTAGGGTTTCAAATTTGGCTTTTTAAAACTGTATATTCACTTTCTTGACTTTTTCATCTCATTCATAAACACTCTCCAACTTTATTTAGATCTCTCTTGCAATTTTCATAATTATTACCTTTCCAAGTTATGAATCAAAAACTCCGCTCAATAAAGCATTTCTTGCTTTTCCATTATTATCATATTCCTTGATTTCATGATCACTTCTAGGACAAGTAGTTGGTATAGTATATCCTTTTTCAATTGACTTCCAGACACCAAATTCAAGAGAGACCAAAAAGGAATCCATCTTGGTTTTCAAATAAGAATAATTCATTCCATCAAATATAAGAGCTTTGATACTATTCCTATGTTCCATTTGGATCTACATCAAATGGTTAAGATTTCTCTAAGGAACCAAATATCTCATACCAATTGTTAGATGCATAAAACAACTGAGAGGGGGGTGTGAATCATTTGTATACTTAAACACATTGAATCCCTCAATATCATTCAAACCCTTATTATCCATTTAATCCTTATCATACACTAACAAAATGTAAACATATGAAATGGTAACACAGCCACATCCAAACACATAAGAACACTAGATTTACATGGAAAACCAAAGAAGGGAAAAACCATGGTGAGGATTAGCTCACATATATATGAATTGTAACACCAAATACAATTAGGCTCACTACCAAGGAACCACTAACTAGAAAAAGAAGAAAGGCTCACTGCCAAAAAGAAAGATATAAGAAAACTATTACAAAGAGATTCACTATCTCAAGGCAACAATAGAAATCCATCATTGAAACTTTATGTCATCTGCAACCTTTGGCTCACTACCTCCAACAACTTCAAGAACACTAAAAATGTAGACCCTTCTACTCATTGTATTGGAGTCATAGGAATTAAGCTCACACTCAGATCACCACACTTGATCACATTCACATCTTTCACACCTCTCTACACTTCACTAAACTCTCAAAAAATCAACCTTGTATATATATCCTCCAAAAACACTCATATCATCAATTAGGTCAGCCTAATTAGATGAAACATATAACACCACAACTTGTTAGCTCAAAACTCAATAACCAAGATATATACAATATCAAAATATGTTATAATGACCTATAATCACTCATATAAACTTGATACTACATGACCTTAGAAACTCTTAAGGTCAGTATAAAGAAAACATATCCACTTCAAACGTGCAACACCAAATAGGTTGGCACCAAACACTTTCACAGTGGAAAGAAGTGAAGGACAACCACACCGAGTGTTAAATAGGACCAAAATATACATCACCACACTACTCAACACATCCAAAATCCATGAAATACCTCCATAAAATAGCACTAGCATTCCAAGTCCGCCAAATTTTAACTAACACTACAAGCGACCACATACATGCATCTCCACAACATCCAAACCACACAACAACACTTCACAATATCCACACATCTAAGAATATTCCATAATCATTATAATATTTTATAACTTTTCTACAATCACCTAAAACTAAGAACACCATCATTTTGTGCACCAAAACACATCGCCACAAAACAAAACCTACTAACCAATCTTTCAAAACACCTTAGCACTTGAAACCTCAAGGGAAGGAAGTCATAGACAATATAAGATCATTCCTAAATCTGCAAGACATGACCTTTCTACAGAGAAATGTGGAGCAATTCCATTTCACCCAGACAACCTTCTACACATACAAATAAATTGTCAAACAAAACTTTCACTCCAAAATTATCCAAAATTTGAAACTATGAATATAACACCTCTAATCATCATATTCAAACCACACAAGCATATATTTAGTCATAAATAAATGTGGATCACAACACTAAACACACCTCTATCCCATTACACATTCTTCTATTCAAAATTTCTCAAAAGAACCTAGAAACCAAGTGAACTTACTGCAACTACAATTCTTATCCATTAGGACATCAGTGACAACATTGATGACAAAACCTTCTTATCCAACCACAAAATATCCATATTAGTACAAGCACTTGACATCAATGACCAACACTAGCAATTTTTGATATCAATAACAACACCAACAACATACTAGCAACACTAAGATTCTCATAATATCACTTAAAAAAGAGGTCACCAACAACTTGATCTCCTCATTACAATGATTGAACCATTTATGCTATTTCAAGGTGGTCCCTATAGGAGTTAGAGATATATCTAGAAATTCGGAGGATGACTGCTCAATATGATCAAACAATATTTACCCTTTCAAGTTTGTTCAAGACATCATCCTTTGATTGAAATTCAATACTAATTTTGTTGCCTACTTCATAAAGTGATCTCACCAATCATTTATATCCTCTTTTTTCCATGATTCAAAATCAATTTTTTTGAAGTTACCAAAGGGTTGATAGGAAGTATGGATTTGATACCACTGTAATGTCCCTAGTAAGAGAATTTATAAAAAATGATTGAAATTTGCAATATATTTGATAAATGAACACCTTTACATGTATGTTAAGACAAGCATCTTATATTATATGAATATTGAAGTGTATAGATTATTATAATTATTTTCCATTATAATTAATGTATGATCTAAGTCTTGATTCTTATCAAGGAAAGAATTGGATTTTCCTTTTTAAAGATAGTTATTTGTAAGAGACCTACTGAATATCATTATGATGAGGAGGCTATGCATATCCATTCTTGATTATGCCTCTAATTTGTATGTAAGAATAAATGTGATCCTTGACTAGATCCAATTTGTTGTTCCTAATTTCTTCATTAAAATTATGCATTAGCTTGTATATGGATTTTCCTATATATCATGAATTTATAGGCCTTGAGTCTTGAATGTTTTTCCTTATTTATATCCTTAAGCACATGTGGATGTATCTTGGAGCCATCTTTGATTTATACCTTTATAATATATGCTTCAATTTTTATCATTTTTTTTTCCAATATAGAGCGATCCAACTTTTGGGAATTAATAATTAAATAAAGTCTAAATTCTACCCCCTTGAATGAACTAAGAACCTCCTTAAATAGCTTGCCACTAGGCATGATGTGAGAAGTTGTGTTTTCAAACATGTCTTTTACATATAACATAATTAATCATTTTCTTAACTAACTAACTAATTGATGATTTGATAGACTTAATTGTCTTTACCTCTATTAGTGATAATCTTTATTAATGATCCCCTATTGAATATTCAATGCTATATATGAATTCAAATATGGATTGAGGTGGCACAATAAATAATAGAAAGCCCACGATATTTCTTCAATAATGTTAATATGCCTACCAAAGAGAAATTTTTGTTGACTCGCAATATTAGAAGTGGTTTTATTATAAACTTTGACCAATATTCCTTCATTGAAATGTACTTCATGCCATATCCAAGATAGTAAAAGACAAACTTTCATTGATGGCTTATGAAGACAATGTCTAGATTAACTTTTCCACTTAAACTATACAAACAATACCGACCTCTTTAGTAATCTCATGATTATGCAAATATTGCTTAAGAATATAAATGCTTTGACTAATTTCTATGTCTCCATGTCATTCTGATAAATACGATGTCAATGAAAGACTAATATGGCAGCTATGGTATTATGATGTCAACCATATATAAAGAAGACATAATAATCCATGATTCCTTTTCTTTCCATATATGGTTAGTAATTAAAATTTGGAGTTGATAAGCATCAATATGCCCTTTTCCAATCTAAGATTATAATTGACCAACATGGAATTAGGGTAGATAGCAACAACTCACAAATAATGGGAGATCCATATGCAAATCTCTATCATTACTTATGACGATTTAGATATTTATATTAATATATCCTAGTAATATCGCTATTAGTATGATCAAAATTCCTTTGACCACAATCAACACTTAATAATCCTCAAGTGTTGTCACTTGTGATGTCTTCCAATAGACATCCATGACAAAATATTTTTGGTGAATATAGGAGTATATACTGTTGGAAAATTAAATGCTCCTAAGCCTCTTCCCATTGCCACCTACCTGTCAGGGGCATTCGATGCCTACAGCTAAAAGATTGTTTTGGGGATTGTCTTCCCCACTTGCTCCTGATGTGCACCTGAAGACTGCAGAAGGAATTAATGAAGTTAGGAATTTTTGAATTCCAATTCAATGTTGGTAGGTGATTTAAAATTTGAGAGGGAATGCTTGTTGAAAACAAAAAGGAATGAAGGAAGATTATTGAGTTAGTAAGAGAAGAGTTGGTTGAGAAGACTTAGTTAGAGTTGAAGAATTTTCTATGCAGCAACAATCTGCAGATAGAGAATTTTTTATGTGTGAGCTTCTGAAAGCTCTTGAATAGCAACAATTTTTTGTTTTTGTGAGTGAGCAGTGATTGCTCCTAAAGAGCTTTGCGTAGCTCCTACCAGTGAGCTCCTAGTAGCTCCTGAAGTTGTCTATTTTTGGTTGAGTAGTTGATTGCTCCTAGCAGAGTATGATTTGTAGCTTAGAGTTAGCTTTCAGTAGTTTAAGTTTTATATTTCCTGTATTGTTCATTTCTAGTTATTGAATAGAAAGCAAAGTTGCATGTCTCCAAGTTTATTCCGCATTTGTGTATTTCCAGTTTGGCTAGAAAATAGTGTAGCAGCTCTGTGGCTTTCATTTTATTGAAAAATTTGTCTTGGTATCAGAGCCATAGGCCCCATTTCCTTGTGAGTTAGGGAATTTTTTTCTAGGTATTTATTTTTTTCTATGTAGGAGACATGGATGGAGATGAAGGAAAGAGTTGGCTGTAGCCACCGTCCTTTAATGGATAGAACTATGATGTTTGGGAAAAGAAGATGAAGACCATAATGGTCACCAATGATTTGTGAGAGTTTGTGGTCAATGGATTCAATGATGTGGCTGACCCAGCAGCATATGTTGTGCTCACAAACAACCATAAGAACCAGTTGAAGGATTTGAGGAAAGATGCTAAGGCATTGAGTTTGATAGAAGTAGTCTTGACAGAGACCATTTTTCTGATAATAGCAACAACTAATTATGCAAAGGAAGCTTTGGAAATCCTCCAAACTTGTTACAAAGGGACTGACAAGGTTAGATTGGTGACACTCCAGGTGCTTCAAAGAGAGTTTGAGACTCTTGAAATGAAGGACAATGAGTCCATTTCTGTTTTCCACACAAGACTCTTTGGTTTGATAAACTAGTTGAGAGTAAATGCTGAGATCATTAATGATCAAAGGATTGTGGAGAAAGTCCTCAGGAGCTTACCCATGAAGTTTGATGTAGTGGTGATTGCTATTGAAGAGGCAAAGGATCTCACAATGTTGTCTGTTGATGAGTTGATGGGTTCTCTGCGAGCCCATGAGTAGTGCCTAAATAGGTCTACAAGCTCCTCCCAAGAGCAAGCTTTTAAAGCTCATTCAAATGCAAGAGGAAGGGGGAGAGGTAGAAACAACTCCAGATGCGGTAGAGGGAGATTTCGATGTGGTAATGCTAGAGAAGATAGCTCAGCATGAGAAAATAGCCAAGAGGGAGCAAGCAGCTCTCAGACTAGCTCCCAAAGAGGCAAGAAGAATAGCAGTTCGAATCTGAAGAATGATAAGAGAAATGTTGAATGCTACTACTGTCATAAGTTCAAGCATTATGCGAGTGAATGTTGGACCAAGCAAAGAGATCAGTAAAATAGAAATGCAAATGTGGCTGATTTGAATGTGGTTGAAGGAAACTAGTCCACAACCTTCATCATTTGCAACATTGGTGAAGAAGGCAGCCCTGAAGTTTGGTATTTGGATAGCGGTTGCAGTAACCACATGAGTGGTAATGAAATCCTATTTTCTTTCATTGATAAAAATGTAAAGTCTGAAATAAGAATGGGGAACAATGGAGCAGTTCCAGTTGTTGGGAGAGGATTTATTATGATCTGCAATAAGCAAGGTGAGAAGGAGATACAAAATGTATTTCTTGCTCCTGGGTTAAAGCATAACCTCATGAGTGTTGGTCATCTGATCTAAAATGGCTACAAAGTGCTGATGGAGAAGGGTCAATGAGAAGACGAAGGTGTTTGCAGAATTTCAAAAGACAAACAACCAGATGTTTCCATTGAAGATTGAGATGTTTTTCTCATCTCAATCCATTTTTGCAACTCTCAAGAATGGAAAATGTATAGCAGTACATCATGTAGCACTCAAAAGCGCCATTCAAGACCCCTCCAATCTATGGAATCTCAGGTATGGACATTTAGGCTATGTTGGTTTGAGTCTTTTGTCTAAGAACAAAATGATTGATGGTTTTCCAAGAATAGTAGAGCCTAATGTTAGATGTGAGGCTTGCATTTTGGGCAAGCAACATAGGCAGCCCTTTCAATCAGGAAAATCTACAAGGGCAAGAGCACCATTGGAGCTCATGCACATAGATTTGGTAGGCCCTATGCAAATAATTTTTGTTGGTAAAAGTAGGTTTTTTATGACCTTCATTGATGATTACAACCATAAGACATGGGTCTATTTTTTGCAACATAAATCTAAAGCTTTTGATAATTTTTTGTTGTTTAAGGCCTAGGCTGAAAAGGAGAGTGGAAATGTACTTAAGGGCCTAAGGTTAGATCATGGAGGAGAGTATACCTCTAATTTTTTTGTGAATTTTTGCAAGAAAAATGGCATTAAGAAGGAGATAACAGCTAGTTATACTCCATAGAAAAATGGAGTGGCTAAAAGAAAGAATCAAACCATTATGGAGATGGCAAGGAGCATGATGAATGCAAAAGGACTCTTGACTGAATTTTGGGGAGAGGTTGTAGCAACAGTTGTTTATCTGATTAATAGAAGTCCAACAAAGGCAATCTGTGACAAGATACCTCAAGAGGCATGGACAAGACTCAAGTGGATAGTTGAGCACTTGAGAGTGTTTGAGTGTGTAGCATATGCACACATGCCTAAGGAAAAGAGGTAGAAATTGGATGACAAGGGTGAAAAATGCATTTTCACGGGCTATAGTGAAGAGTCCAAGGCCTATCGGCTATACAATCCGGTCACCAAAAAGATAGTCATTAGTAGGGACATGGAGTTCATAGAAGACAAATCATGGGATGGAGTGGTAGATTTTGACAGCTCAGAACCACTCCTAACAACTCCTGAAGAAGTAGAAACAGAACATGAAGTTTAGCAAGACGAGTCTGCAGATGCTCCCCAAAGCGTCGGTTGAGTTCTTGAAGAGCTCCTGAGAGCTCTTGAAAGCTCCTGACGACTCTTGATGACTCTTGAAGCTGGAAGACAGTCAATAAGACAATTAGGTAGACTATCATAGTCAGCCAGAGGTTTGGCTCTTGAAAGTACCAGTTAAGCTCCTTGGAGGACCCTGAGAGCTCCTGAAGTTCGTAGATAGTTAGGAAGACTATCATAGACAACCAGAGATTTGCCTATAGTGAGCTCTGGATGAGCTCTTGAAGTTTTTTGAAGAGCTCCTGAAGGGATCCTAAAAGCTCTTGAAGTGAGTAGACAGAAAGGCAAGCAGCTAGAGATAGCCAGAAGATTGGCTCCCGAAAGTTCAAGAAGATCAGCTCCTGAAGAGCTCTTGAGAGCTCCTGAAGGCTCCAGAAGAGATCTTGAAATCATCGGTAGAGCTCCTGAAAGCTCCCAATAGCTCCTGAACCTGCTTGTTCAGCACAACAATAGTAGTAGTGAAAGTTTAGATCCACCTCTCACCTCCCTAATTCCAAAGAAGACCAAGAGTTTAAGGGAGATCTACCAGAATGAAAGGTATGATGAAGAATTTGACGAGTGTGAATTTTGCACTATTTTCTCATGGTGATCCAGTTTATTTTGAAGAATTTGTGAAAGAGGATAAATGGTGTGAGGCCATGGATGAGGAGATAGATGAAATGGGGAGGAAAAACACATGGGAGTTAATAGATTTTCCTCCCAACAAAGAAGTTATTGGGGTGAAATGGGTCTACAAGACCAATTGCAACACGAAAGGAAGGATAGACCGGCATAAGGCAAGATTAGTTGTCAAAGGGTACAAATAGCAGTTTGGGAGAGATTACAATGAGAAATTTGCACTTGTTGCAAGGATGGAGACCATGCAGGAAGTCATAGCAATCACAACCCAACACATGTGGAAGGTATTTCAAATGGATGTGAAGTCCGCCTTCCTAAATGGAGTATTGAAAGAAGAGGTTTATGTGGAGCAGCCATTTGGATATGAAGCTCCGAGTCAAGAACACAAGGTATATAGGTTGAAGAAAGCTCCACTGGCATGGTATAGTAGGATTGACTCATATTTGATGAGCAATGGCTTTAGTAAAAATGATGGTGAGCCCACTCTTTACATCAAGGCAACAAATGGTAAGGTTTTGATTGTTGTCTTGTATGTTGATGATTTAGCTTTCACTGGAGATGATGATTTCCTCATTGCTGATTTTAAAGAGGCCATGAAAAGAGAGTTTGAAATGACAAATTTAGGTCTCTTGAGATATTTTCTAGGAATAGAAGTAAAAAAAATGCATGATGGTATATTTATCTCTCAAGAAAAATATGCAAATGAGATCTTGAAGAGATTTAGGATGCTTGAAAGCAAGCCTAACCAAACTCCAACAACCATAGGTCTAAAGTTGAGCAAGGAAGATTGCAGCAACAATGTGGATCTGACCCTACTTAAGAGTTTGGTTGGAAGCTTAATGTATTTAACAACAACTAGGCCTAATATAATGCACAGTGTGAGTCTTATTTCCAGGTTTATGAAGACTCCACGGGACACCCATTGGCAAGTAGGTAAAAGAATCTTGAGGTATGTGAATGGCACCAAACGATATGGCATTCTGTACATAGCAGCAAATGAGTTTGGGTTTGTTGGTTACACTGACAGTGATTGGGCAGGAAGTTTGGATGATAGGAAGAGAACATCAAGCTATGTGTTTCATTTGGGTTCGGGAGTCATCTCATGGGCTTCCAAGAAGCAACCTATCATTTCCCTATCTATAGTAGAGGCTAAGTATATAGCAATGAATGCAACATCATGTCAAGCTATTTGGCTAAGAAGAATCTTGGCAGATTTAAGAGAAGAACAAGAGGATGGAACAGTAATTTTTTGTGACAATTTTTAATCGATAGCTTTGACAAAAAATCATTTGTTTCATGGAAGAAGCAAGAACATTAAAATCAGGTATCATTTTATCAAAGAATTGGTTGAGAATAGTGAAATTAAAATGACATTTTGTGGGTCTGAGCAACAGCTAGCAGACATATTCATCAAGCCTTTGAGTAAGGACAATTTTGAGCACCTGAGAACTAGATTGGGCGTTGTTGATTTGGATCAGGATTGATCTCGTTTTGTCAGCTTAGGATCAAGGGGAAGTGTTGGAAAATTAAATGCTCCTAAGCCTCTTCCCATTGCCACCTACCTGTCAGGGGAATTTGATGCCTACAGCTGAAAGATTGTTTTGGGGATTGCCTTCCCCACTTGCTCCTGACGTGCACTTGAATACTGTAGAAGGAATTAATTTAGTTAGGAATTTTTGAATTCCAATTCAATGATAGTATGTGATTTCAAATTTGAGAGGGAATGTTTGTTGAAGACAAAAAGGAATGAAGGCAAATTATTGAGTTAGTAAGAGAAGAGTCAGTTGAGAAGACTCAGTTAGAGTGGAAGAATTTTCTATGTAGCAGTAGTCTACAGATAGAGAATGTTTTCTATGTGAGCTTCTGAAAGATCCTAAATAGTAGCAGATGTTTTTTTTTGTGAGTGAGTAGTGATTTCTCCTAAAGAGCTCTGCATAGCTCTTGCCAATGAGTTCCTAGTAGCTCCTGAAGTTGTCTGGTTTTGGTTGAGCAGTTGATTTCTCTCAGCAGATTGTGATTTGTAGCTTAGAGTTAGCTTTTAGTAGTTTAATTTTTATCTTTCCTGTATTGTTTATTTACAGTTATTGAATAGAAAGCAAAGTTGCATGTCTCCAAGTTTATTCCCCATTTGTGTATTTCTAGTTTGGTTGGAAAACAGTGCAACAACTCTGTGGCTTTGGTTATGTTTAAAAAAAATTCTTATACGACAAGTAGAAATGATTGGAATAATTTGGGCCTTCCTTCTGATAATAATGATAAGGCATGGAATATAGGTTGGCGGTGAATGATAATGTCAATAGAAATATGCTTTCCCAAACACCAAATGCCTTCATCACAAATGCCTTCAATGGAATTTATATGGCTTGTCGATATACCATGACAAGTTCATCAATCACCCTATCTTCAGATGTATTATATCGAATCACCAATATACTAAAGAATATTGTTTTGCCTCCTTGTAATATAAATATGGCCATTCAATAATAATAAATAAATAATTTAAGAATAAATATATGCAAATAATCATCCAGAAGTCCCAGATATCCTAAAACCATAGAAATAAATTATTAATTAGATATAATTGATCAATAATAAGAAAACTTCTCAAAGTGAAAATATTGATCAGTCGAATTCCATCAAAATGGTACATTACACTCTCTATATGGTTACCAAGTGATATCTCTTGATTGTATCTCATCCAACAATCTCTACCACTGATCCATCCCTCCTACCTCATTATACCATAATTCCCTAACCTAGTTTTATACCATAGGATGCTTTACATCTCTCATCACCTAATCACCCACCGATTGACATATTACTATATGATCCTAGGCCCTCACCTATATCAATGTCACATTTCCAATAATGGAATCCCACTTGCAGTACACCATGTGCATGTTCACCACACAAACCTCCTTTGATGCTCCACCATTTCCACTACATAATCTACCACACCCAACAAGAAGTATCACCTACTCTTTTCAAGTAGCAATATGTCATTGACAAGAGCCACAAGGATGAGTTCCACATTTGGCACTAACCCTCTCCATCCATCGATGTCTAATTTCCTACCTCTTTATGGTAGGCTAGATCTCCCAAAAAGTTACATCAATAACATACATGCACTCCTTAGATATTCATATATACCAGTTGCATCTTGATAAATACTTGGATGATCCTCCAAACATCCTCCAATGTCACAGTCATCTCCCTAATTGGTAGATGAAATGTGTTGGTCTCGCTCCTCCACCACTCTTCTAGTGCAATTGATATAGACCTATGAGCTCAGATGTTTGGAATCTAAGCTACATAGTATAATACATATGTGTGCATTTAGTTCCCAATCTACATCCTAGAAGCCCTCCATTAGGCTTAGCACTATTGATTGCCTCTCCCATGTTGTCATAGGCATTTTTCACTCATACACATCAAAAAAGTTCATTAGCATAACATGTTTATCCAAACCAAAATTCAAAATCACCATGCCATCCCTTAGCCATTTACCCATTTCTCTACCTAGGAAGATTTTCTACAACAATTTCCCTTTTAGACTTTCCAATTTAACATATCTACCCTTTTCCTCTACCCATTTGTTGTTTTCCTGAGGAATTGGCCCTTTTCTTTCCCATCTAATGATTTATCAATAGATTCACCTATTTCTCTACTCATCCACTAATTTGACAATACATTTTTTTAAAATCAACATATTTTCCCCCCTTTTCACCCACATGCTTCTTGTTGGTGGATTCTCTTAAAAATCAATGTATTTATCTAAGTGCTCTACATCCACCCTTTTTTTGGCACATTTATGAAATCGAGGATGCACCTATTGATTCACTATAGATGAATACATCCCACATGATTTTTGACCCCTCATAAATACACTTAAACTATCCTAATTGAATAGTTTCAAGGTACTTACCCTTTCACCAACTCCCTTTGATCATCCCCATCTCATAACTTGGTCCACACAATGCTCGACAACTAGTACAATTGCCACCATCTCTCAACTACTCTTTGCTTCTCTACTCAAAAATAATTATTTCTTAGGGTAAAAATGTATAGTTTTTACCCCCCTAAAACTATTTATTCACCCCTAATCACCCCCTTATCACCCTTCTTGCCTCCATTTCTTCACTATAGCTCAATTTATCTTCGTTTCTTTTTCCTCTATCCTCATTTTTCTCCTCTTCTTGATTTTTAGTTGTTTTATTATTTTGAGATGCCATCTAAGTCCCTTTTCACCTACCTACCCTCTTGAGGGGCATCACCATCCTAACCATTTTTCTTCTTTAGACCTATATTTTATTTTTCTTTGAAATAACATTATTTTAACATCATTTTAAAGAGGGGGAAATGTAGAAACCTAAAATTGATCATTCACATTTGATCAATTTATCCCAATTTATCCTCTTTTTGACCTATAGATTAATTATGTAATATTCTAATCATTTAGTTAATATTCTTGTTATCTTGATACTCACTTGAAAATAATTCTTCTATGTTTCCTAAGCATGTAACCTATGGTAAATAAGTATTTTCTAATTATTTTCCTATTCTAGTGTTCATCCTTCCTCCAAATATTAAATAAACAATTTTATTTATTTAATTCCTATGTTGTAACATCCTCCATAACCTTTTTTCCTAATCCACCCTTACCTATAAATCTTCCCATAATCAAGTGCACATGCCTAAATCAATGATTAGGTGGGGATTTGACTACTCTAAATCCAAACAAAATCCCACTTGTCATCCTATGTACATAACAATCATGGGTCAACCTTAAATGCTCCATTTTTAATATAATCCCATGTACTTGGGAGGTATGGCCCTACCTTCTCTTTTTTATAAATGGGAATTTTAAGTTCTCCACTTTGTACCTCTTGGTACATCATGGGTAAGGTGGAGGAAAAGCCCACCTTTATGACGAACCTTTCAAAGGTACTTAAAGGTATCTCTAAGTACCCTTTTCAAATCCTCTCCATACATCATTCCCTATGCTTAATCACATTGCTTGATCCTCCTTGAATCTTCGATCCCATTGTCATGCTCAATCTCCTCTTGAGACCTGTCACCCCTCCTTGTGAATTCTCAAGAAATGTTGACCATTGATCCTCCCAACCCAAGCCATTTTAACAAGAATTTAATGTTGCAAGTATGAAGGTGTTGTCATTGATGTCAACAAGAAGTCTACTAAATGGTGTTTTCATTGATGTCAACTGTGTGTTAAGGAAGTTGGTTCACAATTAAAATGTTGAGGATATTGAGAAAAATTTGGAAAAAAGGAAAACAGGTTGTTGTAGGTTGTGCATGTGTAGTTGAGATATTTAGGCAGTGTTGTGAGTACATGGAGCTATCTTTTGTTTCACTATTTAAAGATGAGATAGAATGAAGTAATGAGTTGAGATGATGTCTCTGGTACTTGATTTCCAAGTGATTTTTAGAAAATTTGATAATCAAAGAAAATAATATTGTGCACGTGTTTAAAATGTGCTATGGATCGTGCTCTATGTTCCTTCTATATTGATGATATTCATGCACATATTTAGTATGTTGTTCGATTTTGTTATAGGTTGCTATATTCAAAATTTGGGTTATGGAGTGTTTATGAAAGGAAGTTGTGTTCACCAGTATCTGAACTAGTTTTGCAGTATTGTATAAAGGTGTTAGGGAGAAATGTATTTGCTCCACATTTCTCTGTAGTTGCTTTTCAGAACTTATGGTTTTGAAGGATAGTTAATGGTGTTTTTCTCTTGTTTTTGTCAAGATGATTCATGGTTAGGTGCATTAGAAACTTCATAAGCATGTACTTAATGTTTAATGTGTTTTCACAGGTAATGGCTGACCTAGTTTCTACACTACATTTGGAAATGTTCAAGTATTAATGGATGCATAGTGTGGAATGTGAGACTTAATTTTGCATCTCGGTTGAGTTTTGTTTTGGTCCCCTTTCATTCCTATCCACCATGGGAATGTTTAGGTGTCAACCTAATTTGAATTTGTAAATACAACAAAGAGAATTCTAGCCTTGGAGAAGATGTTTAAGGTTGAGATTGATATAAATAAGAGTAGATTTGTTGTGAGTTGGGAGAAAGAATCATGAGAGAAGAAAGATAGATGCAAGATCAATGCAAGTGATGTGTGTGATGCGAATTTGAGTAGAGAATTGCGAACTTCAAAGTGTTGGAATCCTAAATGCGGTGAGTTGAAGGTGTCTAAAATATTTCATGCTAGATTACAAAAGTGTTGGAGCATTGTGGTGGATTCCTTGCTGCATTGAGTAAGTGTTCTTTGTGTAACACTCTTTCTTCTATCTTCTTGTATTTATTTTTGTGGAAGTGAGCCCTGGCTGTGAGCCTTTTTGGACAGTGTGTCTTATTCTAGTAGTGAGCCCTTTTGTACTAGTTTTGTAATTACTTATATTGTGAGATAATCCTCACTATGGTTTTTCCCTCATTGGGTTTTCCATGTAAATCTGGTGTTCTCTTGTGTCTAGTGTTGTTATTTTACTTTTTTTATCTACATTTCTTGATTAATCACATTAAAAAATTAAGAGTTTATTGAATGCATGTGGATGTAATTACTATTGAGGTTTTTAATGATTTGATTAGATACAACTAATTCACCCCCCCTCTCCTAGTTTTCTTGTTCATTCAACAACTAGTATCAAAGCAAGGTTCCTCGAAGAAGAGCTTAATCACTTGAGGTAGATCCAGGATGGCAAAAAAGGTTTCTTTAGAATGCCCTATATTCAATAGTAGAGATTAAGCATTCTGAAAGAAAAAGATGGAGGGATATCTGGAAGCTCAAGGATTTGAGGTTGAAAATTCTTATCAAACTGCATATACTCCACCAGCAAATGGTCCAATTACTTGTGCATAGATCAAGGTGTATGAGATCAATGCTTAGGAAAGATTTATTATTGTGAATAGTCTTTCAAATACTGACTTAGTAAAATCCATGAGTTTGAAGATTGCTAAAGAGGTTTGGGATAAGCTACAAATCATTTATGAAGGAGATGAAAAAGTCAAAAAAGAAAAGCTGCAAAATTTGAAGGCACAATTTGAGACCTTACATATTTTTGAAGATGAAAAAATAAAAATCTACATGTAGATAGTTGATGAGCTGGTGAGCGTAATGAGAGGTCTTGGTGCACAAGTCAAAGAATATAAAGTGGTAAAGAAAGTTCTAAAATATCTTCCTAATTCTTATAGTGAAAAGATATCTTCTATCGGGAAATTGCGAATCTAGATACTTATTCAAGAGATTAGATGATTGGTACACTAATTTATTTTGAAATGAGAAAAAAGGGTTTGAAAAATGTTATAAATGTAGAAATTGATTTCAAGGTGGGAGTATTAGAAAAGGTTGAAGATTCAGATAAGGAAGATCTTGATGATGTGGAAGCTAACTTTCTAAGAAGAACGAAGAAGGGCACCAGTAAGTACGAAGGTAAATTACCTTTCAAATGTCTTAGCTATGGTGATATAGGTCATTATGCTTCTAGATGTCATAAAAGAGTTGTAAATAATAAGAGTAAGGAGAATAAAGGAAAGATGATTAAGAAAGATTACTATGTTAGAGAAGATGCTAGTATTTTTTATGATGAATATGATTATGGAGACTTTGATAACAATGAATGCTTGTTCCTTGCTATAAAAGAAGAACCTACTTCTACTAACTTTGAAAGTTGTGTGAAGGAAAGCATTCTGGAGAAGAAGAGTGAGGATGAAGGTACTTTGGTATCTACTTTTCATGTTAAAGAGGATAAGAATTATTAGGTTGTTGATAGTGGCTACTCTAATCACATGATTGAAGACAAGGGTAACTTTGTTAAACTTGACAAATATGGAGGACTAGCTAAATTTGGAGATGATTTAGGAGCTAAGATTTGTGGAATAGGTTCAATTAGTTTTGATGGTAAGCATAAAACTAATCATGTTTATTATGTTAAGGGCTTAAGGCATAACCTTTTGAGTGTTGAAAAAATGTGTAGCAAGGGAAATAATCTTATGTTTAAGGATGAAACATGTGAGATAAGAAAAGGGCTCAAAACTATGATTGTTGTTGGTAAGAGAACGGATGGAAAGATTTATTAGCTTAAGGGTGTTGATGGAAATTTATTTATGTCATAGATTAGTGATAGTTGATTATAGCACTAGAGGATGTGTCATATGAATTTTCATGATTTGGTGAGAATCAGTTCAATTCATGCAATGAGAGACGTGCCAAGAATCACAAGGCCTATCAATGTTGTCTGTCGAGATTGTCGGTGGAAAGCAAGTAAGGATTAGTTTCAAGGAAAAGGAAAAATATTCTACCAGAATACTATAATTAATTCATATATATATTTTTGGTTCTACAAGGGTGAGAAGTCTACAAGGTGACAGGTACTTTATGCTTTTGATTGATGATTATTCTAGAATTACATGGGTTACTTTTCGTAGAGAAAAATATGTTGCACTAGATAAATTCAAGGCATATAAAGCTATGATTGAGAATGAAATGTATGTGAAAATCAAATTTTTGAGGTCTAATAGAGGTGGTGAATTAACCTCCAATGATTTCAACATGTTTTGTGAAGTTCATGGAATAAAGAGGCATTTGTTTGCCCATAGAACTCCTCTACAAAATGGAGTAGTTAAGAGGAAAAACTAGATGATTCAAGAAGCTGCTAGGACTATGATGAAAGAGGAAAATCTATCAAAATTCTACTGGAGAGAAGCAATTCATACTATTTTTTACATACTTAGTAGAGTACAAGCTAAATCTAACAGCACAAAGACTCCCTATGAGTTATGATATGGAACAATTCCTACTATGAAGTACTATATCGTATTTGGAAGAAAATGTTATATCGAAAGAGAAGAAGAAAACTTAGGAAATTTTGATGCAAGGTCTAATGAAGGTATCTTCCTTGGATATTATACTAAAAGTAAATCTTAGAGATGTTACAACAAAAGGCTGAGAAAGATAGTTGAAAGTGCAAATTTTAAGGCTGATGAAAATGTACATAATTCAATTATAGTAGATGGATATATGTCAGATGAACTTGATTGCAAAGAGGTAGAAGAATAAAAATATGATGAAGAAGAAGTGTAGAATGAAGAGGAAGAAGCACCAAAGAAGACCGCTAAGACCCCTACGTATGTGAAAAAGAATCATTAGGAAGAAAAAATCATTGGAGACAAAAGGAAAGGCGTATTGACAAGAAGCAAAGTTGTTGAAGTTGAGGTAAATCTATGTTTATTTTCTAAAGTTGAACTTAAAACTGTGAGTGGAGCATGCAACAGTGAACATTGGATGAAGGAAATGAAAGGATAACTTATGCAAATTCAGAAAAATCAAACTTTGGAATTGGTTCCTAGGTCGGAAAACAAGAATATAAGTGTCCAAACTAAGTGAGTTTTCAAAAACAAACTAAATGATAATGGATAAGTGGTAAGGAATAAGGAAAAACTTATGTGTAATGGTTACTCACAAGTGGAAGGAATAGACTTTGAGGAGACATTTTCTCCTGTGGCTAGGTTGGAAGCTATCAATTTTTTTTTGGCATTTGTAGCATACAAGGACTTTAAATCTTATCAAATGGATGTGAAGTCTGATTTTTTGAATAGAGAATTGGAAGAAGTTTACAAGGAACAACTAGAAGGATTTCAATTATCATATCAACTATATATGGTATTCAAATTGAAGAAGGAACAATATGGGTTGAAGCAAGCTCCTATAAATTGGTATGCAAGATTGGAAAGATGTTTGATATAGCAAGGATTTAGTAAGGGCACCACAAATAGTAATATTTACTTTAAAATTGAGGAAGAAAAGATCTTAATAGTGGTTGTATATGTGGATGATATTATCTTTGGTGGAAATGAATTTGTGTAAGAAATTTTCTGAAGAGATGTAGAAAGAGTTTGAAATGTCAATGTTTGGGGAGAGGAATTTCTTCCTTGGGATACAAATCAATCAAACAGATAAAGGGATTTTCATTTCATAGTCTAAGTATGTTAAAGATATGCTAAATAATTTTGGAATGGGTGACTCCAAATTGGTATGCACTCCTATGGTGACTGGTTGTAAATTAAGCAAAGATGATGATTCACCTAAGGATGATCAACGAAAATATAGATCTATGACTTTTGAACTACTATATCTAACTGGTACTAGATTGGATATCATGCATATAATTTTTTTTGTGGCTAGAATTCAAGAATATCCTAAAGAAACACATGTTGCAGAAATAAAGAGGATATTCAAATATTTAAAAGGGACTTTAGATTATAGCCTATGGTATCCTAAGGATACTTATTTCACATTAAGTGCTTATACATATGTAGATTGAGCAGGTTCTGTTGATGACAAGGAAAATACAAGTGGTGGTGCATTTTATCTTAGAAGTAGATTGTTGTCATGGTTGAGTAAGAAGTAGGATTCATTCTCTTTATGTACTACTGAAGTTGAGTATATTACAGCAACATCATGTTGTATGCATAATTTTTGTGGATGAGACATACATTGAAGGATATTAGAGTTGTATAGGATGATCCTATTTCTATCTTTCATGATAATACAAGTGCAATTAACATTTCAAAGAATCTAGTGATGCATTCAAGGACAAATAATATACTATTAGGTATCACTTTCTGAGAGAGAAGGTTATGAAGAATAAGGCGTGAACCAAAAAACTAGGGTGTCCACCTCTTAGGAAATGGAACTAAACGTATTTTTCACTTTAGTTCATTAGGAAACCAAGATCCCTTAACCAATTGACTTAATTGAGGGAAGGACTAGGGGTTTCCTTATGTGATTAGATGGGGGTTCACCATTAAATGAAGCTTCAAATGAGAAATGCAAACACTTATGCACAAAACTGTAGAAACTTGAAAGTGTGAAATCATATTGATAAATAGAATGAAACAAAAAAGTACCTGAAGGATTGGAGAGGAAAAAACAAGATCTATAAACCCTAGAAATTTTTGTTTTAGATTGCATCAGGATTGATATGCTAGGTTGGGTGATTTAGTCCCACTCAAGGGGTTTCAATGTGGGATCTAGGAGTCTTTGAGAGTTGATCAAGATCTATTGAATAGTGATAAAAAATTGTAACAAGACTAATACACCAGGTTGGGCATATGAGTTGTGCTATAGGATTTTTTAGGATCTTCCTAAATCTTTCAAACCTAGATCCGACATTGTCGAATACTATAAAAAGGCTATATCAGTTGGAAATATTAA
>VDFB02373365.1:340220055-340286426 GCA_007258455.2 Sequoia sempervirens
GATTTGTGACTTTGATGCCATTGTCAAGAAGGACAAGCATAAGACTGGATTCAGTGGAGATTTCCCACTAAGGATTGGCACTGTAGAGGTTTTTCCTTCCATTGGTTCTGCCCAGGCTTCAGAAGAAGAATTGAGTGCTCTTGGCTCTTATTTCCACTCCAAGAGATCCAGATTTGACATTATAGGAGAGGCTCAAAAGAAGGCCAGCAGAGAATATAGCCATAAGGTAAATTTGGAGGACTACTGGGCCAACTGCAGTGATGAATTTGAGGTCAGAAAGAAGAAATTCTTCCGGCTTCCAGTTGAGTCAGTTCGACTGTATAATGTGAAGGCAGTTCCTGATCAATTGGAGGATGATGGGAACTTGATCCAGGATCATGCCTATGAAGTGGTAAAGGACAAACCAATTGGTGATGTGGATTGGTTGGAAGAGGAGAAGACATAATTGAAACAATTGATGGATCTAGTCCTCAAATTTACTAGGATGTGGTTCAAACATACGACATGGGAATTGGAGAATAAGGGAGTGAAATGCATGTACAACCTGATGGGAGATTTAGATTCCCACTCCACCTCTGAAGAATCCACTGAATAGGATCCGAAGGGCAGATGCAAGCTACATTCTCCTGTCAAAGTTAAGTCTAAAGGTGTTCCAGGAGAAGCCCAGGAAGCAGAAAAATAGAGAAAGCCAAAGGCCAAGAAGAGGAAAAGGACTAAGAAGTCCGAGCAGATTCCTAAGGCTGATGCTCCTGTGCCTAAGAGGAAAAGAATTGTCAAATTATCAGAAAAGGATAGCTCCAAGGTTGGGGAAGAAGTTGCCCCACTAGTAATAAATGTTGAAAGCTCAGAGGAGAAGGCCAAAGTGTATGCAATGAAGTATAGGACTCCTTCTCCCAGGGACAGTGTGCCTAAGGCTAACCTTCCTCCGATGGCTTCTCATGAGGAGTAGCATGATGATGTGCCTCCCGCTCACGAAGCTCAAGGCAAACCGAGTGAGTCAGAGGATGCTGAGGATCATTTAGATATTGAAGGTGAGGAATTCCATGAGGGTGATCTCCATAGTGCAGAGGCAGAAATTGAAAAGATAATGTAGTCCCCTATGGTTGCACATGCAGACTCTCCTATTAGAACTGAAGTAGTTGAATCTCCTCCAAGGGAGGTAGAGGCAGTAAAGGATCCATCACTTGAACAAGAGGAGGAACATGTTGAAGAGGAGGAAAGTAAGATAGATGAGACTCCTGATGAACATAATTTGAATGAGGAAATAACAGGAGATCGACAAGAGGAAATGGGGCAGAGCAGGGTGCAATTGGAGTCTACTGTCCCTGATTGGCTAGACAAGGAGATAAAGAGAAAGTAGGTGGTTATGGTGGATAGTCCACCGAATTGGGACACTACTAGCCAGAATTGGAAAAGATAAAGGTAAGAAGAAGGCTAGGGTGATCTCAAGGATTGAAAGAGATGAAGCTCATGATCGGGTCATTCATATTGCCACCCCTGCTCTAGATAAAAACAGAGATGATGTGGTTGGAAAGGACTACAATATTCAGACTTTCAATCTAGGACCTACATCAGTCGAGCAGGACATTGAAGATTACGAGGGTTCTAGTGCAGTTATTGTGAGTAGATTGAGGGAGGAAATGAAGACCAAGCAGGAGCTGAAGGAAGTAAACAAAAATCTTAGGAAATGCTTGGAGGAATTAATGAAGCCCCTGCAGTCCATTAATCCTTCTTCCTCTGCTACAAATCCTCTACCTCAAGAGACCATCACTGAGTTAGAAAAGATGAAAGACTCCACCCTTGCCACTACGAATTGGTTGAAAGTGGTGCAAATAAAGGGTGATGAGGCTATTAAGGAAGTCCTGTCAATGGGGAAGGATGCTATTATGGCAACTGATTGGTTGAAAGCGGTGTTGGCAAAAGATAAGGAAGACACAAACCTCCTTCTACAGAAAACTAGAACTCTAATGGAATACACCCAGAACAGATTGGTGAGTGACGGGATCCTTCCTTCTTCCAGAGCTGCCAAGCCATGGGAGTGGTTTGAAGCATTGCAAATTAGGTAGAAGGTGTTGAAAAAGATTCACAAACAGAGGAGGCAGATCGACAACACCCTCAATGGTGTCTATAATGGCTACATCGCTTTCTTTGAAATTATGATAGGAAGAAGCAAGATCGCGCCCAAGTACTTGAGCCTGGAACAATTGAGGAAATGGTGGCATGGTGTTTATACACCAAGTAATGATGATTCTGTGTCCGAGCACCAGTTGGATGATGCCGCCACCTACCTTGTAGTTATTGATAAATACCTAACGTATAGGGTGGATTGGGATAAGTCGATCAAATGGTCAAGGGAAGAGATTGCGTCCATTGAAAGGTGACTCAGGGTTCTGCCAGTACCACTTGTAGCCAACTTAGATGGGGCGTTCTTGAAGCTACATGAAGAGTCAGATCAGTGTAAGGATAA
Organism: Sequoia sempervirens; assembly: GCA_007258455.2. Taxonomy (NCBI): domain Eukaryota; kingdom Viridiplantae; phylum Streptophyta; class Pinopsida; order Cupressales; family Cupressaceae; genus Sequoia; species Sequoia sempervirens. The sequence goes on from VDFB02373365.1 coordinate 340,222,523, forward strand.
TAGGGAAGAGAGCTAATGATGGGCTGCGGCGTGATTTGTGCTTCCCTATTATCTTCCCGGGCATCATCTGAGCTGCATTGCGGATCCCAGGCTGACTTCGATGGAATGTGCATTTATTGCTTATTTGACCAATTTTGGGTTTCTCTTGGCCGAGTGGTTGTGCCTTTACTGTTGCGAAACCCTTGTTTGGCCAACGGGTTTCTGGGGAACTCTATATATTGGGCATGTCACCTCATTTGTAAAGGGTTAGAAGGTTAGAATTTGTAACCAGAATATAGAGATTGATATAGAGCAGAGCTAGCTAGAAGTAGAGTAAGTTAGCAGGTAGTTGCCCTCAAGGAAATATTGTAACAGAAAGCTAGAATTGTTGCTACAGTGAACAATTTGAATACAAGAAATGACATTGTGATTTGGTGCCATACTTTTTTTCTTTTGTTTTGCATGGTTCTTGTTATTCTATCTTTAAAATTTATTTGAGTTGGTCAATATTTAGATTAGATTCGATTTGATAATGTTTGTGATTTGATACTTGAATGTTGCAGCAATCTCTCAGTCCATACTTTTCGCAACCAACTGATTGTTAGTTGATTTGCAAAGTTAGCCTGGACTTTTCATATTCCTTGGGCTTAAGTTCGATCGTGTAGGTTTATTCACTTCAACTGCAATAGGGTTGTTTGAATGAATGTTCATGATTGAAAATCCTAAAACCTCAAGAAAATTACTTAGCATTCTCTATAAGATTACAGATTTATCTAGGTCAAGCAGAGATCAGTTTTGAGGGATTGGTCCATTTCGAGTGTTGGTTACTTTCATTGTTGATCTTAGGAGTAGTATTAGATTTAGAAATCTCTTTGAAACCCTCATTCTTTTGCTATTTCTTTGATTATTGGGTTAAATCTAGGATTGAAGTATCACCAATTCATTAAATCTGATAGAATCAATTTAGTATTTTGATTGTAGTAAGATCCCATTGTGATTACCAGCAATTTCATATTTATCAACGAAGGTTGTTTATGTATCCAAGACGACACATTAGAGACCTTGGGGTTATCTCTTGGGCTTTCTTGATGCATTGGGGTACCTTTCAAAGAGAATGGATATTGCATGCTGTCTATGTTGTTGATGTGCGAGAAAACAACATCAACACAATGGTCCCATCGATGTCCAAATTTCCTCCATGTCATCGCCACCTAATTCACAACAATGATGAAAATTAGCATATTGATAAATCACTCTTTGCCAACTATCAGCCTTCGCCATGATCCACTATCACCATTTGATCAACATTGATCAATCTTCACCATTCCCCAGTAGCCCCGCGGGATTTAGTCAGGACCAACTACAAAATTTAGTGGGGTTTGTGGGAATTGTTAGATCTTCTTGGTTGCAACCATTGATCGTACACCATTATTGATGGACTTGATGAAATCATCAATTTCCACCTATCATTGTGACATCACATTCCACTAACTACGTATGTTTCCTTTTTAGATCCCACCATGCATATTGTGAGCATCGTCAATCTTCAACATTAGATCACTACCATTCCCCGCTGACCCCACGAGTCTTGATCAGGCCCCACTAAAATATTAGTGGGGTATGCGGGCATCATCAATCACTCAAAAGACAAATATTTTGCTCGAGACTTAGGAAACATTGTAGTTAATATTTTTTGGGCTGGTGATAGCTAGGTGAAAGGGTCTGATCACCCTCATGACTTCAACTACATAAGTTATTACTTATGTGACTTGCAACCTACAATACCAAGTCATAGACATAATAGAAACTATTTGAACGTTGTGACTGTAAACTCCTACGCATGTAGGGTTTAACTGATAAACCCTAGAATAAGAGCATGAACAAATGAATGTTGACTTATCCATTGACATCAAGACCTACACAATACCTTTCTAGAAAGCTCTCGAGAAACCTAGTTCAAATCTGCCATCTAATTTTCCATTAGATCCACTAATCTCACACTCATCCTCTATCATTATGCCAACAATCTCCCTTGCATTATTTTCACTTTTGACATCAAAGAAAACTATATGACAACAATCTCCCACTTTGGCATTGATGGAAAAACTAAATGCTCATCCCAACCAGTTGAAATGGTCTAATACCAATTGAAAGCAACTAAGATTTGTAACTATTTGATTTCTACACCAATTGGACACATAAAGAAATGCTCCCCCTTTGATGTGCTCATCCTACTCAAATGAGCATTTGTTCATGATCTTCTCCCCCTTTGGAAAAGGGTAGACTCCCCCTAACACATTACTCTCCCTTTGAAAGGAAATTCAAAGAGAGGATGAGAATCTAGAATAATACAACCATCAAGTTGTTAGAATTTATAAAACCATTGATACCTAACTTGATCTATCCTGTCTATTTCTAGGAATAATTGAGATATGGATGAAACTCCCCCTAGACATATGCCCCATCACTAGAGATTAGTGATATGATGTGGGATCAATGAATCCCAATTTTTTCCTTATATATTCAAATTGTTCCTTGGGAAGAGGCTTGGTGAAAATTTTAGCTACCTGTTCCTTAGTGGGAACATACTCCATGTTGACTTCCTTATCAACAACCTTCTCTCTTATAAAGTGATACTTAATATATATGTACTTTGTTTTAGAATGCATCATTGGATTCTTTGATATGTTTATGGCACTTGAATTGTCATAAAGAATTGAGATAGGTTATTTGTACTCCACCTTAATGTCTTTAAGTGTTTGCTTCATCCATAGGACTTGATTACAACATGTTGCTACTGCCACATACTCTGGTTCAACACTGGATAGAGTGATTGATTCTTGCTTCTTGCTCATATAGTAAACTAACTTGTTTCCCAAGAAGAATGCTCCTCCACTGGTGCTTTTCCTATCATCCATACTTCTTTCCCAATCAACATCTATATATGAAGTTAGAGAAAAGTCCTTTCTCTTGGAATACAATAGTCCATAGTCAACAGTACTCTTGATGTATCTAAAAATTCTTTTTACTGCATTGACATGTGACTCTCTAGGTGCTGCCTAAAATATTTCCACTAAACATACTACTTGTATAATATCTGGCCTTGATGCAGTTAAATACAACAAGCTCCCAATCATTGACCTCTATAGTGTTTTATTTTCCTCAGGTGATTCATTTGTTTTGCTTAACTTGCAACTGGTTATCATGGGGGTATTGACTAGTCTGTTATCTTCCATGCCAAATTTCTTGAGAATTTCCTTAGCATACTTGGTTTGAGATATGAATATTCCATTATCAATTTGTACAATTTGCAAACCAAGGAAAAATGAAAATTCTCCTAACATTGACATATCAAATTCATCTTGCATGTGTGTAGCAAATATTTTACATAGTTTATCATTGCTACCACCAAAAATGATGCCATCCACATAAACAACAATTATAATCATGTGTTCACCTTTAGATTTGAGATATAGGTTACTATCTGCACATCCCTTTTTGAATCCTTTTTGTTGCAAATAATGTTCTTATCTTGAATACCATGCTCTAGGTGCTTGTTTTAGACCATATATGGAATTTATCAATCTGCAAACATAATCATTTTTTTTTTTACTGTCGAAAACCGTCTAGTTGTTCTATGCAGACTTCCTCTTCTAGGTTTCCATTCAAAAATGTAGGTTTAATGTCCATCTGATATACTTTGAATCCTTTATGTACTGAAAATGCAAGAAACATTCTCATTGCTTCTAACCTTGCTACAAGTGCAAATGTCTCTTCAAAATCAATGCCCTAAACTTGTGCATACCCTTTGCACACTAATCTTTCTTTGTTTCTTACCACTTCTCCATCTTCGTTCAGCTTGTTCCTAAACACCCACTTAGTGCCAATCACATTTTTGCTTGGGGGCCTGGGAACCAGTTCCCATGGTTTATTCTTTTCAATCTGGTTTAACTCCTCTTCCATGGCTTCTATCTAGCTCTCATCCTTGCTAGCTTCAGAGGAAATATTTGGTTCAATTTGAGACAAAAGAGAAAAATTTACTTGTTCTTTTTTCTTTGCAAATCGCCTTCTAGTTTGAACTCCTTCATTTTCATCCCCAATTATCTGATCTATTGGATGGTCCTTTTGAACATACTTTGCAGGGGCCTTCTCAACTTCTATTTCCTTAGGTTCCTCACCATTATTTGCTACATTGTATTCAAAGTCTAAGGCATCATCATGATTATCTTGATTAGACTAGATATGTTTTATACTTTCATCAATATTCACATTGATGCTTTCCAAAATCTTTTCTAGCCTTTTGTTATAGCATTTGTAGGCTTTACTTTGAGTGGAATATCCAAAAAATATTCCGTCATCACTTCTTGATTCAAAATTTCCCAAGTTTTCATCTTCTCTTTTGATGTAGCACTTACTTCCAAATACTTTACAGTATTCCATAGATGTGGGTCTACCATACCACAATTCATAGGGAGTACTATCACTATGTACTCAAATTTGAACTCTATTTAGAATGTATATTGCAGTATGTATTACTTCTCCAGAATATATCAATTAATTTGGCTTCTTTTAGCATCATCTAGCCATGTCCTACACAACTCTATTCTTCCTCTCTACCACTCCATTTTGTTGTGGTGTTCTTGGTACTGAATATTGTCTCTTAATTCCATGTGCCTCATAGTAATCAACAAATTTACCAGATGTGAGATCTCATCCTTTGTTTGACCTTAAACATTTTATCTTCCTTCCTATCTCCTTCTCAACCATCTTTCTAAAAATTTTGAATCTCTCAAATGCCTGTAACTTGTCCCTCAAAAATGTTACCATGTCATCCTTATATAGTCATCTATTAGCAACATAAAGTATATTTCTCCTTTCATTCCTCTTGTTCTTGTGGATCCACATAGGTCAGTGTGAACTAGCTATAAAGGTTTTACAATTGAGTATTCTTTAGTTGGAAAGCTAGTCTTTGTTTGCTTTCCCTGCTAGAACTCTTGGCATATGATGTTTGTAGGATTAAATAATTTAGGAATATATTTGAATAAACCTTTTAAACTCACCTTCACCAATTTTTCAAAGTTAATGTGATTTAGTCTTATGTGCCAAAGAAAACTCTCATTAGCCTATCCCATCAAAAAGGTTTGACCTTTTACTTCAGCAAGGTTGTAAAGATTGTAGTAGGTTCTCAACCCTTGTGAAAATATCTTTCCATTCCTTTTAATTTTGAAACCTTCTAAATCAAATGTGACCTTATAACTATTGTCACACATTTGGCTCACACTTAACAAATTGTGCTTTAAACCTTCAACATACAAGACATATTTTGTGGGAGTTTTTCCATTTAAACTTAAGATGCCTTTACCACATATTTTTACTATGGTGTTATCACCCAAACTCACAGATCCTCCATTGCATTTATTGAGTTTGATGAGCTTTCTCTTATCTACAGTCATGTGTTTGGAGCAACCACTATCTATCACCCACAGATTTTGTTTCTTGGCATGCAGGGTTTGTGCAATCAATGATTGTGTGGAGCTTTCTCTCTTTTCTTTTCACACTTTCCTAGTTTTCCTTTTTTGTCTTCTCTATCATCTTCTTCTTATTTTTGGATTCTTTGTTTGTCTTGGGAGGTAATATCTTCTTTTGCTCATTCTTAACATTTGGTCTTGTAAACCGTGTTCTATAATTTTTTGCTATGTGACCAAAGTTATTACAATTATTATAGACTATATTCATATCAAGTAAAGGAGCAAATGAATTTATTTCAAAATTTTCACTCCTTTTAGGAATGATTCTACACTCCCTAGCACTATGACCAAATTGATTACATGAATAACAATATCCATAGAAATATGTTGAATACCTGGTCATGGAATTTAGTACTGGAGGAGGTGGTCTAGGGTGCGTCCATCTTCTAGAGTTTCTTACTTTAGTAAACCCATCAACATCAATTCTCTTGAAGCTTTGCTTGTTCTCTTGGAAAAAAAGATCTGATTGGTTATCCTTCTTGTCTATGATAGGCTTCTTTTCACGCTTGGTTTCTCCTTTATATATTTCTCATTGTAGTTATTTTCCTTGAAAATCTTATACTTTTCTTCTACTCTAAATCTTTCATATAGCTTTGTAGAGGCATCAACAAAGGATTTTTGTCCTTTCTCCAAATATAAGCCTTATTTTTCTTGTTGTAGGCCTCTAGGTGCTCAGTAACTCATCTAGGATGTTTGATCCACTTTTTAGTTTGAGTTCTTTCTCTATCTACACTTTTTCCTTTTTTAGATCTCTTCTTAGAGCAACAATCTCTTCCTCAAGCTTCATGCATTTTTTTGCTTCAGATTGGAGCTTGGACTTAATCACATCCTTTGCTCTCTTGGCTTCTTCTAGCTTTAGCTTCAAATCTACCACATTCTGGGTAGATTCTTCTAGTTCCTTGCTTAATTTATTTGACTCTTTTTGAGAAAGTTTCTTCTACTATTTGTTCTTCCTCTTTAACTCTTCAATCTCATCTCTGAGATCATCAATCCCATCAAGAGCACACATGATTTCTCCTTCAAGATCATCTACACCTTCTTCTTCACCATCTTTTGGAAGATTTCCAACCTTTTCATTCTTCTGATCCTCAGACTCTTTTGCCATAAAGAGAAACTCATGATTTTTAGCAATAACAACACAATTTTTTTCATCATCCGAGCTATTACAGTTTGATACATCACTATCTTCTTAGATGTGTAGACTTTTCTTTTTCTTCTAAAAGTTCCTTATCTTAGGGTAGTAGAGTTTCTTCATCTTATCATCTACCTCTGGTCTAGAGTTTCCTTTCTTATTGTATGGACATTTAGTAGAAAAATGACCTACTTTACTACATTCAAAACATTTGAAGGGAAACAAACCTTTATATTTTCTAGATCCTCTTCTTAGTCTTCTAATGAAGTTATCCTCTTCTTTATCATTTTCATCATCCTTGATTGGAATCATTTCTACCTTGTCCCTTTTGGGAGACACATCCTTCTCCTTGTTGATAGTCTTGAAAGAAGCTTCTTTCCAAGATGGTTCTTCATCTCTCATCCTCATCTCATATGATGTGAATATGCCATGTAGTTCATTTAGAGATAGTTTTTCTATTTCTCCCCATTATTCTATGGCTGAAATCTTAGAATCATACTTGTATGCCATTGACCTAAGAACTTTTACTATAACCACATCTTCTTTCATTTCTTCTCCATGTCACTTGATAGAGTTCACAATTTATCATTAACTCTCATTAGATAGTATGCAATCTTTTCTTCCTCTGTCATTCTTAGACCTTCAAATCTAGCTTTTAGTATTTGCAACTTTTCCAGTTTTACCTTGTCATCTCCTTCATAAATATTCTTCAATGTATCCTAGACATCTTGTGCATTCTTACAATGCATAACTTTGTTATGCACAAACCTAGATAGACTTTTCATGATAGTGTACCATGGCTTTTCATTGTTCTCAAAGTCCTTTTTTGCTGCAGCATCAGTAGGGGGTGTGGCAGGTAGTGTGTATTCATTTACAATTGACATCCACAAATCAAAACCTAAGGATACCAAACATCCTTTCATTAATGAGATCCAATAGGCATAATCTATTCCATCAAAATTATGTGGCTTTGTTGAGGTGGTGATCTCTTGATTGTCCATTTGTGTTCCCAAAGTCAAGGACCTACCAGAGCCGGTTAAGCTTCTCCTAGGGAACCTAGGGCTCTGATACCAATTTTTGGAACACAACAGTCTACTAAGAGGGGGGGTGAATTAGTAGATATTAAAATTCTAGCCTTCTTAAAACCTTTTGTGCAGACTACTTTCTTTAACCCTTAATGTGTAGATATTAAGCATGTGATACCAAAATATAACCAAGCACACAACACATCACATAACACATGCTATATGAGGAAAACCCAATATGGGAAAAACCATGGTGAGAAATGTTGCTAGGATCTACTATCCTAATCTAGCCTCATAAGCAATGCAGTTTAGTTACAATATTTTATGGCACCAACCCAAGGAAGCAACAAACTCCCTGATTTAGAAGGACCAACTCCAAGGAGACACCAATCCCCTACTCTAAGCACCAACTCAGTACAAATGATGCTACAACCTCTTACAAAACTTAAATCTCAAATATGCATAGAAATGGTTCTACATAAACCTGAGATGCATCAATACATACAATACATTGTTTCACTTGTTGCAACTTTTTTTATGCTGCTAAAGTTGCACTCTTAGCAATACATCCCCTTTGCTTTGCACTCTCTTATATATAGTATATTTAGTTGTACATCTCTTTGTTCAGTATACTGTACACTAACCAACTTCTCACTCTTCTCTTCACTTGCAGTCTCAACACTTAGAGAATACTTGATTATATTCCTTCTTTACCAACCTACAATCATTACCTTAAGATTCTCCCTACCATCCATATCTTCTCAAATATTTTGCTAGTAATTCCCTCACTTGCAGACTTCACCAACAAGCTACCTTACATCGAGATACACGTCATCTAGCTCATCATAAATACATATGATAAGGTTTATCAGATATCACCATACCTCTGCATTGATCCACACAACATTTAATTCTAATACAAAGAATTTTCCTTCATTCTCTCTGTCAAACCCTAAAATCTAATTATGCATTCAATGCATTCTCCTAACCATTCGATCTGATCTTTATATTTTGATTTGTGACAATCTATTCTTCCATTTTGTGCATCAAATAATCTTACTTCTATCGTTGTGGTAGGTAGATCAATAAATTTCTATCTTCAATTTGGTCTACAAGAGAAACCCTATTTACACGTAGTTAGTTGTTCATGATTGCCTTGTTCAAATCTAGACAATCGATCTTGGTGCAACCACGGTAGGAGGGTCCTTAAAGAGAATTATCCAGACCATGCAATAAGAGTAACACAACTAAAGCAACATGGAATATGGAGGAAAATGCAGATGCAAATATTCTCATTAATAGAAATCTCTGTTACAATCAGACGACAACATTTGGGCTTACAGATTCAGCTCACAGGCCTAATATATCATGTTCAAAATTACAACATTCCAATATGCTCCTATATGTGAGCTGAAACCTTATGAATCTAATCTAGGAATTATCTACTTATTATTTTCTTATTTTCCTAATGATCTATTACAAGCTTTATATCACATCTGTAGGTCTATAAAAATCCACGTCAGCCAAAGATTATTACAATCTCCAATGAAATAAAATGTAATGTGTGCATGAACAGGTCGGCCTCAAATTTGAATTACTCCTTGATGAGTGCATAGGATGAAGTGTGGACCTATAATTAAGGTCATGGACACTCCACCAAATATTTAAAATCAAACTGTTAAGATCCACAAGTTACAGGAATGATCCACTAGTGATCAAATTAGTCGCTAACTTTGAAAATTATTCTGGTGTTGGTTCAAGAAACTACCACAAAATCCAAAAGTGATAACTTGCTAGAAAAAGATACAATCATGCTCAAATCTTGGAATAAGGAATATGAACATGTTCATGATGTACACAAAGATCAACAGAGTCATGTGAGCAAACATGATGAGTCCACCAACATGAACTGAGCAAAGAACTGAACAAGAACAAAAATTGAAAGGATAATATTTTTGGTTGATGCAAGATTGCCAAGAACCAAGGATGCTCTTGCATCAGACATCCAGGGTTAATGAAAATTTGATTCCCTCACTTTTTTGAGGCTAAATTAAAACCAAAATGGTCTACCTCAGCCTGGGAAATCTAGGAAGAATCCTCCACTAGTCTGTCTTTCCATTTCATGAGATATTCTCTATACTGTCTTCCACGAGTCTTTCTTCCATCTCTAATATCTAGAATCTCTTCAATCTCATTTGATTGTTGTTTAGGAAACCAATTCTGCAATCTTGCTTTACTGTATTCACTAAATTTTTCTTCATGGTACTGATGTAGATCTGCAATGTTGAATATAGGTGATATACCCATGTCATCCGGTAATTCCACTTCATATGCATTTCCTGAATCAAATTTCTTTAGGATCTTACAGGGTCCAAATTTCCTCATCTTCAGCTTATTGTATGAGCCAACTAGAAATATTTCCTTCCTCAAATATACCATCACTTCATCTCCAACTTCGAACTCCTTATGTCTCCTCTTTCCATTTTCTTTCTCCTTATACTTTCAGTTCATTTCTTCCAACTGCTCCTTCACTTGAGTATGCACTTTCTTCATATGTTCTATGAATTCCTCTGCTTCTGTAGTCCTCTTATCTTCCATACTAATGTTTCTCAATTTGATATACCTATAGGATGAACTCCATTAACAATATCAAAAGGTGTCTTTCTGGTACTTCTATTCACTAAATTATTGAAGGAAAACTTTGCTTGTGCAAGGACTAAATCCCAACTTCTAGTTTTCTCTCCAACCAAACATCTCAGCAAATTCCCCAAACTCCTATTTACTGCCTTTGTCTATCCATCATTCTATGGGTGAAAAGTAGAACTAAACTTCAAATCTATCTTTAACTTCTTCCAAAGTTTCCTCCAAACATAACCAACAAACTTTACATCTCTATCTAAAACAATACTCCTAGGTAATCCATGCAATCTGACCACTTCCTTGAAAAACAAGTCTACTACGTGTACTACATCTATTGTCTTCATACAAGGTATGAAATGTTCCATTTTAGAAAATATATCCACCACCACAAATATAGAATCATTACCTCTTTGTGTCTTTGACAAACCAGGTATGAAATCCATGTTGATATCCCTACAAGGTCTCTTCAAAACTGTCAAAGGTTTATACAATCCTACATTTTGACTACTCCCTTTTGCAGCTTGACAAACTCTGTAGATCTGCACAAACTTCCTAACATCCTTATGAATTTTTGGCCAAAAGTAATTCTCACTTACCAATACTACTATTTTATCAATTCCAAAGTGTCCTAACAATCCTCCATTATGCTTTTCTTTCACCAAGTTATCCCTCATTGAACTCTGAGTTATACACAATTGATTTCCTCTAAAAAACATATCCTCTTGAATGAAATAATCCAACCACTGACTCCTATCCCCTGAAAATTGTTCCTTACAAGCTCTCCAAGGTTATGAAAAATTTGGGTCTCCTTCATACAAATTCTTCAATTCATCAAAGCCTAATACTTCCACTCTCATCTTTGTCAGTAAATTCCTTCTCCTACTTAAAGCATCAATAACTCTATTTGACTTTTCACTCCTATGCTTCAAAACAAAAGTATAACTCTGTAAGAATTCTACCCATCTCATATGTCTTTGATTCAACTTACCTTGACTATTCAAATATTGTAAAGCCTGATGATCTATATACAACACAAACTCCTTAGGAAACAAGTAATGTCTCTATTGTGCAGTTTTCACACACATGCCCCATTGAAAGTAGGGACCCTCTTTTGCTTTCGTTTTGGTGCTTTGGCCCTTTGATTTTGAGGACTTGGTTGCTTTGGCATGTGTGTATCTTGCTTGTGCAAATTTCCCTTTTGAGGAAACATTTTGAAAATTCTAAGTCTTTGAGGTAATTTCGGGTTTTTCCTTGTTTTCAAGAAAATTCCCTCTTCTTGGAATTCCTCGAACGCCTTGGAAACCCGACAGAGGCTAGTTCTACACTATTTTCAAAGATTTTAGATCCTCAAGGAATTTTTTCAGGCCTTCAGATTTCTGAATTCCTTCCCAACCTCAGATCCCCGAGCTTGTTGTCTTGTCATTGCATTTATGTTCTTGTACGAACTCTGCAGCTTGTGCTTATTGATCTCTTAGGGGAATTTGTGCTGAAGATTTATGCCATTTTTCTTGCTTTGAATTTGGAAGAGCTTAACCTCTGAATTTTGTGTGTGAATTTGGTGTTTGAGCTTTGAATTGATGGCTTTGATTATGTTTTCTTGGTGTCTTTTCATTTGCTGGAGGTTTGGATATCGTGCCAGTCACTACCCTCTTGAATTTTTCTTCATCAATGGTATGTACATAGTTCCCTTGCCTTGATTGATGAATATGAATGGTTTTATGATGTCTAGGGTGCCTCTTCAGTCTGGGTTTGGTGTACTTGGCTTTCCCTTGGTGAATTTATCATGATTTGGTGAAACAAATGAAGTGAATCAAGGTTGGGACTGTGTGTTTCAATACAGATCAAATTTCCCTTGAATGAATTCTAGGCCCGGATCCATCAATGAATGATTTGAGACAAACAACATTTGGGCCCAAGGTCCTCAAATTTGTGATCGTTCGATCAATTTGAGTAAAATCATGAGGAAATGTTGACATTCAAGTTTTCCTTCAGCTTCGGGATTTTCCTCCATTGGCAGATTTCCCCGATTTTCTATTTTCTCTTCGTTTTCCCAAAATGTGCAATGATCTGGAGTTATGGTTGCTTCATGGATTTCCATTCCCTTTGGATTTTACCAAAATTTCCTTTGTCCCTTCATTTTCCTGGAATTTGTAGACTGCTGTTATTTTCACAGATTTCCATTTTTGGCGGAATTCCCTAAAACTTTGTTGAAAATGAAGAATTGAGGGATAACATGTGTTATTAGTTAATGATTTTGCATTATATGGTCGATTTGAGTGATTTAAAGATGTATCATGCTATTTCTTAATTAATGATGTTGATTGAATGACTTTTGGATATTTATTGTGCTTTCATCGCTAAATTCCGCCTGGCTTAGAATTCCCTGAAATTCCCTTCTAGCCTAAATTCCGCGAAGGGGTGAAAATCCTGAAATTTGAAGAAAGTATACTTTAACGATATTTCAAGGGGTTGTTGATCTTTGTTTAGATTTATTTGAATGATGAATATATTATTGGTGATGGGCTAATTTTGATCCTCATGTTATAATAGATATTGATGGTGGTTTTTGCTGAGTGTAGGTTGAGTTTAACAAGGTTGTCAAGGAATCAAGGGAGGAGATTAAATCGATTGAAGGAGGGTTTAAAGTATTTATTACTCCACCATTGGCCAACCTAGAGGGGGATTTTTCTTAAGGTTCCAAATAAATTGGATCGAGATAGGGATGAAGGGACTAGTTAATGATCGATTGCATTGGGAGTTATGCTTCCCATTTATTTGGAGCCTTTTCTACCTTGCTTCTTTCATCCTTTACATGCATTGGATTGAGTTACATTAGACCCAAGCTAACCTGGATGAGTCCCAAGCATTTAATGATATTTCATGTTCTAGAAATTCGTGGGCCTACTTGTTTGTGGCCGTTTTATGATTGTAAACCCTAATTTGGCCAACATATCTTGGGGGTTTCTATAAATATGGCATTTTTCCTCATTTGTTAGGGGGGTAGTAGAAGTCACTAGAGTAGAAGAATTGGATTTAGGATCAAGCAAGGAAGTATAGCAAAAATTAGAGTTAGGAGTTAGTTCATTTTGACCAAGTGTTGTAACTTAGAACACTGGAATTGTTGTTGTTATTGGATGATTCAATACAATTGAAGACATTGTGATTTCTAGTGATCTCTTTGTGTTGATTTATACTGCATGGTTCTTATAATTCCATCTTTTGAAATTGCTCAAGGTTATCTGATATATGTTAGATTTAGAATTAGATATGATTCAATGGTGTTTATGGTTTGATGCTTGAAGTGTTTGCAGCAATCCCTGGTCCATACTTTTTGCAGCTAGCTGACTATTAGCTACTTTGCAAAGTTAGTTTGGACGTTATGTTTATTGTGCTTAGTTCAATTGTGAAGGTTTATTCATTTCAATTGCAATAGGGTTGTTTTGAATGAATTTTCACGATCTAAAAATATTTAATGCCTTAGAAGATTGCAGAGTCATCTGGGTTAAGCAGGAATTAGTTACTGAGGGATTGGTCCATTTCAAGTGTTAATCATTTTCAATGTTAATCTTAGGGTTAGTGTTAAATCTAGAAGTCTCTTGAAACCCTTATCTCTTTTTCTATTTATTTTGAATCTGGGTTAAATCTAGGATTGGAGATATCATCATATTGCTAGATCTAATAAATTTAAGATTCAGTATTTGCTTGTAGTAAGGTCCCTTTGTGATTATCAACATTTTCACATTTATCACTAAGTTGTTTATGCATTTTCAAGACCTGACATTAGAGACCTTGGGGTTATCTCTTGAGGCTTGCTGATAGAGATTTACCTTTCAAGAGATCTAGGATATTATATTCTATCTGAGTTGTTGTTGTGCAGAAAACATCATCAACAATCTCCACTTCTTCAAGGCCTAAACTATGGCATAAAACTCTTGATCATACACTGAATATCTTCTCCTATCATCAGTCAACTTCTCACTGAAATAATCCACTAGTCTCCCTTCTTGACTCAACACCACTCCAATTGCATTTCCATGTGCATCACAGTCTACTTGAAATACCTTATTAAAATATAGTAAAGCCAACACAAGCTGCTCAGTCACCTTCTATTTCAACAACTCAAAACTTCAATCTACTCTAGTTGTCCATCTAAAATCTGTCTTCTCTCCTCTCATTTTTTTGGTCATAGGACTACAAATAGAACTGAAATTCCTAATGAACTTCTGGTAGAAACTAGCCAATCCATGAAATGATCTCACCTCTCCAATGCTATCCAGTGTATGCCACTCAAAAATTTCTCTTACCTTCTTAGGATCCATCTTCAACCCATCAACAGATAACACAAATCCCAGATATACCAATTCTTCCTTCATGAAACTACACTTCTTAATGTTTATCAGTAGCTGCTCTCCTCTTAACCTCTACAAAACTTGTCTTATATGCAGAAAATGTTCTTCTCTACTCTTACTTAAAATCAATATGTCATCCAAGTAAACAATCACAAACTTACCCAAAAATTTCTTTAATACCTCATTCATCAGCCTCATAAAAGTACTCGGTGCATTTTTCAATCCAAAAGGCATCACTAACCACTCATACAATCCTTCATTTTTCTTGAATATTATTTTCCACTCATCCCCTTCTTTGATTCTAATATGATGATATCCACTCTTCAAGTCTATCTTCGTAAAGTATTTAGCTCCACTCAAACAATCCATAATGCCATCCATCCAGGGAAAAGGAAATCTATACTTCACCATGATCTTGTTTATGGATCTAGAATCTATACACATCCTCCATTCTCCATCCTTCTTAGGTGCTAGCACAATAGGTACTGCACATGTACTTAAGCTTTCTTTGATCAAAACCTTCCTCAACAACTCTTGCACTTGTCTATTCAACTCCTCATTCTCTGTAGGTTTCATTCGGTGTGCTGCTTTATTAGGTAAACTAGCTCCACAAATTAGATCCATATAATGACTAATGCTCCTCACAAGTGGTAATCCATCAGGTACATTATCTGAAATGATCTCTTCATACTTTGTCAGCAACTCCTTTATCTCTTCTAGTTGTTTTTCTACATGCTTCAAGTCTTCAGCCTTCTTAGGAACCAAGGCATAGCACATGTTCCCATGTCTCAATCCATCTAGGAATCTCCTTCCATCAACCAAACAAACTCTAGCACTCATACAAACCTCAACTTTAGGAACATCTTCCAAGGGTAACACAGTCTACTTCATCCCATTAGCAACTAATGGTATATGCATTCATCTTTCCATCATGAATAGCTTGTCTATCATATTGCTAAGGTCTTCCCAACAAAATATGGCATACCTCCATAGGCATGATATCACACAAAACTTCATCATGATAATCTCCTATCTAAAATTTCACCAAACATTGTTCACTTACCAGTATCTTATGCTCATCTTGAATCCATGCTATCTAATAGAATTTCGGGTGTTTCAAACTTTCCAACTTCAATTTGGTCACCATTTCTTTAGAAACCATGTTCTCATAACTTCCACTGCCAACAATTACTCTACAACATTTACTAGCTACCTTGCATCTAGTTTGAAACAAATCCTTTCTCTGCAATGGTTCCTGCTCCACCTCACTTTGATATAATACTCTTCTATTCACCAACACTTCTCCATCTTCTAGTTTATTAGATGATCTGGCATAATCTTCCTCAACAAAGGTTGTTCTATTTTTCTCTGTCTTTCTTCTTGTCTCTCCCTGATTACATTCAAATTCTCTAAGTCCTTCACCACACTTGAAAAAAGTTCCCCTGAAAATATTTTCTCCTTATCATCCTTTCTATAACCTTCATTCTAGTAACCACCATATCCTCCTCGCCTATAAAATTTTCCATCACCTCTATGGTAAGAATTATCATTCTTATTGACTTCTTTATCTTTATTCTGATCTAAAAAAGGTCCTCTTTGAAATCTTCCTCCTCTTCATCTCTATCTCTGCTCATGTATTTTATTTAGCTTCTCTTCTACTTTTAGGGCACATTAATATGCTTCTTCCACACTCTACAACTTAATCAAACTGATCTCATCCTGTATAGATGACCTCAAGCCATTCACATATCTGGCTACTTGCTCAATCTCATCCTCTAAATGTCTAGATCTAATATTCAACTTATAGAACTCTTCAGTATACTATGTCACACTTGACTCCTTCTGCTTCAAATTTTGCAACTTTTAGAACAAACTGATTTGATAATCCATAGGCATAAACTTTGTCTTCAACTTATTCACCATCCAATCCTATGATTTCATCTTCTCCTTTCCTCTTCTTTTCCTATCTATCTGCAAATGTTCCCACCAAATGGATGCATGTCCTTTCAAATTTGTACAATAAAATTTCACCTTCTTGTCTCTAGTGGTACCCTTCAAAATCAAAATACTTTTCCATCTCTGTAATCCAATCAAGCAATTCTTCTTAATCTGACTTACCATTATAATCTGGTGGATTGAAATGTGGTTTTGTATTCGCTCTAGTTAGGGCTCTTATGAATGACTCTTCTCCTTGATCTAGGCCAGGTTTCTCTTCTCTTCCTCTTTCTTCCTGTACTTCTACCTCTTCATCACTCACATCATCAACTGGTCGACCTCTCCTCTGGGCCATTTCAACTACATCTAATTTGGCAACAATTCCTCTCAACATCTCCATTAAATTTGGGTTTTCATTTCCATGCGCTCCATTTCCTCTAACATTTCTTCTTCCTGCCATCTTTACACAAGTCCTCTATAGCTGCAGGTCAAATCATCAATCCACCACTCCACAAAAATATTCAACAAGACTCTGTGAATTCTAGTGGTCTCTCAAGGATCAAATCTCACTTTGATACCAATCTGGTGCAACCACGGTAGGAGGGTAAGGAACTATCTAGACCATGCAGCAAGAGTAACACAATGAAAGGAACACAAAATATGGAGGAAAATGCATATGCAAATATTCTCATTAACATAAATCTTAGTTACAATCAGATGGCAACATCTAGGCTTATAGATTCATCTCACAGGCCTTATATATCATGTTCAAAATTACAACATTCCAATATGCTCCTATATGCGAGCTAAAACCTTATGAATCTAATCTAGGACTTATCTACTTATTATTCGCTTATTTTCCTAATGATCTATTACAATCTTTATATCACATTCGTAGGTCTAGAAACATCCGCTTTGGCCAAACATTATTACAATCTCCAAGGAAATAAAATGTAACATGTGCATAAATAGGTCAGCCTCAAATTTGAATTACTCCTCGGTGAGTGCATAGGATGAAGTGTGGACCTATAGTTAAGGTCGAGGACCCTCCATGAAACATTTAAAATTACACCATTAAGATCCACAAGTTATGGGAATGATCCACCAGCGATCAAATTAGCCGCTAACTTTGAAAATTATTCTGGTGTCAGTTCAAGAAACTGCCATAAAATCTGAAAGCGATAACTTTCTAGAAAAAAATACAATCGTGCTCAAATCTCGGAATAAGGAAAATGAACATGTCCATGATGTACACAAAGATCGACAAGATCAGGTGAGAAAACATGATGAGTCCACCAACATGAACTAAGAAAAGAACTGAAAAAGAGCAAAAACTGAAAGGAAAATTTTTTTGGTTGATGCAAGATTGACAAGAACCAAGGATGCTCCTGCATCAAATCTCCAACCTTTGCACCATGATCATGCATTATTTTTCCATCATCTCAACTTTAAAACACAACCATTCGATAAATGGTTATTTAAATCTCCATCATTGATCTATCATATCACTCTATTGAAGAGACACATACAATGGTCCCACTGATGTCCAATTGTCCTCCATGTCATTACCACCTAATTCACAATAATGATGTGAATTAGCATATTGAGAAATTTCTCTTCACCACAATCCACCATCATCGTTCGATCAACATTGATCAATCTCCACTGTTTCCCACTAGCCCCGTGGGATTTATCTGAGACCTGCCACAAACTTCAGTGAGGTCTGTGGGCACCGTTAGATTTTCTTGGTCACAACCATTGATCATACACCATTATTGATGGCCTTGATACAATCATCCATTGGAACCTATCATTGTGACATCACGTTCCACTAACTACATCTTCTACCGTTGTAGGTCCCACCATGCATATTGTGAGCATCGTCAATCTTCAACATTCGATTACCATTGTTCCCCACTAATCCCATGGGTCTTGATTGGGCCCCACTAAAATCTCAGAGGGGTATGAGGGCACCGTCTGATCTTGCAGCCTCAACCACAACTGTCGATCATGCTAGAGACAAATATTTCACTCAAGACTTAGGAAACATTGTAGTTAATAATTTTTGAGCTGGTGATAGCTAGGTGAAAGGGGTCGGTCACCCTCACAACTTCAATGACATAACTTATTACTTATGTGGCCTGAAACCTGCAATACCAAGTCACTGACAAAATATAAACTATTTGAACATTGTGATTGTAAAATCCTACACATGTAGGTTTTAACTGATAAACCCTAGACCATAGCATGAAAAAATCAATGTTGACATCTCCATTGACATCAAGACCTGCAAATACCTTTCTAGAAAGCTCTCGAGAAACCCAGTTCTAATCTACCATCTAATTTTCCATTAGATCCACTACTCTCACACTCATCCTCTATCACTATGCCAATAATCTCCCTTGCATGATTTTCACTTTTGACATTAATGACAACTATATGCCAACACTTGTATTCTCCCATGAATGTAGGTGTGAAATCTAAGGAACCCCAATTGTCTTCCAATAGCTTTGTGACTTCCTCAATACACTTTTTTTTGTATTTCTCTTGCACAAGTTCCACTTGTATAGTTGGTGTCAATGTTTTCAAATGATTTTCCTTGTTTTTCTCAATGTTCAAACAATTTTTTGGTTCATGGTCAGCCTTGATTGTATACAATTTTTTGTTATAGACATAATTCATTTTTCGATGAAGGGTAGAAGGCACCCCATGCATCTCATGAATCCATGGTCTTCCTAGAAGGAGGTTTTATGAAATATAATGAGGTATAACATGGATTGAGGTTTGTAACATAAAATTTTCAACTGTAACAGGTAATGTGATCACTCCAATCGATTATTTTCCTACATTGTTAAATCCTTGAATCAATAAGGAATCAGGTTCAATTCTTGATTTATCTATGCAAAGCTTATCCAAAAGGGTTACACTACACACATTAAGAGTTGATCCATTATCGAAAAGGGTTCAATTTATCCCTATCCTATTGAAGATAGCTATTATCATGAAAGATTCTTTTTTTTTTTGCACTTCCAAAGGAGGTAGCTCACTTTGGGAGAAAACAATGTTCACATTCATTCCTTGAATTAGGGATGCTATGTCATTCAGTTGCACATTACGAGGGATAGGACCTTGTTGTAAAGCTCTTTGACTCATGTTATGATAATGAGGGGAGGCTTGAATAAGATCCCATAAGGATATCTTAGCAGGAGTATTTTTTAGTTGTTCAATAAGATTATACTCATTTCCATTATGTAAATTCAAACAAGGAGCACTACGAAAGATAGGTTGAGGTAATGAGAGGGATATTGGAGTTGTTTTTCTTGGTTGCAGATTTTTTCTAGTGTTATATATGAGAAATGGTATTGTAACTCGGTTGTTGTGACATATTATACTTAGGTGGTTCAAGGATGAGAATGGGTTTTTTTTGAGTTTGTGGTTGGTTTTAGGGTGGGTAAAGGATAAGTTTAGATGCATGAGAGTACTTCACAGGATATCTAATGTGCATAACCTTAGAATATTTATCCTTATTTTCATGATCTCCTAGTGAAGGAGAGTCTAATGTCACTTCAGCATCTTCATCTAAGGAAACCATATAACTATTGTCAATGTTGTCATTTTCTTGCATCATGATTTCTTCCCTAGTAGGAGAGTTTTTAGGAGAGCAGAAAACTAGATGTTCATGACATTCAAAGGTTGGTTCCTCTAAAATAACTTCATCACAAGTAGGGGAGTCATCTATTGTTGGATTTTCTCACTTATCAATGATGATATCCTATTTTTCAATAATGTTTTCCTTACTAGGAGAAGAGAAACAAATAAGACTCTCATAACTCTCATTGATTTGGTCTTCTAACAACAAAATATCTTTTTCAAAAATAGGAGATATATTAGGAGTAGACCAAATTTGATTATCATGATTGTTGATTGTATTCTCTTTCACTAAATAAGGGGGAGAGATGAAATTTTTCTTGGCATGCTTAGAAAGATATGATACTAACACTGTGTGTCCAAAAATGAAAAGTACTTCTAACCATCTTATGCAATACTTGAAGAATGTAAACAATGTATGTCCAAAGATAAAAATTACTTTAAACCAGTTTATGTAAAGCTTCAAGAGTGCAAACAATTTGTATCCAAAAATGAAAATAACTTTTATCAAACTTATTCAAAACTTCATGAATGTAAGAATTTTATATGCAAAAGTGAACAGTACTTTTATCCATATTATGCAAAGTTCTAGAAATGTAAACATTTTCAGATCTAATTCTTTTTGCTACTGAAATGATTTTGGAATGATTCAAAAATGATTACACTACATCAATGATTTTGATCTAGATGTATAAAACATAAGTTCCTGAAACTTTCCAGACTGGTACTATAGGTTACTAGCAAGCCTAGGAAGTACAAAAATTCACTAGAAAGCTCAAAAAAGTTGGTTTTGTAGGTCTCTGAGGACTCATTCACTTAGATGGTCATATCAGTCCCACTTAGGATTTTAGACAGTTTTAGATAGTGAAAATTAGAGAGCACAAAATACCTAAAAATCTAGAAAAAAGACCTGTTCAAGGACTAAATTACCCAAGTGGGTGAATGAGTCCTAGATTAGGGTTTTTAAACCAGATTCAGTAAATTTTGAGTTAATGTTAAGGTTTCTCGGTTGTATGCTCAAATGACTGTTTGCAAGTATAGTTTTCCAATGAAACAGAATGATGTAAGATACAAAAATACAACCTATATGCACTTTTCACTAATGCAAGATTTAGAAGCCCTAAATTTAATTCAACTAATGCAAATCTAATGCAAAGTTAATACAATCTAGATCTAGGGCTACAATGTTATCCAAATTATAAGTTTAAGGGTCCAAAGGTCAGGTTCACCAAAATGAACTAAAGGAAATAGGGTTTCCACCTCTTAGGAGATGGAACTAAACCTATTTCACACTTTAGCTCATTAGGAAACCAAGATCCATCAACCAAGTGACTCAATTGAGAGGACTAGAGGTTTCCTTATGTGATTAGATGGGGGTTCACTATTAAATGAACCTTCAAAGGAGAAATGCAAACACTTATGCACAAAACCCTAGAAACTTGAAAGCATGAAATAAGATTGATAAATAGAATCTAACAAAAAAGTACCTAAAGGATTGGAGAGGCCAGAACAAGATCTATAAAGCTTGCAAATTGTTGTTTCAAGTTGCACCAAGATTGATATGTCTTGTTGGGTGATCTAGTCCCACTCTAGGGATTTCAAGGCAAGATATGAGATTCTCTAAGAATTGATCAGGATATACTGAATGGTTATCAAAAACTATAATGGGACTAATACGTCAAGTTATGTGTATGAGTCCTGCTATAGGATTTTTTCAATAGCTTTCTAAATCTTCTAAACAAATATACGAAACTATTGAAATGATATATCAGGGACTAAATTTCTAGGTTGGGTAAATGAGTCTTGTTCATATAAATCTTCAAAACACACATCACAAGAGAGAGATACATTTTGTTTTGTTAGTGGATGGGGGGTCTACCTCAGTTAGACCCCATTTGAGTAATTAAACTTTGAAATGAATTGAAATAACATGAAGGAATGATGATTGTACAAATGAATGTAACAACTCACCAAACCTTGTTGAATCCTTGGAGTGTAGATCTACAACTTTTATGATTTGGCTTCAATGAATGTAGATCTTGATCATGAAACTTAATATGGCTTTGAATACTTGAATTTGGATAAAAAATGCTACATAAACATGTTAGCTCACACACATTATGCATGAAGACCTTGACATGATGCTTGACTCTTGAATTGATGCTCTAAAATGATTGATAATCAACTCTTGAGTGATCTTGAATGATCTTGAATTCTTGAAAATATCTCTTGAAATATCTAGGTCTAGGTGAAACTCTTTTGGTTGAAGATTCTTAGTGAAATAATAATTTAAAACCTTAGTTATATAGGCATTCCATCTAATTTACTGTTTATTAGATCCCAAATTCCAACATTCATAAAATTTGAATTGAAAACCCTGATTTCCTACTTAAAACCCTAAAAATTCCCCAAATGGGACTCATACGCCCAAATTGGCGTATGTGTCCCACCTAGGGGGACTCATATTCCCAAGGTGGCATATGGGCCCCACCCTAGATTTTTTGGGGTGAGAGAATGTCAAGGGATTGAATTATGAAATGTATTTATTGAATTTGTCAAGATTTTAGTTGAAATAAGCCTTGGGATACATAATAAAGGCTATTAAGGGCCTATTAATGATGATTTGAAGGTAATCAATGTAAGAGGGCCCAAAAAATAGTGTGAAGATGTAAATAAATACACTTTACGACACTAAATTAAGGTAAAATTAGGTCCATTTAGTTTGAAAGGTCCCTAAACATAATGTGAATGTGTAAAACACATTACAACACTAAATAAAGGTGACATTAGGCTCATTTTAATTATTCCCAAATTAAGTAAGGAAAAGGGATACTTTTTCCGTTACTACAAGGTGAAACTATAGTATGTACCTACAAAGGATCAAATTTTTGACATATTTACTAAGGTTCTTCCTAAGGATAGTTTTGAGTATCTTTGAGAGAAATTGGAGTTATTACACTCCTTCGTTGAACTAGATGCATATGGAGATGCATCAGTCTAGTGGATCTATGGATCCATAGCTTGTTTTGGACTAATGTTCATTGCTACCTCTCAAGGGGAGTAGGTAGTTTCATGTGTTGTCATTGAGTTGTTGAATTGATTGGGTATACTCCTAAGGGGGAGTATTCATAGAAGGTATGTTGCTTCAGTTTCAAAGGGGGAGAATAATGCAAAAAATTTATCCTATGCCATTGATGTCAAAGGGGGAGAAAGTATCATGTGAAAAAATTGTAAGGTATCAATGGAGAATGTTTTTTATATTGTCAAATCATTTAGGGGGGAAAATAAAATATGTTCAAAACTATTGTGTTGTCTTTGATGTTTTTTTACATCATATGTTGCCATCAATGACAAAGGGGAGATTGATTTCAACATTAATTATATTGATTGGTGTTGTCATTGATGTCAATTATGTGTTAAGGAAGTTGTTGCATGATGAAAATGTCGAGGATATTGAGAAAATTATGGAAAAGAGGAAAACAGGTTGTTGCAAGTTGTGCATGTGTAGTTGAGATATTGAAGAAGTGTTGTGAGCACATGGAGCTATATTTTGTTACAATGTTTGGAGATGAGTTGGAATAGTAATGATTTGAGATGATGTCTCTTGTACTTGATTTCCAAGTGCTTTTGAGAAAATTTGATAAATAGATAAAATAGTATTGTGCAAGTGTTTAGAATGTGTTCTAGATCATGCTCTACATTTATTTTGTATTGATGTTATGCCTATGCATATTTAGTATGTTGTTTGAGGTTTTTAGAGGTTGCTATATTCAGAATTTTGGGTTCTAGGTTGTTGGTGAAATGAATTTGTGCTCACCAATATGTGAATTGGTTTTACAATGTTGTATAAAGGTGTTGGGGAGAAATGTATTTTCTCCACATTTCTCTACAGTTTCATTTTAGGACTTGTGGTTTTGAAGGAGAGTTAATGGTGTTGTTCTCTTTCTTGTTTCAAGAGGATTCATGGTTAGGTGTATCAGAAACTTCATAATTATGTACTTAATGTTTAATGTGTTTTCACGGGTAATAACTGACCTGGTAGACAATACATCCATAAATGTTCAAGTTTTAATGGATGTGTAGCATGACATGTAAGACTAAATTTTGGATCTCGCTTAAGTGTTGTTTTGGTCCCCTTTCATTCCTATCCACTGTGGGAATATTTAGGTGTCGACCTAATTTGAATTTGTAAATACAACTAATAGAATTTTGAACTTGGAGAAGATGCTTAAGGTTGAGGTTGATATAAATAAGAGTAGAGTTGTTGAGACTTGGGAAAAAGAATCAAGAGAGAAGCAAGATAGATTCAAGATCAATGCAAGTGATATGTGATGTAAATTTTAGAAGAGCAATGTGAACTTCAAAGTATGGGATTCCTAAATGTAGTGAGTTGAAGGTGTCTGAAATCTTTCATGCTATACTATGAAAGTGTTGGAGCATTGTGGTGGATTCCTTGTTGCATTGAGAAAGTGTTCTCTATGTAACATTCTTTCTTCTATCTTCTTGTATTTCTTTTTGTGGTAGTGAGCCTTGGCTGTGACCCTTTTTGGATAGTGTGTCCTATTCTGGTAGTGAGCCCTTTTGTACTAGTTTTGAAATTACTTATATTATGAGCTAATCCTCACCGTGGCTTTTCCTTCATTGGGTTTTCCACGTATATCTGGTGTTCTCTTGTGTATGGTGTTGTTATTTCAGTTTTTGTTATCTGCATTTCATGATTAATCACATTAATAGAATAAGGGTTTATTAAATGCATGTGGATCTAATTACTATTGAGGGTTTTGATTTTTTGATTAGATACAACTTGTTCACCCCCCCTCTCAGTTGTCTTGTTCATTGAACATTGAAATATAACATTATGTTGTCAAAGTGAGAGCACATATCAAACTAATCAATTGGGAAAATATAATTTCTAGTGTAACAAGGAGTCTAGCATGGAATAATTGATTTTATTTTATGTTTTAATTTTCTTTTTTATGCCTAAATTGAGTTTTTATTTTTATTTTTTGTTGTTCACTTTAGTATTTAAAATTTTTCACTTCAAGCACAAAATTCATTCACACAGAATAGATTCAAAGAAATTTTAGGAATTAAGGATTAAAGATACCACCATACTTGTGCCAAGATAGAAGATTGGAGTGGACTTAGTGATATATTGGGGATCGAGGATCAATGATATTACCTAACCTATGTTAATATGGAAGACTTAACTCATGGATATGTTAGGGATGAGGGATCAAAGTTATCACCTAACCTATACCATGATGAAAGAGTAGGAAAAACTCAAGGAAATGTTAGGGATCAAGGATTAGAGATACTTCTAAAGTCCCATCAAAGTAGAAGGGAATGAGAAAACCCAATACTTAGAACTAGAAGTTTGTAAGGCCTTTAAGGCTAACTATTGAGTAATGTGTCAATTTCAAATTTGGGACTTGACACCAATTTAGGTTTAGGCCAACTAATTTATCTCTAGGTGTCACATTTCAATTTCATTGCTTGCATTTAATAATGTTGAGTTACTTGAAATATTTCAAAAATGGAATCTATCATTTAGTATTTAAGGATTTGAGAAATGCAATCATATATTTGAAAAGTCTATATCTTGCAATTTTATGATTTAAGAGAATTATTTCATAATGACAAGAACTTGGTTGAGATAGGGATGCTTATCCAGATGACAAATGGAAAGCAAGAATGGAATCTAGAATCTCACACACCATAGTAGACCATGACATCTACATTTGTCTGTAATCGATAAATATCATTCTTGCTTGTATGGATTGAATTTTGGTTAAATAAGTGATCTTGTGAAATAAATGAATCTAATGCATCCTTGTATTACCCTATCTATCTCAAAGTTGATATAAATTGGTATTAGAAATGAATTTGAACATATACAATTATCATAAGGAAATGATTGTATTATTTGTTCTTTTTAACAAACTTGAAAATAGGATTTTGATAAAAAGAAATGGAAAAAAAAAACTAATATCTATTCTTGTGAATCCCTATATAGAATATATATATATATGTGTGTGTGTGTGTGTGTGTGTGTGTGTGGGTGAAACCATATATATGTATATAAGTATACATATATAGAACAATGTATTACCATGGGTTTTAAATAATCAGTTCTTGCTTTAGTTTGTAACACTTGTATTGGGAAATACCAAAAAAAGCTCAAAAATAGAGGGAAAGTGGGTAGCTGAGTGAAAGGGATATGGAAAAAGGAATTAAGACCACTATCTCCAAAGATATCAAAGAAAATATTCTTGGTTAGAGGGGGAAAATTGAGGAGAAAATTTAGTAAAAAGCAAGAGGATATTAAGGAAAAATCAACAGAGGAAAGGGGGAAAAAAATAATGGAAAGTTGTTGCTAATTTGAATAGAAGAAAATGACCATCAATCACATCTATAGAAAGGTATTCTCGAACCTATATTAGATGTTTGTTTTTGAGTCAAATTTTTATTCATTCTTATGTTATTTTTAGAAGATATCATGTAATTCTTGTGCTCTTATCATGCATAATCGTGGCTCTGTATTAGTATTTCGGTCATTTTTTAGTTGACCCCATATTTATTTGTGTTATCTATGTTTTCGGCTGAGCCACCATTTTTAGCTTTGTTATTTGGGATACCCAACATGCAAAGGTATAGGGTTGAACACCCGTGATGGGTTCCCATCCGCATGCAACATTATCCTTTGTAGCCATGGTCGTTCGACCCGACCTTTTTTGTTGCATTTCATTTATTAGGATAACCCTATCTTGTACATGCTATGTGTTTGGAGGGACAACGTATGAAATTCAAATTATTCCCTATGAATCATTATATGGCCAAATGGAAGTCACCGTTTGATGACTACTATTTCATTAGCACTTTGTGAGCGTCTAACTATTGCTAACGGAACGATTTATATCAGTTTATTACATTTTCTATCAATGAATGACATGCATCATTTAATAATGTATTATGTTTATCACACACACGATATGATGAGGTTTATGTGGTGATTCGAGCCATGCTATAAGCATAGCCAAATGATGTACTCATAATCCCCTTGTATTCTAGAATCTATCAAACAATATCACTTTACTCTATTAAATAGAGTATGAATGATGCTATCGTTCAAAGGATAACCCTCTATTGAATGTTGTTAATGTTCCATACATGACAATAATGCATGATGTTATTCTGTGTCGCTAATGTTTGGGCCATCTTAGGCTGCAGTTTATCTGAATGATTTGAATCATCTCTCTCATACAAAGTATCTACATGTATATGTATATATATACATGTACGCTTTCATTTTAATCCATTGTTTAAATTGGAATAGAAGGATGATCATACCTTGTTTCTTATAGATAAAAGGTTCCTTCACCATATGGTCAACTGAACCATAACATAGAAGATAATGGGTAAACGAAGGTACTTAATGATAATTGATATCATGTTATCGATTACACAATAACATGATTATCAACACCTTTATGTGAAATATTATTACTATTAGAATAGAGCAACCAACATTATAGTTTTTTTATTTTTAATTTAATAATAAGGTGGAAAAATAAAAACTAAATAATATGTGAACATATTTTGGTTGGAAATAGAATAAATACAAAACCTTACATTGTCTCAGACAGAAGGATACTTTTATTTTTTTGAATCTATTTTATTTCAGTGGAATTGATTATTCTTGATCTTGTAAATTATCCATGTCCAATTTTGAATTGATTTATGATCCATATGACACAAGTGATTGTTGTTTTAATGATTCCTTTTGTATCTTAATTGAGAATAGTGGTTATTAAAAGATCAAATGGAACAGCTGAATTAAGTTGATACTTTTTCTAAATATGGAAACTTGTATGGAAGGAAGATTTTTCTTTTAATATTTAAAATGTATACATATATTCCAAACCATGTTTCTTTTTAATCATATATGTGTGCATGCATAAATGATTCATTTATGCACATGCACATACATGTGGTATACCTTCTAATTTCATCTTGAATTACTCATTGATTAATATTGTTTAACTTTGTTTGCAAAGGAAAGAACTGTAGATATGGAATAGTGTTGAATTACAGTACAAATCTTAGTGGAAAGATAGTTGTATGATGAATAGATGAATGGTTATACCGGATTTTAGATGGAATATTTGTTGATGATATTGAACTAGAATGATACAAGAGTACTAAGATAGAGTATAGCACATTGGAATTATGATGCTAGTAGATGGTCTAGAAGGGAGGGATACTCCTTATTTATGGAAATATTTTCTTTTGGGAATGGGTACTAGAGAGTGTATATTTGCTTTTCCAAATCTAATTTGAGTTGCATTTTATGCAGCATGATTTTGGCCAACCTTTGCAATAATTTTTATTTGGAACAAACTATTTATTATTTTTCCTCTCTCTGTTATATCTTTATATACCTAACATGGAACTTGCATGTTCTAACAATAGATAGAAATGCATGTAGTTAGGCATGCATAGATTCCACCTTGCAAATTGTATCTCTTGCTAAGTGTTCCACGCAAGGTCAGGTATTCTTCGATGGACTAAATAATTCTAAGGAAGCAATATTTCTTCGTAGTTGGTTGGAAAAGCACCTAAATGATGTTCTCGTACACCAATGGAGGAGAGTTGTCAAAAAAAATTATATTGGAACTCTATTTATGTACTTGTATCATTGATGTAATTAATGTGTTGACTTTGAGGCATTTGAATGCCAAGTCAAACTTTGTAAATTTACTATTGACATTTGGAAATGAATATATATTTAGATTTATTTATTTTTATTTAAGGAAATGAAATTTCTAAATGGAAATAGCTATGGGATTTATGTCATAAATTTTATATTCATAATGTAATTTATTAAAATATTTTGGAAATATTATTTGGGCATGTTACATTTGGTATCGGATACAGGTTTAGCTCTAGGCCTATGAACCCATGATGGTTTAATTAGGGAATAGTAGACTCTTAACTAGATTTGAGTTACCTAGAGAATAACCCAATATGAATTGGTTTCAGGAAATGAGAAGTTCCAAGTCGAGAAGAAAGAATGGAAAAACCATTAGGGCTTTGAAGAAGCTAGTCATTATCGAAGAAAACCACAAACCTAAGAACCAACCCGAGATTCTTGATGATGAAACTCTAGCACACGCCCTCACACATCTCAAGTTGGAGAGAGACAAAAAGATTGAGGATTCCAAATGAACTCCTAAGACTAAGAAACCCTTTGTATTTAGAGACTGGCCAATAGGATGTGGACCTAATGTGCCTTTATTGACCAAGGAGGAGAAGGAGTTCTTGTACGCAGATCCTACCTTACCCAAGATGGATGATGTAAATTTAGATGAGGATCGATAGGAATTCCCTCTTTCCGATAATGAGGGAACTGCTTAGCATGAGAAAAACTTTTGTAAATAAGGATTAGTGTAAATCTATATTTAATATAAATAAAGAAAGTATTTTTTGTTGTTCAAGGACACAAAACTTAAAGACTTGTCCTGATGTGAATGGATGTGTATATCTCTTTTAGATTGCATGTTGTGTGCATAACATTGTGTAGATGTAATTGTTTAAATGTATAACCTTGTGTTAAGATACACTAAAACACATGTTCCATAGGTTGAATGTGAGTCATCATGCTGACCAACAAATAAGAAGCGGATAGTAGTGGACGGGATAATGGACCAAGCAAGAGGCTAGACAAAATCTAGGAACTCTTGAACTGGCAAGAATCCTGAATGGACCATTTGGAACAAGAGGTTTTAGGGTTGCGGGAAGATGAAATCCCCAAGAATGAGGTACCTGACCAAGGAGAAAAGGTTCAGGGATATTGTGATCAGGGTCAGATTGAGGAAGAATTGGGGAAATATCTTAAAAAGGTAGCACCACCAAAATTCGATGGAAATTCCATCAGAGATGGAGTCGAGGTTGAGTTCTGAATTGATTTTTGTGTAACCCAGAATATTGTTGGGCACACATGTAGTAAAAGGACTTGAGGACCAACTTAGATTCGATGCCAACGTGTAATACATGTTGTGGCTTGGTGGGACAATGAGAAGGTAGAGAGGAGACTTTAGCTAGAGGAGATCACTTGGGATTTTTTCCTCCAATATTTTAGGAAGAGGTGGCCGCTACCACTACTTTTCTTTGACAAAAAGATGACTAAATTTCAAAATTTGGTAGAGAGTGGCTTGACTATTGTTTAGTACTGGGAGAATTTTATCAATTTTCTCAAGTATGTGCCACAATACCAATCCGATAAGTTTTTCTAGATTTGAGATTTTATACTAGTATTGAGGCTCCATATTGGAGGTAAGGTGGACCTTCACAATCCCCTTACAATGGCAGAAGCTTTTGAGAAGGCCACTAAGAAAGAATAGAAGTTGCAAGAGTTGTCCAATCTTTTCAAGGGTTCAGACTTTAAGCCTAAATTCAAAAACATAAAGTTTCAAAATGGTGATGAAATGAAGGGAAATAAGTCCCATCAAATTATAAATTTTAAAGTAGAAAGTGATCCTCTAGAAAAGGAAGAAGGCAACCAAGGAAAAAGGAATATATGGGCTAATAGGGTAAATGACAAATTTGATAGTAATCAAAGGTACTCAAAAGAGGATAGGACTAGAGGTCAAAAAGGACCACATGATGGATGTTACACTTTTTGGGGAGACCATTATGCATGTAATTTCCCTTAGAAGTGAAAATTATGGAAGGAAGGAAACTAGTAGCAGACCCCACAACACAAGATTCATGCGACAATGGATAACATGCAAGAAAAGTAGCAGGACTCTTTGATAAAATTAACGGGTAAGCTCTATGGTTGAACCATTTATATTTTAATAGATAATGGAGCCATTGAGTGTTTATAGATCCTAGAATGATTTCTAAGCTACCCATTAGACCTATATATTTGGAAAACTCATGGTTAGTTTAGTATGCAAATCAAGTAGAGTGGGAAGTAGATTCATGTTTCTTTTGCAACGAGTTAGAACTCCCCAAATTTCTGACCCAAGTTGACCTTTACATTGCACCTCTAGGATCCTATGATGTAATCTTGGGAATCAACTGGTTAACTAAGCACAAAGCCATTGTACAATATGAAGATAAGATGGTGAGTTTTTTGGATGACTATGGATACCTGGTTGAGATTCATGGGATACAAAGACCCCTAGAGCTTAGGAAAATATTATCTATGTAGCTCAAGAGTTCTCAGAGGAAGGGTTGTGTCATATATATTATGCATGTTAGTGAACCTGACAATGAGAAACCATACCTAGATGATTATCCAATCCTTAGGGAATTCCAAGATGTTTTTCCATAAGATCTCACTTAGATGCCTCCAAATCGAGAATTTGATTTCTCCTTTGATCTAGTACCAAGAGATGAGCCTCAGTCTAAGGCCTTGTATAGGATGACCACCATTGAGCTTTGTGAATTGAAAGCCCAATTACATGAGCTATTGCATAAAGGGATTATTGGACCTAGTGTGTCACTGTGGGGAGCATCAATTATCTTTGTGAAAAATAAGGATGGAACCTTGCATCTGTGTATTGATTATCAGTTGTTCAACAAGCTGACCATAAAGAATCAATATCCTATCCTCAGGATCAACGAATTATTTCATCAAATGAAAGGAGTGTTAGTATTCTCAAAAATAGATCTCAAATTTGGTTATCATCAGTTGAGAAGAAAGGAAGAAGATACTCCAAAGACTGCTTTCCAAACTCGGTATGGGTATTATGAGTTCACTGCTATACCATTTGGATTGACCAATGCAGCCACAACTTTCATGAATCTTATGAACAGTGTGTTCTAGGACTATTTGGATGAATTTTTCATAATATTTATTGATAAAATTATGGTTTACTCCAAGTATATTGAGGAGCATGACCAAAACTTGAGGATAGTCTTACAACATCTGAGGGAGAAGAATCTTTTTAGAAAGCTAACCAAGTGCTCATTTTATTAGTACAAGGTGCACTACATCAGTCACATTATATTAGTTGAGGGAGTCTTTATGGATCCCAAAAAGATAAAAGCAACCATTGAGTGGCCAATGCCACTGAGTGTGATGGAGATGTGAAGCTTCATGGGCCTTGTAGGGTATTATAGGAAATATGTGTAAGGGTCTTCACAAATTTCAGCACCAATAACTTCACTTGAAAGGAAAGGAAAAAGGTTTGAGTGGACCGAGAAGTGTGAAAAATCCTTCCAACTCTTGAAGGGGAAGCTCATGATAGCCCCATTTCTAACTATACCCAATCCCAATGGTCCATTCTCAGTGATCATAGATGCTTCAGGAGATGGTGTAGGGGAAGTGTCAATGCAAGATGGGCAAGTGGTGGCATAAAAATCAAGAAATTTGAAGTAGCAAGAAGTGAAATATGCACCACATAATCTGAAATTAGTAGCTATAGTGCATTCCTTATACATGTGGAGACATTATCTCTTGGAAAAGTCATTTGAGCTCAAAATAGATCACTTGGGATTGAGATACATATTCATTTACTGAATTACCTCAATGCTCGATAGAGGAGGTAGTTAGAATTCCTTAGCGAGTACAACTTCAAAATTAAGTATATAAAAGGAAAGGAAAATTTAGAGTGGCAGATGCTCTTAGTAGAATAAGACATCTAGTAGCCATGACCTCGATGAGATCTAATTTGAGGCAGCAGGTGATGCAACACTTGCAAGGAGATGAGCATTATGAGAGGGTGAAAAAGGCTTTAAAGGAGAATCCGTCAGACCATGGATTCAATGGGTATGAGTTTGAGTTAGATGGAATATTAGGGTATCAATGAAGAATGTATATTCTATATTTTGGAGAGCTTAGGAAGATATTCTTAGAAGAATTCCATGATGCACCATATTCAGGACACCCCATAGTTACAAAGATGATTGTAGAATTGAAACCTTTTATTGTTATCCAAAGCTCAGGAAAGATGTAGTGGAATATTTAGTCATGTGCTTGGAGTGTCAGCAAGTTAAGGCTAAGCACATGCATCTAGTAGGGATTCTTTATCCTCATGAATATACCTAAGTACAAATGGCAAGTGATTAGCATGGACTTTTTATAGTGGTTACCTTTAAGTAAGAACACACATGATGTCATTCTAGTAGTAATAGATATGTTGAGTAAAGTGGCACATTTTATTCTAAGGAATCTTAAGGATAGATCATTGAGCTTGGCCAATAAATTTTTCCAAGAGATCTTCTACTTACATGGAGTGCTAGAGACCATTATATCTGATAGAGATACATGTGTTGCAAGAATGGAAAAAATAAAGGTGTTGTCATTGATGTCAACTAGTCAATTAGTCATCAACTGATTATTGTTGTCATTAGTGTCATTGATATAGGTTATTGGTTGTATATGTTGAGGATATTGAGAAAATTGTAATGAAGAATTGTTGCAGATGTTTAGTGGTTCCTCCAAGTTTTTCTTTGTATTTTCCCCTAAGTTTTTATGGTTCAGATAAGTTGATCATGGTTGTTGGAAGCTGCTATATCATGATTTTTGTTTTTTCAATATACAATGCAAGTTATGTTCACCAGCTATGAATTGTGGTTTTTTGAGTTTCTGGTTGAGGTCCAAGAGAAATGTTGGTCTAGATTTCTCTTTGATGAAGTCTTATGACTTGCGGTTCTAGAGTTGATTTGTTTTGATTGGATTGAAGATAAATTTGGTATCTAGAAAGTTTGTGCTTGATTGTTCTATGTGTTTTACACTGATTTGGCTGACCTTGTGTGGAATACTACTTTCAGAGTTAGTGAAGTGTGTTGGATCTTTTTTGGTCCACATGAAGCATGTGTTTAGGTTGCCCTCATTCTAATTCCACCCTAGGATGTTTTGGTGCCGACCTAATTTAAATTTAAATTTGGATGGCCGACTTTGGATATGTTTCAAAGTTGAAGATGGTATAAATGAATAATGAGTTTGGAAAGAAGAGCAAAGAGAACAAAGGAATAGAGACAGGAGCGCAAAGAGAATAGAGATAAGTATGAATCGGTGTGTGTGTATAATGCGAGTATGGTAGATCAATGTGAAGCCTAAATGTTGAGTTTTCAGAAGAAGTGAGCTAAAGGTGCACTCTATCATTCATGCATGTCTACAAGTGGATTGATAAAATTATGGTGGATTTCTCTGTTGCATTGAGATTGTCTTCTCTTTGTACCAAGTCTTTTTTATCTTCTTTGTATCTCTATGGTAGTGAGCCCTCTAGGTTGTTAGCCCTGTTGGACAATGATTCCTTGTTCTAGATAGTGAGTCCTTGCTTCTTAGGTAGTGAGCCTCTTGTAATCAGTTTTTATATTCTCTATAGTGTGAGTTAATCCTCATTTTGGTTTTTCCCTTATTGGTTTTTCCACATAAATCTGGTGTTATTGTGTTTATGTGATGGTTTTATGTTTTGCACTAGTATTTAATGTTTAATCTGCTAAGCAGTGTTAAGAATTAGTTCTAGTGAAGGAATTAAGGTCTAAATCTATGATAACTGATTCACCACCCCCTCTTAGTTATCTGGTTCAACAATTGGTATCAGAACTTGGTTCCTTGGTGAAGAGCTTAACTGCTTGAGGAAGGTTTGGGATGGCTAGCAAGATGATTTATGATTATTCGAGGTTCAACAGAACTAACTATTCTATTTGGAAAATATTGATGAAAGAATATCTAGAGTATTACAGATATGATGTGGAGAAAGCTTACAAGAATCCTTACACTCCTCCTGCTAATGGTCCAAGTACATGAAGCAAACAATAAGGAAAAGTACATTTTGAAGAATAGTCTAGTACATTCCAAGTTGATTAAGGTTCAAAATTTGAAGACTACTAAGGAAGTTTGGGATGCTTTGGAAAGGGTGCATGAAGGTGATGAAAGAGGTAGAGAGGAAAAATTACAAAATTTGGAGACACAGTTTGAGCTTCTACACATGTCTAAAGATGAGAATGTTAAAGCTTATGTACAGATATTGGATGAGATAATGGTCGGTATGTGAGGCCTTGGTGCTATTGTATATGAAACTAGAATTGTAAAGAAGATTCTTAGAACTCTCCCTGGTGCTTATAGTGAGAAGGTGTGTGTTATAGAACAAAGTATACATTATAAGACTTGCACTAAAGATCTATTGTTAGGACTTTTGACATCTTATGAGATGAGGAAGCTGAGTCTGAGGAATGGATGCAAATTAGAAACTGCTTTTAAGGCTACAAAATTTGAAGATCTGGATGAAGAAATTTTTGATGAAATAGAAGCTAACTTTGTGAGAAAGATGAGGAAAGGATCTAGTAATTATGAAGGTAAGTTACCCTTTAGATGCTCTAGTTGTGGAGAAATAGGTCATTATGCTGAAAAGTGTCTAGAAAGAGCTAAGAGGATTAAACAAAGATATGAGAAAGAAAGGAAAGGAAAGAAGATTAACAAAGAATATTATGTGAATGTTAATGCTAGTATATCTAATGAAGATTATGAGTATGAAGATCCTAATGAAAATGAATGCTTGTTCTTGTCTATATTAAAGGATGAACCTACTTCTACTAATTCTAAAAAATAGGTGAAGGAAAGCACTCCAAACAAGGAGAAAAATGAAGGTATTGTTATCTCTACCCTACATGATTAATAAGAAAAGAATTATTGGGTCATTGATAGTGGTTGTTCAAATCATATAACTAGTGATAAAGGTAAGTGTTTTAAACTTGAAAAATATGGTGGAGGCTTGGTTATGTTTGGAGATGATATTGGTGCTAAATTTTTTGGGATAGGTTCAATAAGTTTTGATAGAAAGCATAATACTGGTGATGTTTGTGTGTGAGAATTGTTAGTATCAAAACAAAATAATAAAAACACACAAATGAAACATTAAACTAAAGAAAGCTTCTTGAAATTACATAAAATAAACAAACAGAGCTTCTTCAGAATCGTTCCATTGTTCTCTATCTCCAGTGATTCTCTTGAAGCTGTTGCTCTCAGATTGTATAAGCAAAGCTTCTTAGAATGGAAACATGTAGAACGAGTATGCAAAAGGAGAATACTTCTCTATCCTATATGCTAGTGAAGGGAAATGTTGATACGGATATGCACAGGGGCTGTAGATTATGCACAGGGGTTGTGAATTATGAAAGCTATGATATGAAGTGAATAGGCCATGATATGAAATGGTAACATACTAAGCTATGCTTCTAAAATGCTATGGATGCTGGAAGGCTATGCTATGTAAATTGGCTATAATTTTCCTGCATGAAAGCTTCTCTCTTTTTCAGAGACCCGACAATCCCTTTTATAGATTTTTGCAGGCAAGAGCCTGGCTAGCAAAGATCAATGGCTGTGAGATTGTCTGGTAAGTTTGAATGGTGAGAGATGAAGAGGTTGAGAAGAAGATGGAGGATGTTGGGAGGTTGGAGAGAAGAATGGAGGATTGTCTTCAACCCACGGGAACAAGCTTGCACAGGAATAGAGAAATTAAATTTTCTATTTTGGAAGTTTGTTTCACGGTTGTTGAAGATAGATCCAAATTAAATAAATAGATTTATTTAATTTCATGTGAGTTTGATATTTGATTTTAGAACTATAGAAGATTCAATTAAGAATAGACTTTAGAAGAATTAATTAAATATTTAGAATATTTAATTGTGAATGAACTTTTGGAAGAATTAATTAGATATTTAGGATATTTAATTGTGAATGAACTTTTGGAAGAATTAATTAAATATTTAGAATATTTAATTGTGAATGGATTTTAGAGGATTTTTAGAAGGAAAGAATATTTAATATTTATTTGAATAAAATATTCAAGCCAAGATTATATGATAATTAATATAAATAAATTGTAACGTTTATTTAATTAATTAAGAAATGAATAAGAAAAGTGACTAAATAAACTTATTTATTTAATCGAAATGAAAGAATGAACAATATAAATAAATTATTTAGATTTATTTATACGCAAATTGAATTTGGAGATATAATTAAATATTAAAAATATTTAATTAATTACCAGACTATTGTGATGTGACCATTTTTAGGTGTATACATTTTGCCCCTCTTTGAAGTGATGTATTTTACTCATTGCTTCAAAGAATTTTGAAATTTTCCCCAGACGCTGATTGTCAAACGATGAATCGATAAGATTTTGATTTTTTGTGATTTTTTTGAATGTTTAGATTTTTTGAAAATTTTCAATTTTTATGATTTTGAAGATGTCGATTCATTGTTCGAAAAATGATGATGTGAAGAAATTGACGTGGAAAGATGTGAGATGAAAAATTGATGACCTAAATTGCCCTTGCTGTGATAAAATGTGATAAAATGCCCCAATTTTTTATTGATTGTTTGTGTATTGCGATGCCCTGATTTGATGATGTTTGTCTAATAAATTTGTTCCCAAGGTTGTTGGAAAACAAATAGTAGCTGATAAATTTGGTTTTAAAGTTATTAAAAACAAATAATTGTTTGATAAGTTTTCTTCTAAGATTGTTAAAAACAAACAGGATTGTGATAAATTTGCTTTCCATGATGATGAAAAACAAATAATTTGATTTGATAAATTTTCTTCTAAGGTTGTTAAAAACAAATAGGATTTTGATAAATTTTCTTTCATGATGAGGAAGAACAAATAGGTTGTTGATAATTTTGCTTCTAAAGTTGTTAAAAACAAACAGGATTTTGATAAATTTGCTATTCATGATGATAAAGAACAAATAGGTTGATATTCAGATTTGATTGATAAATCTTGATGATTCAATATTGATGTTGCTTTGACTTGATGATGATGATGATGATTTTTATTTGACTTGATGATTCTTCCCATTCAACAGGAGAGATTGGTCGTCTTGCAGTTACGAGAGTGATTCTAGAAGACATGAAACGTTTGATACTTTGCCAGCTTTTTTGGAAAATCTATAAATGCAAAATGCAGAATATAACTTGAATGTAATCTTATACTAAACATGCAGATTTATCTGTGCAACATTGCCATTCTGAGAGCTTATTTGTGCTTTTTGTGTCATCATAGAGCATTGAAATGTTGAAAGTTAATACAAGCATCAAAGGGTATGTTAGCACCAGTGATGACCTAAGTATTGCTTTCATGAATTTTAATATAGCAAGATAATACAAGCATCTAGGTATAATTGAACCAAGATGACCTGAGTATTGCTTGCATAAACAGACAAGAGTTAATCCATTTCCCATGAAAATTTTGAAATGTCATCAATGATACATAGTAGAGCATGTCTTGCGACCAATTTGCATAGTACTAATGATTTCCTCGCAAACAACAAACAAAGAAAAATCATACTCCTTCCTTGCTTTTCTAGTTCAGTACATCATCAAATTGGTCCAAAAATATGATAGAAAATCAACCAACAATTCAAATTTTTCCTAAAGTATTCCAAACATTATCCAGATTAAGATCATCCAACTTGGTTATCAACATTGATGTTTGTGTTTTGATTAACGTTGTTTTGACCATGTTGTTTGATGTCATTGGCATTGAGTGATCGTTTTGATGTTGTGGTTGATTTGATGTGTAAATGTATGTTGTGCTTTGTCAAACTGTCATTTGTCCGTTTATGGTGTTTTAAAAGCTCGTTGCCCCTCACTTGTTTAGTTTGTGTTTTTGCCCCCAATGTAAACACAACCTGATTATGATGGATATGTACAAATTTCATCAAGCCATGATAAAACACAAGAATGCCCTTTGGATGATATGGATGTGGTAGATTTGTACAAATTATAGATACAGATAGATGATGCTGCAAAGTGAATACAAGACATAAACTAATAGAGGAGCCCATTTTGATCACAAGTAGCGCCTGTTTGCCAGGTTTTCACCACTTGTTTTTATTGCACTTTTTTTTAAGACTTTTTCTGATTTTTATTGATTTTTTTCATGACTTTTTCTATTTTTTTTGTATTTTTTTAGGACTTTTTCTGATTTTTTGTATTTTTTAGGACTTTTTCTGATTTTTTTTGTATTTTTTCATGACTTTCTAATTTTTTTGTATTTTTTCACTTTTGATGACTCAAACATAGAACTTCTTCAAATGAATGTTGTTGATTGGTCCTTCAAACAAGTCCCCTTCTGACGTAGATAATTGATATGCTCCAG
This sequence comes from Sequoia sempervirens, assembly GCA_007258455.2. Classification (NCBI taxonomy): domain Eukaryota; kingdom Viridiplantae; phylum Streptophyta; class Pinopsida; order Cupressales; family Cupressaceae; genus Sequoia; species Sequoia sempervirens. The sequence continues at coordinate 340,261,883 of VDFB02373365.1, forward strand.
AACCGAATGCTGCAATGATAACAAATGGACCAAGCCAATTTGGTTCAAATTTACCTTTCTTTTCCTTGTCTTGTTGATTGCGTGGATTTTCTCTCAAGACTAAGTCACCTACTTGAAATGTATATGGTTTAACCCTGTGATTGTAGCTACAAGACATTATTTGTTGATAACCCTTCAAATGATCAGCTGCATGTTAACGTCTTTCATCTAACAGTTCAAGCTCTTGCAGACGAGATACTCGATAGTCTTCATCATTTATCAATCCTTTGAGTGAGACCCTAAATGAAGGTATTTCAACCTCTAGTGGTAAGATCGCTTCTGCTTCATATACCAAGGCATATGGGGTAGCTCCTGTTGGTGTGTGAATGTTGGTTTTGTATGCCCACAATGTTGGATTTAACTAAACATGCCAATCACGACTGGCATCATTTACCGTCTTCTTCAAGATCTTCAAGATTGTTTTGTTTGAAGCTTCTGCTTGACCATTTCCTTGTGGATTGTAAGGTGTAGAAAACCTGTGTTGGATGTGAAATCTTTCACAAAGTTCATCAACATCCTAATTCTTGAAAGGCCTCCCATTATCAATGATGATAGAATTAGGAATTCCATATCGGCAGATAATGTAATTCAAGATAAATGAAGATATTTGTTTACCGGTCACGGTCGTCAAAGGGACAACTTCGATCCATTTTGTAAAATATTTTGTAGCTGTGATGATAAATTTATGCCCATTTGATGATGAAGGATGAATTTTCCCAACAAGATCTAGTCCCCATTGAGAAAAATGCCATGTCGAAGTGAAAGGCTGCAGTTCCTGTGTAGGTGCATGAATGAGATTCCCATGGATCTGGCATCTGGAACACTTCTTGACAAAAGTAAAAGATTCTCTCTCCATTGTAGGCCAATAAAATCCCATTCTAACAAGTTTCTTAGCTAAGGTTAAACCACTTGAATGAGTTCCACAAATACCACCATGAACCTCTTGTAAGGCTTTTTCAGATTCATCATGTTGAAGACATCGAAGGAGTATACCATCGAGACCACATCGGTAAAGGATATCAACAATCAAAGTATAACGAGATGATTGGCGAATGAAATTACTTTTTTGGTTTCTGGATAAATCTAGAGGTAAGATACTATCTTTCAGATAGGTATAAATCTTGCCATACAAAGGCAAATCAGAACCTGTATGACTTGGGTCTCAGGGTTATCATAGGCAGGAGAAAACAATTGTTCCACCAAGAATTCGTACCATTTTTTATTTTCTGATAATTGTAACAAGGAAGCCATTGTAGCCATTGCATCTATAGCTTTATTATCAATCCTTGGGATTTTTGAAAACTTGATTGCCACAAAATACTTTTTAAAATCATCCACCATGTTCTTGTAAGGTAGCAGCTTATCATCTTTTGTCTGATAATCATCATTGATTTGATTAATGACAAGTTGTGAATCACCGTAGACTTGTAACTCTGTAATCCACCATTCCAATGCTATCTTCATTCCTATGAGCAATGCTTCATATTCAGCTATGTTATTTGTGCAAGGAAACATTAATTGATATGATTTTGGAATAGTATGTCCTTTAGGTGTGACAAAAAGAATCCCTACCCCTGAGCCTTGTTGCGTGTAGGATCCATCAAAGTACAATGTCCATGATTTCTTAATCGTTGATGTGAAGACATCTGCATTAGGAAATTCAATGTGCATTGGGTTTTCATCCTGTAAAGGTGCTTCAACCAACTAATTTGCGATGACCTGTCCTTTTATAGCTCTTCGATCTACATAGTGAATTTCAAACTCACTTAAGATCATTACCCATTTTGCAAGTCTTCTTGTTAAGGTAGCTTTGCTTAAAAGGTATTTTAGTGGATCAATTTTAGTTATCAGGTTAACTGTATGAGCTAGCATATAATGTCGCAACTTTTGGGAGGCAAACACTACTACCAGGCAAGCTTTTTCAATGAAAGTGTAGTTCAATTCATGACTTGTCAAAGTTCTGCTAATATAGTATATGGCTCTCTCTTTGCCTGTAGAATCTTCTTGTGCTAGCAATGCTCCCAAAGATACTTCTATTGCTGAAATATAAAGTATGAGCGGCTTTCCCGGAACTGGCGGGATTAAAACTAGTGGATTCATAAGATATTGCTTGATCTGATTAAATGCTACTTCACACTTTTCTTCCCATTTGAATGGGACATTTTTATGCAATAAATGTGTAAATGGTAAGCTTTTGTCTGCCAGTTGAGCTATAAACCTCCTGATGGATTGTAGGCGTCATTGTAGTGATCGAAGTTGACTGATATTTCATGGTGGTGACATGTCCATTATAGCTTGTACTTTTTCTGGATCAACCTCTATGCCCTTTTTTGAAACAATATATCCCAGGAGTTTTCCAGATTTAACACCGAAGACACATTTCTTTGGATTAAGTCGAACATTGAACTTCTCCTATCTAATAAAAATCTTTGACAATATTTCTAGATGTCCTTCTCTTGTGTGAGATTTGGCAAGAAGATCATCGACATAATCTTCCATGAATGTATGCATCATATCATGGAAAATTGTTGTCATTGCTCGTTGGTATGTGGCTCCTGCATTCTTTAACCCAAATGGCATTACATTCCAGTAGTAGGTACCCCAAGGGCATGTGAATGTTGTTTTATCTTGATCCTTTGGTGCAATCTTGATCTAGTTGTATCCTGAAAACCCATCCATTAGTCAATACATTGCATGGCCAACAGTTAAATCAACAATCATATCTATGTTTGGCAAAGGGAAGTCATCTTTGGGACACGCTTTATTCAAATCCCTGAAATCTATACAAATTCTAATCCTTCCATCCAGCTTTGAAACAGGTACGATATTGGAAATCCATTCTGCATAGTTAATAGACCGAATAAATCCAACATCTAAAAGCTTCATTAACTCTTCCTTAACCAATAATGCAACATGTGGATGCATTTTTTTGAGTTTTTGCTTCACAGGTTTTTCCCCTATGTTGACAGATAAATTATCCATTATTAGATTAGGATCCAACCCTGGCATATCGGCATATGACCAAGCAAAATTTATTTGATTCTCCTTCAAGAACTCCATGAATTTCAGTACTTCTTCCACTGTTAATGATGCTGCAAGTTGCAAGATTTTTGGCTGTTCTCTGGTACTTATGTTGATTGATTTTGTTGGCTCAATTAAAATAGAAGATCTTTCTTGATAATATTTGGGAAGAGTGTCAAGTTTCTCATCCTTTAGTGCCTCAAAAAGGTTTTCACTATTGGATTCACTCTTTATTTTTCTCTTGTTGTGATCTATCACTGCCATTTTTTCAGTTTTCACCGATAGATCCATCTTTTATTTCATTTATTTTGCAGCTAAGAGACTTGACACCCTCCCTATCAAAATCTTTAGTATAAGATTCTCTGATGGAACAATTGTTTTCTTGACTAGATGAACAAAGGAAATTTACAATATCCTCATCATTATGAAATGTAGGGATATGGATAGGTGCATCATCATCCCAATCAATAAGTTCTGGATAAACTAAAGGCATGGGATCATTAGGTTGGGTAAGGTCTTGAGATGTCAAAGTCATAACATGGTTGTCATTTTCATGATGGACAAGGTCTATGATGGTATTCTCCTGTCAATTATCAATCTCGTTAAAATCTGAATCATCCTCACTTGAATCATGATCACTTTGTAAAACATAATCAAGTGGAGGCCTTGGTCCTTCTCCTTGTAAGAACGTGGGTGCAAATTTGTGTATGACATCCACCCTTTTCTCTGTTGAAAATGTATCATCAAAGATATCATCCCATTTGTATTCATTGGAATCAGTGTCTAAACTATTCTGCAATTGAAAAACTGATCCATAAAATTTTTGTAGAGTGACATCTCCATGGGGTTTATCTGAAATTGATTATCCTTCATGAGTTTGTTGTTGTTGCTATGAAGTTGACCTTTCTGTATCCTTACCATATCCAAGTCTTGTTTTATCATTTGGATGTATTGAAATAGGTTGAATGGGTTCAATGATTCCTTCTTTTCTTTTTCCTATAGGACCACTTCCTTCATAGCCCATGCTTTGCATGATAGTATACCCCTTGCCATATTGTTCAGTAGGTAATTTGATGTGCAAGAGAGATTCATCTTCATCTTTGTATAGCCAGCTTAGGATGTCCCTATCTTCAACTTCTTCCTCAGTGATTTTAGCTTTAATGAATTGTCCATCAAACTTTGTGATTGGCACAAAAGCTTGGGATGTAGAGGCTGTTGCGATCTTTTGATTTGATAGGGTTGGCTAACCATGTGACCTCGGAGAAGGAGGTAAGCTAGAAAGGGATAGCCAATATTCACCTATTCCTTTGTGTTTAAAATGTAGCTTGGTGTCAAGATTCTTTGTCAATTCTTGCAATTGACCTTGTAGATTGGAAGAAGAAGTAATAAAAGCCTCCCTATTATGTGGCACAAAGACATCTTGAGTTGCTCGGAGATTTGAACAAGTTTGGGTACTATTGTAATCAAATTAGATAGTTATTTCCTGTCCATCATACGGAAACTTGAGGCATTGATGGTATGTTGATGGTACCACCTGCATATCATGGATCCATGGGCAACCCAAGAGTATATTATAGGAAAGATCTCGATCTAGAACCTGACAAAAGGTATTTTTCACAACAGGTCCCACTCTGATAGGTAGCATTATTAGTCCTTTAGAAGCTCTTTCTTCATCATCATATGCCTTGATAGTTATTTTCCTTCGTGGATCAATGGAATTTTCTGATATTCCTAAGGCATGTATTAGCTTTAAAGTACAAATGTTTAAACCGGCTCCTCCATCTATTAAGACACGTTTGATTTGATGTCTATGGATCATGACTTCAAGATAAAGTGATGAATTATGTGGATGTGTCATGGAGGCATCATCTTTTTTGGAAAATGAAAGACAAGTGGGGGAAGACAAATGTCCCACCATGGCTTGAAATTTTTTTACATCTAGATTAGTGTCAACAGTTGTGTTTACAAGAGCTTCTTCCAAAATATTCTTGTGTATGGGGGAAATTTTGAGAAGTTCAAGGATGGAAATTTGAGCTGATGTTTTTCTCAATTGATCAACTAGATTATAATGATTTGGAGAAGGGATAGCTGCCTTAGATGAACTACCTTTTAGGATAACTTTTGCTTGTCCTCTCGTAGTCACATTAACCTATTGATACTTTTGTTTTTCCTTGATTTTGATAACACTAACTCATTGATCATCTGCATAGATGTGGCGGATTATGTTGTCTTCAACGTTATTTATGCTTTTCGCTTTGGTATCTGATGTTTCCCCCTTTTGATAGTTTGGTAAAGGATCTTTGAATGCTTGATGATCGTCATTGGTATGATGACCTTCAATTTTGATAGTGCCATTGTCAATTAAATCTTGTACAAGATTTCGCAAGGCTTGACAGTTATTTGTTCTATGACCTTTACATTGATGATAATTGCAATAATATGAGTCATTCCATGATGGTGGTTTGACTCATGGCTCATAATCTCTTTGCAGTGGTAAGGTAATAACCTTATTATCAAGAAGCTCCTTGAGAGCAGACTCAAGAGATTGACCCAAAGTGGTAAAATTCCATCGATTTGAAAAGAATGGAGGTCTTGGTAGATTTGATGTTTGGGTATTGCCAAGATTGTTGTTGAAATTTCCATGATTATCCTTGTTGTTTTGATTGGTCATGTTTTCTTGGTTGGAATTTTGTCCTTGTTGATTGTTGTTTCTTTGTTGGTTGGTATTTCCTTTTTGGTTGGCTCGTGGAGCACTTGATAGGTTGAAGATAGATGGTCTTGTTCGTAAATTGTTGGCATCCCCTATACCATCATTGACAACATTTTTATTTATGTTCCAAAACCTTGTTTTATCATTGTTGTTTTGATTGGATGAACTCGGATTATCAATTTTTATCACTCCTCTTTTAACCAAGGCCCCTTCAATGGTGATTGCATTCTCAATCAATTTTTCAAAGTTAGGAGGGCAATGAAGATTAATCCTGTAGCTTAATTCCTGATCTAGGCTATTGATGAAGATGTCCATCTTTTCCTTTTCAGGAATAGGATGGGAATATCATGCAAACAATCTTCTCCACCTTTGCAAAAATGTAGTGAAGGATTCCCCTACTTTTTGTTTCACTTTACAAAGATCGAGCATAGTTATCTGGTGTTGGATGTTGTAGGCATATTGTGATATAAACTGATTTATCAACTCCTCAAAGGTTTTGATGGGGGGAGTGATCTTGGAAAGCCACTCCATTGATTTTCCACCCAAACTTCGTGGAAACAACCACATTAAGTATGTATCTTCATAAGCGAATTCCAGACTCATATTTTAGAAATCCCTCACATGTTCAATGGGGTCAGTTTTTCCATTGTACCTATCAAATTTAGGGATTTTGCAATGTTTTGGAAAAGGGATCATTTGAAGTCTCCTATCAAATGGATAAGGAGATATGCCATCCAAAACATACTTCTTTGTTGCACCCCCTTGCATTTCCTTTATTTTCCCTTGTAATTCTTTTATCTGTTGAGTAAGGGCACTAAAATCATTAGGAGGAGTTTCAGGATTCTCTTTAATCCCTTCTATATCAAAATTGGAAGGTAACTTAGCTCCTTGATTAGCTAATGAAAGAAAATATCTTTCTTTGTTTCATTCTAAAATTCTTTCCATAAGAGTATGGAATCGAGGATCTTGTTCTACTTCTTGAAGCTTTTCTTTTGTTAATTCTTCAATATTAAATGTATTCTCTTCACTATTATCACCCATTTTTCTTGTGGAAGTTTCTCCTTTGTCCTTTTTCTATGTGTTTTTGAGATCTCGTGACAACAAGCATAAGCTTTGTTCCAAATTCTACTAACTTTTGATCAAAAGGAATGAACTAAAGCAATGTTTGATGGATATGAAAGTCAGGATAGAATGAAAATTCTATGACTTGAAAGATTTCTAGTCTTTAGCTTGTGTTGTTCCCAAATTGAAAGGATGAAAATCCTATTGGCAGGAATTTAAGCAAAAGATTAAGAAAAATATGATTTTTCACTTTATGAAGTTTGATCGTAGCTTCGTAAAAAGATGGATTTGTGATAAATGCCTAATGTGATTGAGTTCTCTATTGTAGAAATTAATTTGGATGAGTAGAATATTCAATTGCAGGTTGGGGAATATAATAAAAATGAATATGTTGACTATGGTTGTGTCTTTGAGAAAGGGATCTTCTTTGAAAGAAAGCTTGTGAGTATAATGGTTCTACAACATAATCATCAGTGAAACCTCTAACACAATCATGATATCGATGGAGAAAAGTTCTATGTTTAAGTAAAAGCTTTCGGCTTTGGTACAAGAATTGTCTTTTCTTCAATAGTTTCTTGTAGCTAAGTGGTTTCTTTGGCTTTCTGATTTGTTTGAGAATAGACTTCTTAACAAAGGTTGTGGATTTCCAATCTCTTAACATGGGAGTAATCAATGTGATTGTAAGTTTTGGATGATTTCTACTGAATTAATTCTTTGAAAACACATCAAGCAAGTTGTAGAATAGTTGTTTTAAGTCCTATGCTAAACATCAAGTGTATGATCAAAAAAAAATTCAAAAATTGTTTTCACAAGTTTCACACATGACAGATAGATCAAACAGACTCACTCTTAATAGTCAAGTAGGTCATCATAGTAATCAACATCCCACATCTTAAAACTGCGTTGACTCACACAGCCGTGTCACCCCCAAAGGGGCACCTGTGTTTTTGTCTTTTCCAAGCACGTACTCAGAGTGACGGAAGTGTATATCGGATCCCCTGAGCAAACGGTCCTTGGCAGTTATATGGTGAGTTTCTTGGGGGTAGATTCTTCCCTCCCTTGCACTGTGATTATTATGATATTCAGAAACTGACTTCTGTTGGATACTACACTAAGTTTGTAGTAAGGGTTTCCATTCGGTGCGGCAAATGATATACTCCCTTGAGAGACCTCCCAACCTTTAGAACAAAGTCTTTGGGGATGGTTATCAATGCACACTACCGTCGAATGGGATTTTCATCAACCATCCGCATTTGATTAAAGTGGGTTGGAAAACTTGGATTTAGTTGTTCCCACTTAGGTTGTTCCCGTAGGGTGAGTACTTTTTCCCACTACGACAGGCCTTCTAAAAGGTATTATCAAAGCTTGAAATTGCATGAAATGAAATAGATGAGTCTGGCATTTTGATCACCTAGTTAAGGGGAGAGCATAAGCCTATCACCGTTCAAACACAAAAAACAAGAGTTCAATTTTAAGCCCAAATAAATAGTTTTCTATACTAGGTGAAGATATTGCTTCACAAAAACATGGTGTTCTTTTTAGTCCAAAAATACAAACTGAAGTGACTATCCTAGGATTGCTTGATTTTTAATGAAATGACTATCCTAGGATTGCTTCCTTCCAATTAAGTGATTATCCTAGGATTGGTTTATTCTTTTAAAGCTCTTGTTGGCCGCGGTCGCGTCAGATCCAGTCAAATTTCTACTTTATTACAAATTACAGATGCAGACTTTCAAATTAAAAATGTGCTTAAATAGACATAAAGGGCGTTGCAAGAACATAAAAGGGCACTGAGGAATTTCTAATGGGCGATATGAAATTACTAACGGGTGTTATGGAATTAGTAATAGGTGCTAAGAAATATTCAATGGGAGCTATGATATACTGAACGGGCGCTGAGAAATTTACAATGGGCGCTATGAAATATATAATGGGCGCTATGAAATACTGAACGGGAGCTGTGAAATACTGAACGGGCACCGTGGAATCTGGAATGAGCGCTATAACAGTGCTAAAGGGCACTGTGAAATGTTGAATGGGCGCTGAAACATGTTTAATACACTGAATCATTCTTCTAGCCGTAACCTATCAGAAAAATCACAAAAAGATGTTAAAATTGGGGCAAGGCCCCACGGTGGGTGCCAAAAATGTGTGTGAGAATTGTTAGTATCAAAACAAAATAATAAAAACACACAAATGAAACATTAAACTAAAGAAAGCTTCTTGAAATCAAATAAAATAAACACACAGATCTTCTTTAGAATCGTTCCATTGTTCTCTATCTCCAGTGATTCTCTTGAAGTTGTTGCTCTCAGATTGTATAAGCGAAGCTTCTTAGAATGGCAACCTATAAAATGAGTATGCAAAAGGAGAATACTTCTCTATCCTATATGCTAGTGAAGGGAAATGTTGATACGGATATGCACAAGGGCTGTAGATTATGCACAAGGGCTGTGAATTATGAAAGCTATGATATGAAGTGAATAGGCCATGATATGAAATGGTAACATACTAAGCTATGCTTCTAAAATGCTATGGATGCTGGAAGGCTGTGCTATGTAAATTGGCTATAATTTTCCTACATGAAAGCTTCTCTCTTTTTCAGAGACCCGACAGTCCCTTTTATAGATTTTTGTAGGCAAGAGCCTGGCTAGCAAAGATCAATGGCTATGAGATTGTCTGGTAAGTTTGAATGGTGAGAGATGAAGAGGTTGAGAAGAAGATGGAGGATGTTGGGAGGTTGGAGAGAAGAATGGAGGATTGTCTTCAACCCACGAGAACAAGCTTGCACAGGAATAGAGAAATTAAATTTTATGTTTTGGAAGTTTGTTTCACGGTTGTTGAAGATAAATCCAAATTAAATAAATAGATTTATTTAATTTCATGTGAGTTTGATATTTGATTTTAGAACTATAGAAGATTCAATTAAGAATAGACTTTAGAAGAATTAATTAAATATTTAGAATATTTAATTGTGAATGAACTTTTGGAAGAATTAATTAAATATTTAGGATATTTAATTGTGAATGAACTTTTGGAAGAATTAATTAAATATTTAGAATATTTAATTGTGAATGGATTTTAGAGGATTTTTAGAAGGAAAGAATATTTAATCTTTATTTGAATAAAATATTCAAGCCAAGATTATATGATAATTAATATAAATAAATTGTAACGTTTATTTAATTAATTAAGAAATGAATAAGAAAAGTGACTAAATAAACTTATTTATTTAATCGAAATGAAAGAATGAACAATATAACTAAATTATTTAGATTTATTTATACGCAGATTGAATTTGGAGATTTAATTAAATATTAAAAATATTTAATTAATTACCAGACTATTGTGATGTGACCATTTTTAGGTGTATACAATGTCTACTATGTTAAGGGATTAAGGAATAATCTTTTGAGTTTTGGTTAGATATGCAGTAAAGGATATGATCTTGTGTTTAAGGATGAGAGGTGTGAGATCCAGAAAGGATTCAAAACATTGATTGTTGCAGGAAAGAAATCTGAAGAAAATATCTATCAACTTAAGGGTGTTGATGGATGATGCTTTATGACCTAGATTAATGACACTTGGTTATGGCATAGAAGAATGTGTCACATGAATTTTGATAACTTGGTGAGGATTAGTGCAATTCAGGTTGTTAGAGATTTACCAAGAATTATAAATCCTCTTACTGCTAGCTATAGAAATTGTTAGTTTGGAAAGAAAGCAAGAAGACATTACAGATCAAAGGAATAGTCTACTACCAGACTACTATATTTAATTCATACAAATCTGTGTGGCCCTAATAGAGTGAGAAGTCTAAAAGGTGAAAGGTTATTTATGCTTTTGATTGATGATTATTCTAGCTATACATGGGTAACATTTCTTAGAGATAAATTAGATGCATTAGATAGATTCAAGACATTCAAAGCTATGGTTGAAAATGAAGTGAACTTGAAGATAAAATTATTAAGGTATGATAGAGGTGGAGAATTCACCTCCTATGAGTTTAATATGTTTTGTGAAGTGCATGGAATAAAGAGACAGTTATCTTCTCTGAGAACTCCTCAGAAGAATGGAGTTGTTGAAAGGAAAAACAAAACAGTTCAAGAGGCTGTTAGATCTATGATTACTAAGGCTAGTTTACTAGAAGTTTACTGGAGAGAAGCTATTCATACTACTATTTATGTATTCAGTCAAGTTTAAGCAAGAGAAAATAGTACAAATACTCCCTATGACCTATGGTTTGGAAGAATTCCTACTGTTAAGTATTTCAAGGTATTTGGAAGTAAATGTTATATCAAAATAGATGAATGAGTTTTTCTTGGATATTCTACTAAAACAAAAGCATATAGATGTTTCAATAAAAGACTTAGAAATATTGTAGAAAGTGAAAATTTCAAGGGTGATGAGACAGTGAAGAATTCAATTGATATTGATGGATATGTATCTGATGAACTTGATTATGTAAGAATTGAAGAGATTGTGGAAGAAGAATAAAAAGATATGTATAAAAGAATAGAATGAAAGATAAGAAGTTTCTTCGATTGTGTCACCTAAGACACCTAGATATGTATAAAAGAATCATTTAGAAAGTCAGATCATTGGAGATAGGACTAAATGAATATTGACAAGAAGCAGAGCTGCTACTGGAGTTAATCTGTGTTTACTTTCTGAGACTGAACTGAAGATTGTAAGTGAAGCATGTAAAGATGAACATTGGTTGGAAGCTATGAAAGAAGAACTTATGCAGATTGAGAAGAATCAAACTTGGGAATTGGTCCCAAGTTCGACAAATAAAAACATTATTGAATCAAAGTGGGTATTCAGAAATAAGTTGAATGAAAATGGAGAAGTGGTTAGAAAAAAAAGAAAGGCTTGTGTCTAAAGGTTACTGACAAGGAGAAGAGGAGAGGAATTAAAAATTCCTAAAAGGACATGGGGAGAATAAATGTGAATTTGAAATTCACATGGGGAAATGGGTTGCCTTCTCCAAAAGGAGAAATCAATTAATGAAAGTTGACTTGGGGGTATGCCATGAATGGCATAAGGATTAGGTTGACCTAATCATGTAATTAGGGCTATGCAAACAAGGGATTAAGCTAATTAATGAAGGATTAAAGCAAGTGGAGAATTATGGAGGATGTGACACTAATCCTGATTAAGGGTGTGCATATCCTAATTGTAGATTGATTGAATTAATCTAGATTAGAGGGGGATTATGGAGGATGGGACAAGGAGAGAGAAAGAGGTGAATTTAAAATTGATTTAAATTCATAAAGCCAAATGACTAAATTAAATAAATTAAAGTATTTATTTAATTTAGAGAAGAAAGGGGATAAAAGATAAAGTATTTAGTTATTTTAATTAAATACCTTAGGGACATTAGAAAAAGAGGAATATTAATTAAATAATAAATTATTTAATTAACACAGATGAATGGATGTAGGGTAGAAGAATAAAGGGGATGAATTTAACCATATGGGGGTGGTCAAATTTGGATGTCTACATTTTTCCCCTCTTCAAAATACTATTAGAATAATAGTGTTTCAAAGAAAAATAAAATGCAGATGACTCGACAGAAAAAGGACTGTCAGACGATGCCCCGGTGCAAAAGAAGTGGTGTAAGCTATGTAATTGTAGAGAATGAAGGGAGATCCCTTGGTCTCGCAAGGAAGTGGAGAAAATAGAGGAACGGAGGAATGATGGAAAATGACAGGGTATGCCCCCTCGAGAGGGCAGATGGGGAAGAAAAAGGGGCCCTAAGTGACTTCTTGATATGAAGAAACGAAGGGTACCGCGCAATAGAGTGTGAGAAACCAAGAAGAATGGATTTTGAATGAAGGAAAACAGACAAATGGGGTGCAAATGGCGGCCCGCAGAGGAAAGGGGATTAAATAAATTAAAAAGAGGTTAAATAATGGGTAGAAAATACCTAAAACTTAAAATGTTAAAAAGAGGAGGGAAAGTTATAAATAGTAATTTTAGAAATTACAATTCACCATTTGCACATTTGGTAGTTGACTCAGCAAGATAGAGAGGAATAGTGATGAGGATGGCTAACGGAAGTGATGACAAGGGATTTGTAGATGACGAGATCATCCATTGAGGCGATGAGGTGTGCCAATTCTACTACGAGCACACGGTACCCCGCTAGGTAAGATTCAAAACCCTTCTTTGTGCTTTTGATTTAGATTTTAAAATTTTTTAATGCATTTTAAAATGTGGGTTTTGGGTAGGCTAGAAAATGGGGCCGTAGAGGATGGGCGAATTTGCACATCCATACAACAGAATCGCCCATCTGTGGTGGCCAATGAAAGAAGAGGTGAATTCACCTATAGCATAGGTGAATTTTTCAGAGAGGGAGGGAAAATTGTGAGAGAGGTGAACTTGCCTCTAACAAGGTCAAATTTTTTGTATGGCGAATTCGCCTATCCAAGGGCGCAACAATGATAGAGGAGAATTCATCTCTTGTAGGGGCAATTTTTCCCAACAGGGGAAGGTGGATTTCAAGAAAGGTGAGTTTTCCACAAGAAGGGGTGAACATGCTGGGAGAGAGGGAGGGAAATTTGAAAAGAAGTGAATTTGCTAGTTGATGGAACAAAGGCAAGTTTTTGGAGAGAGGATAAATAGGTGAATTCGCCTACGCGATAGGCAAATTTTCTAGGGCTGTGAGAAAAGGAAAATTTTCCTTAAAAATGGAAAAAAAATTGGGGCTAAGAGAAAATTTGAATTTTCCTTGAAAAAGGTGAATTTTCTAGGACTAAGAGAAAAGGTGAATTCACCTTGGAAAAGGAAAATTTTCCAGGATAGCGAAAAAAGGCGAATTCACCTTGAAAAAGGGGCAAAATCATTGGGGTGGAGACAAAAGGCGAATTCACCTAGAAAAAGGGTGGATTTTCTGAAGGTCTGAAAAGGGGGTGAATTTTCCTAGCATAGGGGAAAATTCACCAGAGACTGGGATGAGCGAAGAATGAGGAAAAAGGGAAAAGAAAATAAATGGATGAAAGATTGAAAAAAATATTTTGTGTGAATGTAGAACATTGAGACGTTGCAGACGCAAGAACGATACTTGGTGATTTTAGAGATGGCCATTGGGGTGATGGATTCCCATGACCATGTGACATTGGCATAGGTGGGCTTGCCCCACATGTTGGTATATCCCAACATTAGAGCACATTGGGTGCTATTGACTGCTTTAATGGAGTGATGGAGCTCAGAGAAATCAACTTTTCACCTCCCGATGGGGGAGACGACCCTGACCTTGGAGGATGTATGGAGGATATTGTGGCTACCTATCAGAGGACCTACATGGGGGAGGGAGAGTTTCCATGGGGTGCATGTGTACTGGCTCGGCTATATCGGGACCTACACATAGTCTACTACATGAGAGCCCTTAGTATTACGCATGTGACACTGCTCCAAGGATGGGCCTGGGAGCACATTAGCGTGGTGAGGCCGAGGATTTTGACAGCAGGGACACAGGACGAGACACTACTAGTATCATATTCATATGGGACAAAGTATAGTTGGCGGTTGCATTACCTTGATGTTAGTGACTTGGACGGATGAAGGAGGAGGTTGGATGATCTATAGGGAGATCATATTATATGGAGACCGTACCAACATCGATAGTTTTTAGGCTGGAGACAAGATTAGAGGAGGCAGAGGGGCTACTTATTTGCAGTATGCTACTTGATCAGTTGAGACCCACACATCATAGAGCTTCATAGACCAAATAGGGTGACATGGCAGTTCAGTATACAGTAGGATACCCCTCCAAGGCCTCAGAGGTTTCAGTGGATTACTCAAGAGTGGTTATGGGGTGATCTGATCACTAGAGAGTTTGCTAGGCAGATGTGGGAGGAGTTACAGCTAGTGCCATATCCTAGGAGAGGAGGGATAGTAGATGTAGGGACGACGGTGTGGTACTCTACATGGTGGGTACATCACAAGCCAAGGAGGAGGATGAAAGTGCACCCAATTTTAGGGGCACTAGGATATGGCTTAGAGGACAAGAGGAGATTGGGTGGATGGAGGACAGTTAGGAGGAGAGGTGGCCAATAGAGGAGGGGTGGAGACAGAGAGGCTGAGATGGAGGAGGAGAGAGGAGACCATCGGGTGAGAGGACATGGGGAGGAAATGGAGGAGGATGCCCCAAAGATACAACCACTGGCTATAGTACCATATGTACCTCCACCACCAGATGATCTAGTCATATTTCTAACAGGAGCCTTAGTGAGACTAAGGATTGTAGAGAACAAGCTCAGGGAGTCAGAGGTGGACATACTGGAGTAGAGGGAGAGAGGGACTACATGGCCCTAGAAAATGATGCAAGATGGTAGGTACTGGAGGTATTGGAAAAGAGGGACAGGTTATAAGCTGAGGTGAACAAATTGTAGGAAAAGGGATAGAGGGACTATGGAGAGTTGGTAGATCAGGTATCCAGTTAGGTGCATGATCTGGAGAGAGAGAGGGAGGACTTGATGAGGCAGCTGGTAGAGATGCAGAGGGAGAGGATCGAGCTGAGGAGAGAGTGGGATGAGTTCCAGGATAGGGTCGAGGTTGTAGAGTAGACAATCAGGGAGGTAGGCTCAATGCTAGAGAGAGCAGAGGCAGTGATGGAATAGATGCAAACCATGCAAGATGAGAGGAATGCGGTAGAGGAATAGGTACATGCTTTACAAGATGAGAGAGATGAGACAAAGGCATAGGTGTAGGTATTGCAGGGTGAAAGGGATGCAGCGGTAGATCAAATGTCACAAATACAGACACAGATAAACTAGCTGAGGATGGCACAAGATGAATGGGAGTAGGAGAGGAGATACCTAACTGGATTACGGGATAGGTATAGGGTGGAGTGAGATGCAGCTAGGATACAAGCAACAGAGAGGGACGAATATATGAGAGATTCCATCTATTACATGGGGGATTACTTAAGAGAGGTTCCATATCTAGCATGACACATATCTCCATATATCTGAGTAGTGCCACAAATTCCAGCACTATCACGGTCATTAGGGACACATACATGAGGGTACAATAGCTATCGAGAGACTCCCCTGCGTAGAGGCCCGGTGCCAGATTCCCCACAAAGGTTAGATGAGGCTAGCACAAGGTAGGGAGGACATGAGAGGGGACAGGATACATGGTTTTGATAGGTGCAAGGTGGATGTGCAGTACACAAGGGCAGGGACCATAGATCCCACTATGTAGATCAGATAGAGATCATTTTGGTCATTGATGTAGTCTCTACATTTGATTTAGAGCCTTGTATTTGTATCCTATTTGATGGTGATTGATGTATATGATGGACTTTATTATGGACCTTGTTGTGGACATGATATTTTGATAGTTATATGATATGAGATAGCCCTTATCGACACCATGTGTTATTATGTGATGGATTTTTATTTATGCACATGTATATGTATGTGTTTTATTATGGATGATGATGATGATATATGATTATGATAATGCATGTGTTTATGAGTATTTACATTTATGCTTATGTGGATGACAGATGAAATGCATGATGCCTAATGCTTTGTGATGCAGGATGTGATGCATGATGTATGATTTTATATGCTATGGACATGATACTAATGATTTGTGATGCAGGTGGTGACGTATGCATGAAATAATCAAAAAATGTGATCCAAAAACATCAATCAGCTCATAGCATACGAACATTTGTGTTGTACATTGTACAATAAATTTTCTTTTATTATGATTTGAGGTATGTTATGAGAATGAAATGTGATGGACCGATATGTAAAATGTGATGAAATGCAATGGAGGAAATGTATGTAATGAAATGTACGAATATGAAAAATGTTAATGCAATGAATTGGCAATGAAATAAACCTGAGATGCTTAGAATAACCAATTAAGATCAATCTAAACAACTTAAAATAAACACTGTGATAATGATGACTGTAATGGATGTGATGACATGAACGCCATTTGGGATCAAATTGTACTTAATCGGTCAAGATTAATTAATGATTCACCTACTTCTATGATGGGCATGCTTTTCCTTATAGTTATGTATCAATTTTCTTTTCTCACTTTGCACGTCATGGACTAGGGATTTGATAGTAGAGATGACCTTGGTACTATCAGCATTATAAATGAATGCAACCTATGTGAATGATGGGATTAATTACATTCCTTACAAACATTAATATCTCAATTAAATTAGCATGGGTATGAGTGTAAATGAGGACTTGATGGAAAGTACTTTCCCTGTAATCATTATAAAAATAAGGATGACATTTGTGACAAGGTATCGCATATCAAAGTGAGAGATGATGGACATGAAAGTGCACCTGTCAAGAACCATAGGAATCCTGAGAAGAAAGGGAGATGGGGAATGAATGTTTGCACAACCAAATAGCTAATCATAGGCTGAATAAAGGATGGATGGAGGATAAATGCAATGCAACAGGATGGAAAATGAAATGCAATCCTAATGCCATTTTCAAATTTTTGGAGCACTAATTTTTGCTATAGCTTAAGACATAGCATGCCAGGGTATAAGAAACCAAGACTAATTAGTGTCTAATGCATGAAACAAACATAGCAGATAAGGAGGCTATCCCAACACCCCAAATTTGGGATGAATTTGGTTAGGCCAAGCATTGGGATAACCACCCCTAGTGTAACACAAGACCGCAAGGATCTTGGTAGGTACTACGTGGGGCAACCAAGCAGACAACAACAAACAAAAGATCAAGATATGCCCCTATGTTTACTAGTCACATCACACCATGATATGATGGATCAAGGTGACCAAGACAAGGTATAATAGGAAGCTAAAATTATAAATAAAATAAAAAATCATCACAAGGAAACAATCAATTTCCAAACATCCTTTGCTATAGGATCAAAAGGTGGATGGGATTGATGCAGTCTGATTAGGAAGGATGCATACTATTAGATGGAGACTAAACTAAATGATTGACATGACTCAGGATACTCAAAACCGATTGACCCTCGCACTATTAGTGGATCTCATTTGTTAAGAACCAGCTAGATAAGGACATAATGACACAACAAGAGACATGAGACACAAGACACAAGACTGACACACCCTAAAGACCTGGGGGCTTGAGGGTTGATCAAAGATTAGCCTTGCCTACGTGAATGTACATAGCCCTCATAGTTCAATAAAAGACCATGGATAAAAGTGGAAAGAGGGCAATGGGGACGATGATGGATGACAAAGACCGAACGGACAAAAGCCCTGAGGGTAGATCAAATGATTGAACTTGCCTACATAAAAGCACAGGGGAAACATAGTTCAAAAAATACCAATGAAAAAAGATGAAACCAAACAGAAAAAGGATGGATGACTGACATGACAAGACAGAAAAAAGCCCCAGGGGGAAGATACACATTAGTTTGTAGACCGTACTATTCTAGATACTAAAAAACTAATGAGGATACCCATTAGGTGAGAGAAGACCACAACCAAATGAAGGTGTATGTATTCGGATTCATTATTAATGACATGACAAGATAAGACCTAATGAGGACTAACATGATGAAAGGGATCCTAGATGAAGGTGAGAAACTAACTGATGACACAGAAAAACAACACAAGTTTAGGTTGGGATAAAATTCTTAGGATCATGAATAGCAGATGAGGATCCTCCAATGCTCATCCAAACCATACCAAGCAATGGATGATGAGATGCTAATGAAAGGGAAGGATATGATAGGATGCCAGGACATGATATGAAGATAGGGTGGATGGAAACATTAAGTAACTAGGATGCAAGGTCGATAATGATTAAGCCCTCTAAGAATGGTGCATGTGACCAAGTTTTCACCAAACCATAGGATGGAATATTTCTCCTTACTATTTTTGGATTCTTGACTTTTTTTATTTTTTGTATTTTTGACAATTTTTTACTTTTTTTTTGGTATTTTTCAGGATAGGATAACCCAACTGACTTAGCTATAAAACCTCTTTAGGTACATGATATTGATAGGCTCTTCTAGGGGATCTCCTTCAAGCATAGCAATCCTATATGCTACAAAATTATATTTATCTGTGACAACATAGGGACCCAGCCAATTTGCCTCAAATTTTCCTTTCTTGTCTTGATCTTGCTAAGTACATTGATTCTCCTTAAGGACTAGATCACCCACATTGAACTGGCGAGGGAGAAATTTCTTATTGTAGATCCTCCTAAGATGATGTTGGTATGCCTGTAGACGATTATATGCTTTGATCCAGTTTTCATTTAGGAGTTCCAACTAACTGAGTCGTGCAACTTGAGTATCTTCATCACTTATGATGTTCTTCAAAGATATTTTAAGTGATGGGATCTCGAATTCGATTGGAAAGATGGCATCGACACCATAAACAAGGGAGTATGGAGTGGTGCCAATGGGAGTGTGGATGGATGTGCGGTAAGCCCAAAGGGTGGGATGGAGATGGAGATTCCAATCTTGACCAGTGTTATTAACCACTTTTTTAAGGATCTTGATCAAGATTTTGTTTGTAGCCTCCACTTGACCATTACCTTATGGGTAATAGGGCATAGACCAACGATGTTGGATGTGAAAGGTTTCACACAGGTGTTTCATAGCATGGTTTTTAAATGGTTTTCCATTATTTGTGATGATGGTGGATGGGATTCCATATCTACAAAGAATATGGAAAAGGATGAATTTGGATATTTGAGTACCCATAATTTGGGAGAGTGGAATTTCTTCCACCCACTTGGTGAAGTAATTAGTTGTGGTGATGATGAAAGTATGTCCATTAGAAGATGGAGGTTATATCTTTCTGATCAAGTCAAAAACCCACTGAGAAAAGGGCCATGGTGCAATGATAGGTTGAAAAGATTGTGTAGGAGCATGTATCAAATCCGCATGTTGCTGACAAGGTAGGAATTTCTTCACAAACTCACAAGAGTCATGCTCTATAGTAGGCCAATAATATCCACCTCTGAGAATCCTTTTAGCTAAGGCCATGCCATTAGAATGGGCCCTACAGACACCACTATGTACCTCAGTTAATGCAGTGCAAGATTCTAGTTTTGTTAGACACCTAAGAAGAGTTCCATCATAGCCATGACAATAAAGTGTATCTCCCACGATGGTATAGTGGGATGTACATTGGATGAAGAATTTATGTCGGTTTCGTGTAAGGTTAGGAGGTAAGATGCTATCATGGAGATAGGTGTAAATGTCATGATACCAGGGTGACTCGGGACCTACAATGTCACACACCATCACTCTTAGGGACATCATATGTTGAGATTAAAATTTGTTCGACAAGGAAATCATAGTCCATTTGATCCTTAGGCATATCAATGAGAGACCCAATTATAGCCATCACATCCGCTACCTTATTCTAAACTTTGGGGATCTACTCAAACTGGATGAAGGTGAAGTATTTCTTAAAGTCATCCACCATGCGTTTGTAAGGTAACAACTTGTCATCTTTCATCTAAAGGTTGTCATTGACCTATTTGATAATCAATTAAGAGTCGCCAAATACTTGTAAATGAGTGATGTTCCATTGAGTGGCAATCCTAAGATTAGTGATGAGAGCTTCATACTTTGCTATATTGTTTGTGCAGTGGAATGCTAACCTGAATGACTTCGGGATGTAGTCACCTTGTGGGGTGATGAACAAGATACCTGCACTAGCTCCATTATGTATGTATGACCCATCAAAATAGAGCATTCACGCAGCTACCTTTTTTACTATGAGGACTTCTTCATTAGGAAATTTTGTGACCGAGGGATAGGGATCCACCAAGGGAGCATCTGCCAACTGATCTTCTATTACTTTTCCTTTGATCACCTTTTGGTCCACATACTCGATGTAAAATTTTCTTAGTAACATGACCCAATTAACCATGCGGCGAGTCAAAGAGGTTTTGGATAAAAAATATTTGAGTGGATCAAATTTTGATATTAGTTTCATAGGATGACTGAGCATATAATGGTGAAGTGTTTGTGAATTGAAGACTACAGCTAGACAAGATCTTTCCATTGGAGAATAATTGAGTTTAGCCCACTAATGTTTAACTGATGGAGTAGATTATGCATTCTTTTGAAGACTCATCATGTTGAGCTAGTAATGCCCCTAGTGCAACTGACATAGCTGAGATGTACAATAGAAGCGGTTTACCTAGAATAGGAGGTATGAGGATGGGTGGATGAGCCAAGTACTCCTTAATTTTTTCAAATATTTTCTAACACTCTAGATCCCACTTGAAGGTGGTGTCTTTACGCAGAACATGGGTGAACAATTGACATTTCTTAGCTAGTTGAGCTATGAACCATCTAATTGATTGTAACATCATTTGAAGGCTCCTTAACTACTTGAGATTATGCAGTGGGGGAATTTCCATGATTTCTTTGAATTTAGTTGGATCTACCTCTATACCCCTTCTGGAGACTATGAAGCCTAGTAGATTTCCTGATGTAACCCCAAACACAAACTTCTTTGGATTTAGATGTAGTTTGTAGTGCTCTAACCATTCAAAAAAATTATTTAGGATCATAAGGTGCTCTTCCCTAGTCTTGGACTTCTCCAATAAGTCATCAACATAATCTTCCATCATGATGTGGATGAGGTCATGGAATATGAAATTCATGGCACATTTATAAGTGGTCCCTACATTCTTGAGTCCAAAGGGCATGACATTGTAGCAAAAGGTACCCCAAGGAGTGGTGAAGGAAATTTTGTGTTGGTCTTCTAGTGCAATCTTGATCTGATTATAGCTGGAGGAACCATCCATGAGCGATAGCATCTCATGTCCTGATGTTAAGTCAACCAACATGTCAATATTTGGTAGGGGGAAGTCATCTTTAGGACAAGCTTTATTGAGATCCTAAAAAATTTGTACAAATCCTGATGTTTCCATTTGGCTTGCTTACGAGCACTATGTTGGATATCTAATTGGAGTAGTTGATTGGTCTTATGAACCCAGCTTCTAACAGTTTCTCCAACTCTTTCTTGACAAGAAAATCCACTTGAGGATGCATCTTTCTTATCTTTTTCTTGACAAGTTTAGCATCTAGATGAACATCCAAATGGTGCACCACTAAAACAAGATCTAGACCTAGCATGTCTGAATAATCCCATGCAAAGTTGATGACTCCCTCTTTTAGCAACTAGACAATGGTAGAGTACTCTTGCTCTAATAAGGATTTGGCTACATACGTGATCTTACTATTTTCCTTGGTTCCCACTGAGTTTATTTGATCAGAATAGAAGATCGTTCAGACAATTGAGTTCCCACAAGGGGAAGATGAATGTCCCCATCCTCTAGTACCTCGTCGAGGTTTTCACTGTCAAATACACCCTTTATTTTTACTTTTTCGGAGTCAGGAAATGCCTTAGAGAGGTTTTCACTAGATGACCCTTTTTTATTTTGTTGTTTCTTATTTTTGTAGTTAGGGCATTAATCCTCCCCCAATCCCATGAGGCGCACATAAGTATCCACTAATGGAAAGGTTTCAATGGGTGCACTACCTCATAGGCCCCAGTCAATGAGCTCAGGGTGGAAAATGGATAAGCTGATGGAAAAGAAAGATAGTCAATCAAACATGGAAGAGAGATCCACATCATCGTAAGAAAGTATGATCGACTCTTCCTCAAGTATGTCCTCAAAGTGATCATTGTCCACACTAACATTATTATAAGTACTAGTAGATGGCACAAGACCTTTTTCCTTTGTATCATAGCCTAGGCCCAAATGTATTGGTCACACAGAAGCATCAATAGTTGTTGTCTTCCTTGTTCCTCTATTCCTTAAGAGGGGGAGTAGGCTCAGGTTCTTCTCTATATATCTACTGGCTAATATCATCTTCTGGTGTATCATGTCGTGTCCCAGGAGATCAAAAAGTGCTAGACCCCACATTCTTAGAGCTAAGGGTGAGTGTCTTCTCTTCTTATTTTGGTGCAGACTGCGAAGGTTGGCCATAGCTATGAGGTGATGGTGGTATGGTTTCCACATTTAAGGCCATGTGCATCTCATACTCACCACAACCTTTATCTATGATTTGGACCTTAGTGATTGTGGATTCAGATGTGGAAGATGGAATGGATGAAGTAGTGGATGATGGATTAGTGGATAGATGAGAAGATAATGTCTGAGGTGCCCCCACTTCAACTCCTGGACAGTAGTGAGATTAAGGGAAGGAAGCCTCTAATGCATGGAAATATTCAAATTGATATGGATCATCATGTATGGTGACTTCCATTTCATTAAATGGGAACTTCAAACATTGGTGATAGGTGGATGGGATGGCCTACATGGCATGAATCCATGGGATGCCAAGAAGGAGATTGTATGGAAGGTCCAAATCAAGAACATGGCACATGGTATATTGAACTACTGGGCCAACCTAAATGGGAAGATAGATGGTGCCTTTAGAGTCACGTTCTACATTATCGTATGCCTTGATGGTAATAACTTGGTTGTTCAAGTCAGCATGCGTATATCCTACCTGTTTTATGAGTTTTAATGTACAAAGGTTGAGGGCGAAGCCATTATCTACTGGGACCCTTTTTTACTTTATGTCGGGCTATGAGGACCTCAATATGAAGGGGGCAATTATGGTTCAGATCAACACAAGGCATATCATTTTGAATAAAGCCCAACTAATATGTGGATGACAAGTTTCCTACCAAAGCTTGAAATTTTTTAGCATCTATATCATTGGGGACATGGGTGTCTTGTAAAGCTTTGGTTAGGATTTCTTGATGTACATGAGAAGACCTAAGCAAATCTAGGATATATATTTGTGTTTGAGTCTTTCCAAGGTGATCAAGAATATTGTATTGTGAGCTTACATGATCTAGATGGGTTGATGCAGAAGGACCAGGGATGGAGATGCAGGTGCGATGGGTTGTAATAGCACAATGTGGATCTTTACCCTTGATGCGTATCATGGACACACATGGATCTACTTGATTGATACACATAACTATTCCATCACAGTTATAAGGCACATTCTTATATTTGATATTATTAGTGTTGCTATTTAAATTATTGTTGCTTGAAGTAGGAATAGCATTGGACATACTGATACCTTGGTTGTGTTTGGGGAAGGAATTTTGATATATTTATAGCTGAGCATTGGATGATGTTGCTTGATTAGTATCCACTATGATATCTTCACAATCTATGAGATCTTGGACATATGTTTTAAGTCCCTGACACTTATTAGTGGAATGACCCTTGATCTTATGGAAGTCACAATACCCATTCTCCTTATACTAGGTGGGTTTGGGTTGGGACTGATCAAAAGGATTGGTCATAGGTTACGTGATCAGGTAATTTGATTGAAGAAGCCTATTGAAAAAAACACTTAAGGGTTCTCCCAAAGTAGTGAAGGAGCATTTATTGTTGCCTTGATTATTCTGATTGGACTGTTGAGGAGGATGAGGTGCCCCTCGTGGCACAGATATGGGATTGGGGATTGATTATTGAGGAGGGGAATATTGTGGCCGTTGTAATGTATTGGCTACTTGAACATGTTTGGTATCAGTGACACCATCATTGACTGCATTTTTGTTCTTTTTCTAGTAGTGGGGCTTATCTCTATACGACTTGTCCTTATCCTGATTATGGATTTTGATTTATCCCTTCACAATGAGCACTCTCTCAATGGTAGGACCTTTTTCTATGACCTCTACGAAGGTTGTGACACACTAAATATTGAGATTATGTGTCA